>JAJHSJ010000013.1:5998946-6039956 GCA_021015155.1 Magnolia officinalis
TCATTCAAGCGGTAGACTTTAACGCGCTGAAACAACGAAAACAGTTGGATAAAAAAATCATATGGGTAGCTATTGCCTGCAAACATAAAGATACTATGAAAAAGGCTTCCAAAAAAACATACAAAAAGATTTTATTTTGCACACCAATACCGTAGAAACATAGAAGTCTAAAATTTACAACCAGCCAAATGAATATGTACTACAAAGCATCAATAGATGGCAACAATTCCAAATGGAATATGAAATTTGAATAATAAGGTCGACTAGCACATAGTGAAGGAATTGCAGCACAATCCTACATCTCAAGTTTCGTGGAGTTTATAGCCTGCTATGGCGAAGAATATATAAAGTTGAGAATCTATTAAATCTGCATTTAAGCAATTAGTTCAATTCCAGTGGAAGGGTGCACATCAATTCACGGCAGCATGACGAATATTTAAACAAAAACATGGACATTCATGTAAAGGACTTTGCAGCATAAACCTACATCTTGAGGTTCATGGTGAGTTGGTAAGGTTACCTTAGGCAAGAAAATTATCATAAGCTGAGAAACTACTAAAAAATATGCTTTTCAACCATCCAAAGCACCATTATTGCCCAAGAGAAAAGGAATCATTGGATAGGCATTTCCCTTTTTTCTGTATGTTGGGATACTTTATAACAAAAATAAAAATTTGAGAGGGGAATTTATCCCCAGAACTCGTATCTACGCCTTTCTTTGCTAAGATATCAACAATACTATTCCTTTCTCTTCCGGTACAACCTAGAACCTAGAAGTTTGACCCTTGCAAATCCACTCTCCTCAATTCAATTTGTGAACCTCGGTGTCTAGAGATCGTGTGCTCATGGGATCACATTGATCAGCACCAAAAGAGATGTGCATAAACTTGATAATTCCCACCCAAAGCACGATTTTAAATAGTGGTTTCAAAGTGGTGACTCACCTTGAGACAGAGCAATACGACTTGCCCCAACTCATTTTGTTTAGTCCATTTCAGTCTAGAGACTCGTCCCGGTCCCCACTGAAACCTATACAACTCGGGTTAAACCAAGTTGCATTGGATGATATCTCCAACCACTAAAAACAAATGCCCTAACCCATGCTTCGGAAGAACACAAGCTAATAGAGCCTGAGAACACCCTAATAGTAGTACCCACACATCATAAATAATGCTTCCAACCCCATCCTGGCCCTTATGATGCATCCAGGTCATGGTGTACCGTAAAGGCCGTTATGTAAAGGTAACAGTGGCTACCGTTACACGTTACGGGGTCGTAACACCGTAACAACCGTTATGAAAAAAAAAAAAATAACATGTAATTGCCGTTAACAACACGTTACATCCCCTATAAAGGCCATAATAGCCCCGTAATGGTCTATTACAGGACATATATAGGTTTTTCATACTTTTTAATCAACATTATGAGGCAGAGATATAGTTTTCAAGGGTTTTTTCAATAAATAAAAAAGAGAAACCGTAACGGCCGTTACGGGGCCGTAACAACTGTTATGCCCCGTATCGTAAAGGTAACAGTGGTGGCGTTATGGCCACCTTATCATTACAGAATACCCTGATCCAGGTCATCCATAAATAGAAGAGGATCAAAAAATGTACACAACTTGCTGCTGTTGAATGAAAGGCTGAATAAGAATCCGATTTGTGGGACCCACAAGTCCAATCGGATGGCCCAAAACAGTAACTGAACTGTGTGGCCTATATGTGCAAAGACTCCAAACGTAAAGCCCTTCTAGGGACTATAGCACTTTTGAGTATTTTATAGGACCGTAGAGCCAATAAAGTCCATTTGTGGGGGCATTTTGGAGAATTTTGGGTAGATTCGAAAAGCGTGCTATTTTTTGGTGTCTTAGTTGGAACGCTAGTTGGATGGCTCCTATTGGTTAACTTCTTTTTGCTAAAACAGCACGCTATCCAAGTAAGATAATGACGTCTAAGAGCAACGGAATTAGACAACAATATTGGATCAGAACTTAATTGTAGACAAATGGATTGACTTAGACAAAATTTTCATTGAATAAAATTTTTTTTGAGTGTTTTCTTTTATCCTCTTGATTAGAAGAATGATAATTATGTTGTTATCATGGGTTCTTGCTTCGAGAAGTCTGTGGGTTCTCCTCCTACAGTCCCAGGTCGAGGGTTTCTTCCGTCTCTTCTTATGAATAAAATATAAATGCAATTTACTAAACCTGGAACCAAAATACAAGTACAAAACCTAAACAAGGGGCATAAAAAAGCAAGATGATACAACAGGAAGGAAGAATAAAATGGACCACCACGTAAACTCCTGTCAATGGCGATCATCTCGGTCCTACTAGTACCCAATTTAGCCAAATCATCCGCATCAGAACTAGCATTTCTAGGCACTTGAGAAACATACATCCCAGCCAGTAATCAGATTGAGCAATTCCTCGATTAAATCCGCCTCTCTCCAATGGTAAGAGCAGTGTTCCAAATATTAGCAATCGATAACATTGCCAATATTACCAGCATCGCCAGCCCGGTGATATCGAAATTACTGGAAACTATGATATTTCCTAGTATCGATGATAATATCGTCGAAATTACCAATATATCACTAATGTCAATACAATTAAAAAAATCACCACATGCTCAGTTGTTTAAATTGATGGTGTCAACGATACTAATGATATTATCACCGACACCAATTCTTCTCTCGAAATACATACATTCATGCGATGTATAGAAAAATCAAAAAGAAAAAAAAATCAAAACAAAAAAAAAAAAAAAAAAAAGATAATACAATCTTTCGAGAGATTTATTTGGAGGTATCAGTTGGGTGGTGGATTTAAACCATACCTATCTAATTTTTCTAGGAAGCAACTTTGATTTGCAGGAGATTCAAGCAGCGAGAGCGATAGTAGGTCAAATCTTCAAAGGTGAATTTTTTATGCAAAAACACCTATTTTTCTTAAGAGTTGAGGTTTGACTTCAACCCAAATCCATATATATGCACAAGTATTGACATGGATTTGAGTTAAAAATCTCAACATTTGGGGGGGGTTTTTTTGGGGAAATCAACCCAAATCCATATCTATGCATAAATATTGACATGGATTTGAGTTGAAAATCTCAACATTTGTGGGTATTTTTTGGGGAAATTTTGGAAAATCTATTTTCCCTCATTTTCTCTTCTAAAATTACTAATTGATGGCCCAAACTTTAATATGTTTATGAGAGTTGGCCAATCTGTCAATTCATGTAAATTTTCCGATATTTCAAAAAAAAAAAAAAATTATATAAGTTATTTTGAAATTTTGAAAAATAATTAAAAAATCTATTTTATTTGGAAAAACGATTATCGATCAATGAGGTCCATTTTTTCAAGAAATATATTACATTTTCAAAGATTTCAAAAATATGATAAATAAATAAATAAATCTATTTATATAAAATATTAGCTTTCATTTCAAAAATTATTTTTTCCACGGATGTATTTATGTGTGGATGGATTGATGGGTAGATAATGAATCATGTATCATGTATCTAAGTATGTATGTATGCATGGGTGGACGGATACATCATGCATATGCATAAATGGATGGAATGGATTAATCATGCATATACATACGTATGGATACAAGGATGGATCAGGTATGTATGCGCACATGTATGCATGCACGTACAGTCAAATCATGGATGGATAGATGGATATATGTATATATGTATGCAAATAAGTATTTTTTTTCCATTTCCCTTAGGTTTTAGATGTCTTGTTAGTTATTCTTTATTAGCTACATTTGCATGATATGAACTCATTTTGCTTACTATTGCACTTATCATGTATAGTTCTTTTTTGCAATTTTTAGTTCCTGATTATTTAAACATGTGCTTTTAACATCTCCTAAAGTTTCACTAAAAATTCCTCCTTTTTCCCACGTTTCCCTCAGTGAGGGATACATTTCCTTATATCAATATTGATACATGTTTTCATATCCCCGGTTAATGATACATGTAACGATATCGATACTACAAACAGTTGAAAACCGCATAATAGATTCCCTTAGTCTAAGAAATAGCATTCCTAAATTCCACTTCGAAGATGAGAACCCAAGACAAAATCCCTAGCAACCTTACAAGGTTGGAGTGAAGTCACTACTTCCACAAAATTGGAATCTCTAATCCCAGTCGAGCCTGAGAGCTCAACAATTGTTCCACCATTGCTATCAAGCAAGGATCCCTCAGGAGCATCCGTCCCAGTTCCACTCAACAAAACCAACCAGGGGAGCTTTCCAAAAGGCTAATGTCTTCGAATTACGCAACTACTAATTTTCATACCACCTCGCCTTGGCAACACAGAAGGCATTCCCTTGAAACATCAACTCACCCTAGCCCAAGATAAAATTTTCTTGACAATAAATTGCATGAGTAAAGCCTTGTCGTTAAAGACACTACCATTTCTCTCTAGCCTAACACTCCACAACCCAACAAACAGTACCACCATGGATCTTATAAAACAACATTGTAAATTTTCTTCGGTTCATGATAATGGAGCACTAGCTGATCGATAGTCTCATCCTCATGACGGCACATACAACACCAGTTTGTTATAGCCATAATTCTATTTTCAAGGTTGTTTTAAAGGTGATCGATGGTGAGAATTTTGTCAAAGCAAGCCATCCAGGTGAATGCTCTTTGTGCAAGACTGAAGCTGCACAGATCCTCTACGACCCCTTAGAGCAGGAAACTGAATTGCCCGCAAAGCGAAAGATCTGTTGATGAATATACCATCAAGTCCAACACCTAAATTCTTGATGCAGGACAATTAACCATTTGCTCTAAAAGCTCAGACTGATAAAGCATGGCGAATCAATCCTTTATCTAATAGCCCAAGCCCACATCCCATGGGTTAAGACCTCGGCCGAACCCTCCTCGTGGGCCTCACTTCACATAGGTTCCGCTTCACATGAGACACTTGCTTCACACAGGTGGAGCCCGCCTCACACGGACCACCCACCCCGAGTGTGCTCCTGCATCCCACAGGCCACCCCACTCGAGCCCAGTGTGAAAATGCCTCTGCATTAATTCTTCAATCGGAACTCGATCAAGGAAGATGAACACCCTACAAGATTGTAAGATGGGTGAAATTAATGATTTCACTATCCTTCAATTATGTTGAAATGTGGGCACCAGATAACCTTGCCCCATATCCTTTGAAAGAACTTGAGAGCAATGTTTTAAGTATCGACGATATCGGCCCGATATATACCACTATATATCTTGTATCCCACCTGTGCGATACGAAACGCGCAAGTAGTGGAATTACATCTCACATGTTTGATCCGGTGAGCATTTTCGATCTTCAATCTTTTTCTATAAATCATGTTAAATCAGTGACAAATTGTTACAAATACATGATTTTAAAGCATAAAAAATCATGGATTGGGAGCTTTGATTTCGAGATTTGGAGGAGATGGGCCAAGTTGCGAAAAAATGAAAAAAAAAAAATCAAAATTTCCCAATTTCTTACAAATCAGTCGCAATCTTTAAGTCCAAACATAAAATCAAACATGTATGTAACTTGATCTAGTGATTCTTCTTTTGCTTTTAAATGTATTGCTTGTGTTTCCACACGTCTTCTTGCATTTATAAATTATATGAATATACTTGCATCAATTCAGTTAGACAGCGCATAAATTAGGACCCCAAACAAAGAAAACCTATTATGTGCACTTGCTTTTTGTTATGTTTTGATTTATAAGTGTATTGATGTCTTTTTTACAATCATTGAAGTTCCATTGAAAAATTCGACCAATTTCCCCATGTTTCCAACAACAGTGATACATCATGTGATACAACCAGTATATCCCATGCAATAACCGATGCGCATCCGTATCCGTATCCCAAGGGTGTGATACGTAATGCGGCACCGATATTCGAACACTGCTTGAGAGCACCACCTTCACTATTAGCCATAGCATATAAATCCTTGGACAATTCTGCCAGGGAAACCTTTGAACACCAACCATCTTCCAAAACTTCACCTTCTCCCCATTCCCGATTGTAAAATGAAAATGATTATTACAAAAGCTATGAGTCCACGAAATAGCACACCAAAAGGAAAACCATGGTGAACACCAACCGTCTTTTTTTTAAGGGATAACAAAGAATTTATTGCAAAACCACAGGAAAAAAAAAAACACCAACCATCTTTCTAATTGAATTTTGTTCAAGTACATGGTGAACAAAAGAAAAAAGAGATTAGATAGGGGAGAAGGAAGAAGGGGAACAAATGAGAGAACAAAGAGGCATCCCCACATTCTTCTCTTAAATTTTTTTGCGTATATTATCATTAACCATAAACAGAAATTGATCAAATGACAAAGGATCCATTTGGCACACAACATACACCTATGTGGATATGTTATGTGGATATCATTATTTTATAACAATTATACTTATGATGACAATGACATATATAGTGTTGGCAGTTATTAGCATATGTTGAATGCACTTGTCTAATGGACTGTGGACTGCATGCATGTTTCCTTCCACGTAGCAACGTGAGGCAAACTATGAAGGTTGTTTGTTATCAAAATAACTGGATTCCTCTCTTTTTTTCTGAAAATCCAAATATCAACATAATGCCGCCATTAACATGGAGAGAAAGAGGCACCAAATAACGCTATTTTGATAACACAATGTTATCAAAATCGCCCATTAAGCCCCAAATGCCAAATAACTTATCATAATAACCCTGCTTTTATGCTATCATAATAACATCATTTTTTTATGCTGATGGTGCAATGACACTTGCCAAATGAGCCCAAAAGATACCTTGGCATGCCTAGCCATAGGAGAAGGGAAACACAAAATACGACAACTATTAGACATTCTCTACACTCTCCCCCAAGCTAGAGCATAGACATCACACATGCACAGTGTTCGCCCTACATATCACCAAGACAAGAACAACTAGAAGCCTCGGTGAGAATATCAACTCACTAATTGTCTGAATGAACAAGGGCATAGCCAATAATTATGAGAGCACTTGCTCTCTTACAAAGTGAGAGGCAACTTCAATATGCTCTGTTCTTTCATAGAAGATAGAATAAGAAGCCATGTGAACAGCAGCTTGATTGTCACAACACAAGGGAATAGGAGTAGAAACATTAAGCCCCATTTCCCATAGATATTAGTGACACCACGTAAGTTCACATCTAAAATGTGCCACAACCCAATATTCGGCTCCGGTAGAGGGACAAGCAACAACATTCTGCTTTCTACTTTACAAGTAATCAGACTGCCACCAACAAATGTCCAGTAACCACTGATTGACCTCCCGCAATTAAAAGATCCAACCCAATCTGCACCGCGGTACCCGCTCAGGTTCATCTGATAATCATTAAAATCTAGCAATCCTTTTCAAAATATTTCAGATAGTGAAATATGCGATTGACAGTCTCAAGGTAACAAAAGTATAGAGAATGCATAAACTGACCAGTCATACTAACAGCAAATGCAACTTTGGGTGAGTAATCATCATATAAATGAATTTGCCCATGAGGCATCAATAAAAACCAAGATCATTCAGAACCTTAAATTTGATCATGGAAATGGTGATTAACTTCGAATTGAGTCTTTTATCGTTTTAAATCTAACATGCATATATCAACATGAAGATCAAGCTTCCTCTGGGAGATTTTACTCATTTTGGCCTTCGCAGCTTAAATTCCAAGAAGGTATTTAGAAGTCCAAGATCTTAATATCAAAGACACTCCCCAAGAAGGATTTAACATTGTGGTATCTCGTGGTCACCATCATGAGCAAGGACGATATCCTAAATATATAGCATGGTAGCGTAATCATACTTCCTTTCTATAAACATAGAATGATCTGATGTACTCCAATGGCATCCAACCTGAGAGATGACCATAATGAACTTGTCAAACCAGGCTCAAGGCGACAACTCCAAGCCCAAATTACTTTCAAGTTGCACACCCCCTTCTCCCCTTGAGGACAGAAATTAAGCAGTGGTTCTCCTTACACTTCTAAGGAGAAGAGACGAGAAGAAAACATTCTTTATAATTGATTGAAGTTGGTAGCTAAAAAAGAAGAAAAAAACTTTAGCAAAAAGAGCAAACATCTCCTGATATTCTCATAAATTTGTTGAGTAAACTCCTTAGCCACAAGATGAGCTTTGTATATGTCTATTGAACCATTGGCTTTATGTTTTGAAGCATACACCAATTTTAACCCACCTCAAAGTTTATACCCATTAGCGTATGCATGCTTATGTTTTAATGCAATACACCATTGGCAGTGTATGCTTATGTTTTAAGCATTCACCCATTTATAACCTGCCACAAATTTTACAACCATTTGTAGCACAAAAAAATTTCCTTCTAGCATATCAACCAGATCGTTCTCTCTCTCCAAGGCTATCATCTCTTCCATCATGGCAACTTTCCAGTGCAGAGGCCAGGGCATCCGCAACCTTCGTAAGAACAGCAATAGGAGGGGAAAGACATGCACGAGGAGGAAATGAAAGTGGGGTTTTTTAAAAGAAAACAAGGTTGTTGATTGGATGGAAAGTAGACAATCATTCTGCTTTTCATAATGCGATAGGTAATTAGGCGAGGAAAAAGGAGCGAATGCAATCAGCAAGTTGGAGGATGGCAGTAAAAAGGAGCGAATGCAATCAGCAAGTTGGAGGATGGCAGTAAACAGTTTCAGAATACATGTCCTTCTCCTTCCTCCAGTTGTACAGTTTCAACAGTTTCTCAACAAGCTTACGCTACATCTCTCTCTCTCTCTCTCTCTCTCTCTCTCTCTCTCTCTCTCTCTCTCTCTCTCTCTCTCTCTCTCTCTCTTCTCTCTCTCTCTCTCATCGCAACAACGTTAGCAAGGTATGGATGGCAATCATTTGAAGCTGAAAATTATGAGATTTAAAAGATAATGTTTTTAAAGAAATATTGATGATTTTCGGCATTTTTTGGAGATGTTTTTTGTGGTGTTTCAGCAAAAAAAGAGGGGAAAAAAAAAAAAAAAAGACTTCAATTTTCTTGTTGTGTTGTTTTTCTGAAGGTTTTTTTAGCAGATTTTTCACATAGAGTAGGTGCAACTGATCATGTGCAATCACCAAAAACAAGAATCATGAAGTTTCGTCAAGATTTGGGTGTGTTATAACATATTTTTGGTGAAAAATGGATGCCATTGGGCCTTTTTTTGCAGTTTTGCTGGAATTTCCTTATTCCTTCATGTATTGATGTTATGAGGCTGTGAAATGCGATGTAGAATCATATTGATGGTGATTGTGTAGTTGATGTTCTCGTTCTGTGCTTAGAGGTATTGCGCACACAAATTGTTCGACATAATGCTTGACTCAACTTGACATGGGGTATTTTTACAAGCAGTGGAACTTTCCTTTTTCATTCATCATCTCTTCCTTTATTAGGCCCTTGTTGTTAGTTGTGAGTATAATTCACTCACATTGAGTTACACACGTTGCACACATGTCTTCCCATGTGTATTGTTGCACATGTTCGTGAGAGAATTTTGCATATTGGAGTTGATGACTCGATGGTTGTCGAGTTTGACTATGGCCTTCTATTTAAAGAGAGGATTCAACGAATGAAGAAAGTTCAAGCTACATTCTATAGACAACCAACATTCAAAGATCTTGTATCCTGCTATGTTGTGTTTGAGGGGGAGCAACGGCCCATGCTGATCATCACCATCTTCTTTGTATGTATTTCAATTTGAGCATGATCGACATCCATGCTCCAGCTTGAGGGAGAGTGAAAATACATGTAAACTACATTTGTGTGTGTTTTGTACTCCTCTGGAGTGTTGTAATGTTTCTTTCAAGTTAATATATGTGTGTGTGTGTGTGTGTGAGAGAGAGAGAGAGAGAGAGAGATGGTCATTAGACTAACATACACAACACAAGCTGCCCTAGCTTCTCTCTCTCTATACTTCCTCTTCCACTTCCTCTTGCAGATTTCTTCCCCAATCCACTTCCACTGTCCAAAAACACATTTCATGGCCTGAGGGCCAATCTATTTCTTGAAGGTCCAAGCACATGAAAAAAGCAACCACAACAAAACAATTTTTGAGGGATAGAAAACAAAGGAATGTCAAGCTTCAAAAGTCTAAAAAGTAATTACCATCAACGATAAGAGACAACGACCAATTAATATATTCGTTGTAGTAAGAACTACTTTGTCCCAATAGATTTCAAGCACCATCATACCTATCGTGATCATGGTATCCCAAATCTAACGACAGTAACGGGCTAGCGGCCATTACGTAATAGCAACGATCATACCCATTACGCATTACGAGGCCAAAACGGCTATAGCGGCCATTACAGAAAAAACAAGCCGTAACAGCCCTATAACGGTACAGAAACGGTTTTTAGAAGGGGGGGGAAAAAAAAGAAGAAGAAGGAACCGTAACGGCCGATACGGGAGCCATAGCGTCCGTTACAACCCATATCATAACGGTAACGACGGTGGCCGTTATAGCCACCTTTACCGTTATGGAACACCTTGATCATGATGGATCTAGTGATCTCCAATGGATGTCTTCTCGTTCTGCTACCCATTTGGTTTGGCACCCAAGTACAAGGAGCTCTATAAATCATGGCACTGATATTCCCTACATTTTCAGATAGGAAAATGTTTATTTTTGTGTCAATTCTGAGTTTGGACCATCTTATGGAAAAATTTATCAATAAATGACTTCATCGCTACTTTTCATGAGATAGAAATTGTGTTTCGACCCCCACTTTTCATGAGAATAATCATCAATAAAGGAAAAGTAATACCGAAAACCAAAAATGGATTGATTCAAGGTAGATCGACATACATGTACGAGAGAAGCACTAGAACTCTTATTGTTGCTAGCTGAAAAAGTTCTGCAGTGCTTGGACACGCGATAAGTTTCACACTGAAATTTTAAATCACTAGATATACCAATTTTGTTAGGAAATAACAGTACGTGACCTAGACAACTACGCTAAAGCTCACAATGATACAACTCAATTTATCCACAATGATAAACCTCAGTTTATCCTTTCCACAACAGAAGCAGGTAGACAACTCTGTCCCCATCGAAAACCACTCACTCTATTAAATACAAGAGCAGATCTCTCTGGGTGAACACTGGGATAGCTCTTTGACATGCTTCTCCTCTAATATAATTATAGACAAGACTCTAGGGAAGGTAGGAAATCCTTTCCAAGAACATTTACCATCTGCAACTCAAAATCAGCATGAAGACCTGATAAGAAATCAAATATTCTTCTTTTGGTGTATGCTTTTTTACATCAACCGGAGTAAGAGCAATGGGCTGATCGTGGTCTGCTTCTTCCCACTTTTATGATTTATCTTATTATTCCAACCGACACTTCCCCTTGCTGAATATTTGCTATCTTGGGGTGCACCTTGTAAATCCAAGCAAAGTCATCCAGCGCAGAGTATACAGTAGCAATTGTCTCATAACCATGGTATGCCAAAACGGTTACGTATCGGCCGTAACGGCCGATACGTAACGGTAACGGTGTGAACCGTTACGCGTTTCGGGGTCGTATCGGCCGTTACGCAATTTTGTACCCGTATCGGCCGATACGGGCCCGTTACGGGGCGTATCGGCCGTTACGGGCCGTTACGGCCGTTACAGGGCCGTTACGGGCCCGTATCGGCCGAATTTTGGCCCTTTTTTTGAAAATTCGAAAAATCATTTTTTAATGATTCTTTTGCTGTTTTAATGATGTCATATGATGTGTTAATCATAGTAGAACATGTTAATGTGCATTTTACAGATTTTGGGTGCCATTTTATATTTTTTTAATATTTTTTTCTATTTACGCATGAATTTTGGCCCCTTTTTTTAAAATTCGAAAAAATCAATTTTTAATAGTTGTTTTGCTGTTTTAATCATGCCATATGATGTGTTAATCATAGTAGAACATGTTAATGTGCATTTTACAGATTTGGGGTGCCATTTTATATTTTTTTAATATTTTTTTCTATTTACGCATTTACTTTTGGCCCTTTTTTTGAAAATTCGAAAAATCATTTTTTAATGATTCTTTTGTTGTTTTAATGATGCCATATGATGTGTTAATCATAGTAGAACATGTTAATGTGCATTTTACAGATTTTGGGTGCCATTTTATATTTTTTTTATATTTTTTTCTATTTACGCATGAATTTTGGCCCCTTTTTTGAAAATTCGAAAAATCAATTTTTAATAGTTGTTTTGCTGTTTTAATCATGCCATATGATGTGTTAATCATAGTAGAACATGTTAATGTGCATTTTACAGATTTGGGGTGCCATTTTATATTTTTTTAATATTTTTTTCTTTTTACGCATTTATTTTGGCCCTTTTTTTGAAAATTCGAAAAATAATTTTTTAATGATTCTTTTGCTGTTTTAATGATGCCATATGATGTGTTAATCATAGTAGAACATGTTAATGTGCATTTTACAGATTTTGGGTGCCATTTTATATTTTTTTTAATATTTTTTCTATTTACGCATGAATTTTGGCCCCTTTTTGAAAATTCGAAAAATCAATTTTTAATAGTTGTTTTGCTGTTTTAATCATGCCATATGATGTGTTAATCATAGTAGAACATGTTAATGTGCATCTTACAGATTTGGGGTGCCATTTTATATTTTTTTAATATTTTTTCTATTTACGCATGAATTTTGGCCCTTTTTTTGAAATTTTGAAAAATCATTTTTTAATGATTCTTTTGCTGTTTTAATGATGTCATATGATGTGTTAATCATAGTAGAACACGTTAATGTGCATTTTACATATTTGGGGTGCCATTTTATATTTTTTTAATATTTTTTTCTATTTACGCATTTATTTTGGCCCTTTTTTTGAAAATTCGAAAAATCATTCTTAATGATTCTTTTGCTGTTTTAATGATGCCATATGATGTGTTAATCATAGTAGAACATGTTAATGTGCATTTTACATATTTGGGGTGCCATTTTATATATTTTTTTATATTTTTTTTTCTATTTATGCATGAATTTTGGCCCTCAAAAATAATTGCAAACACCTAAATGTAAGATATTTTCATATTACATTCATTCTAATATATCTATCATTGATAGTAAGTTAGAAAATTAAATATATGAATTTTGTAGTCAAATTTAGGTTATCTGGTTCATAAATTCATCAGACAGTCCGATACAACTTATCACCAAAGAGTGGACCGTTACACCACCATAAACATGTTCCAATTTATAAATGAATGCATATTTGGAATGCTTAGAATATTCCGGATTTAATCCATATTTTTTCATATTTTTTTGGCAAAAAAAAATTTTTGCGCCGTTACGGGCCGTTACGCCCCCGTATCGCCGTTACGCCCCCGTATCCGTATCGGTTTCGGAGGGCACCGTTACGCCAACCGATACCGATACGGGACACCTTGCTCATAACTCTTTTACTATTCTCAGAAACTACAAACCATGACTATTACTAAGACACATCAAGTAGAGTCATGACATTATTGTCGGATACCACATTCCCCATTATCATCTAATGGATCATCTAGAAAGAGCTCTTCTTGTTATAGTAATACACACAAGATTCTTTGATGCAGGGACATGTGATGACCTAACCCTAGATGCATGTATAATCAGGTTAAAGAATATTCAAATAAATACACCAATTAACTAACCATTTCCAATCAAAGGGTGATGCGGACACAAGCGCATTCAAGGTGTACCAACGAAGAAAGCGTCAACCACAAGTGTCGTCCTTGTGGATAGGCGACTATTGAGGAGCTGAAAACCTTTCACATGTGATTGGACATATAGAAGACCCCACTCAGGGAAGACACATGTGAAGGAAGATTGAAAAAAGAAGACCGAGCGCCTGAACTTTCCCGTACTTACGTTATTTGCACGTTTTTGCTTAGTTAGGGGTTTTAGTAATTTTATGTCTTTATTTGCTTATTCTATGGGTATTTTAGTAATTTTATGTCTTTATTTGTTTATTTAAGTGGGCTAAAGCCCTAAACTCGAATTTTTAACTATTGATTAATGAATTAATGAAAAGCAAACCCTTTTGTTGCCTCCTTCCTCTCTTCTCTCTAATGGTGTTTCTTCTCTTCCCTTGATCTTCCTCTTATAATTTCTTCTTGTGCCCCTCCAACTTCTTTAAGGTAATTATTTTCTTCTTTCTATTTTCCAGTTTTGGCTAATCGTTCTTCGATCAAAATCTTGAGAACCGATCTAAACCCTAAACCCCCAAATTCTCAAATCCATAATCCGAGAAACTTCTTGGTTCTTCGGACTAGTGATCTTCATTGATCGATTGGGTGTGACCATGCAAGATCGGGAGGTCTCATCCCTCGCCGGATCCAACCTAAGTAATAATTGAATGCCATACTCCATGGTTGTGATGATGGTCTGCTCCATTGCATGTTTCCTTTATGATTTTCTCAATTATGATGATTACTGCTAGAATTTTAGATCATTTATTCCTTTTATTTCCGCCCTTTAATTATATTCATGAGCATGTATCATAATTAGGATTGCCCTACGTCAAATTTGGTATCAGAGAATAGGCTTGCATGGTTTTTGTCTAGATCAAGTTATCAAATTAGGGTTTTGATTTTTAGGTTTAATTTAGGAAAGTTCCAGATTTAGAAAGTTTTCAATTTTAGAAACTTTCCAATTTTAGAAAGTTCTTAATCTGGAAAATTTTCAGATTTGAGTTGTTTCCTGTTTCAACTTAATTGTGTCAGTTCATAGTAGTTTTGCATTCATCGCATTCATCTTGAAAGTCATAACACCTAGTAGTCTAGTTGGGTAGAGTTTGGTTCAAGTCTTCATTGTATGCTCACGAGAACAGGTAGAGGTTTCGGACTTCAACCTACCATGAATAACGAGCAGTTATCTGAGCAACTTGCTCAATTGATACAAAAGATAACCGCCTTAGAAGCGGGTCAAAGGCGTGAGTTTGCCCGCCTTGAGAACCAAATTACCACCACCATGACTAAGGTCGAGCAACTAGAGGCGTCTCAAAAGGAAAACCCCGCTGTAGGGGATGATGCGCACTCCCAAGTGGGAGGTATCATTGAAGAACGCACTGCCACGCGTGGTGGTAGTGAGGATAGAGATCGTGATAACGGTCGTGGTGTGGTGCGAGAAGCACAAGCCACATGTGATCATCAAGACCGCTATGATCCAGATGAGCGTGCGATGAAGAGTGTGAGAGTTGAAGCCCCGAGTTTTGATGGACGCTTGGATCCCAAGGCATTCCTTGACTGGGTTGCTGACATAGACCACTACTTTGAGTGGTATGGCATGTCGGAAAATTGTCAAATGCAGTTTGCTAAAATGAAGCTTGTGGGTCAAGCCAAGCTCTTCTGGACCAACACCAAGCGTAGGATAGAGAGAGTTGGTAGAGCCCCTATCACACATTGGTATGAGATGAAAGAGAAGTTGAAGGAGAAGTACCTTCCTCTCTCATACTGTCAGAAGCTCCATGACCAATGGCAATCCTTACGCCAAGGGTCAATGTTTGCCGCTGACTATATCGCTAAATTTGAAGAATATGTGATGCGATGTGATATCCAAGAAACGCTCTCGCGTTTCAAGACGGGCCTTCGTGCGGATCTTCAGCGCGAACTTATGACTCGGCCCTTAACGGACTTGATGAAGCATATCAAGTCGTGCAGGAGTTAGAGCAATATCTGAAGAGTCCTGTCGCTCGTCGTTTTGAGTCCCGAGACTCCAGTGCTAGATCTAGTTCCCAGAGAACTAGAACTAATATTGGTAGTCAACCTAGGGCACAAGTGACCATTCCGCCTAGGCGTAGGGAGGACAAGGGCAAAGGGGTTCTTGGTGCCGGTCCTAGTAACATGAGTCAAGTGAGGTGCTATGAGTGTGGCAATCTTGGCCACATGTCTAATCAATGTCCTACGAAGAGCCGTGGGAGAGCCTTAGTTATAGGCGAGTCCCACGAGGGTGGAGATGACTAGGGTGATTATGAAGTTGAAGAGTATCACCCTGAAGGAGGACTTACTGATGAAGAAGAAGTGGATGGAGAAGCAATGCTTGCAGTAGTCAGGCATGTGCTAGCTCAGTCTAGGAGTAGTGCTGACTGGCGTCGAAGCACTATCTTCTACACTATTGCCAAGTGTGGTGAAAAGAATTGTAAGGTGATAGTGGACAGTGGAAGTTGTCAGAATGTGATTTCCACTAACACCTTAGATTGCTTAAAACTGAAATCCACACCTCATCCAGACCCGTATAAAGTTTCTTGGTTTGACAAGACATCCCTACCTGTCACTCAGCAATGTCTAGTCCCCATCGAGTTTGGGTCATACAAATAGTCTCTGTGGTGTGATGTTTTACCTATGGATGTGGGACATGCTATCCTATGTAGACCGTGGTTATTCGATAATGATGTCACGATCTTTAGCCGTTCGAATGCGTGTACTTTTATATATAACGGTGGAAAGATCAAACTTAATCCCATGCCACCTGAGAATACACTAGGGAAGAAGAAGAATGAGAAGGCAAGTGAGCCTAGAAGAATGGGAAAATCCAAACCTAAGTCTCTACATATAATCAGCGCAAGAGAGTTTGAAAAAGAGGCTAAGGAGGATTCTATGGTGTATGCCCTTGTGGCTAGAGAGATTACACCTGAGGTTCCATCAGAGTTGCCCCGTAAGGTGACCTCAGTCCTGAAGGAATACAGTGATGTATTTCCTGAAGACTTACCGAATGAGTTGCCACCTATGAGGGACATACAGCATGCCATTGATTTTATCCCAGGGTCTACTCTACCGAACCTTCCTCACTACAGGATGAACCCTGCAGAGCATGCAGAGTTGAAAAAGCAAGTTGATGAGCTTCTGCAAAAGGGTTTCATCCAAGAGAGTATGAGCCCGTGTGTCGTGCCTACATTGTTGACGCCAAAGAAATACGGCACGTGGCGCGTGTGTGGATAGCCGTGTCATAAACAAAATTACTGTCAAGTATAGGTTCCCTATACCTAGACTTGATGATATGCTTGACATGATGGATGGTCAGGTCCACTATATTCTCTAAGATAGACCTCAAGAGTGGATATCACCAAATCCGTATACGCCCAGGAGATGAGTGGAAGACGGCGTTTAAGACGAAAGATGGGTTGTATGAGTGGTTGGTCATGCCCTTTGGCTTGACTAACGCACCCAGTACTTTCATACGGGTGATGACACAAGCTTTGAGGCCGTTCATGGAAAAATTCCTAGTGGTGTACTTTGACGATATTCTTATTTATAGTACCACTAAGGAATCACACCTTGAACATGTAAAGAAGGTCTGTAGTGTCCTTAGGAAGGAAAAGTTGTACGCTAATCTTAAGAAATGTGCATTCATGTCTAGCCAAGTTGTGTTCTTAGGATTTATAATGTCATCTGAAGGGATGCACGCAGACCCTGAAAAAGTCAGGGTCATAGTTGAGTGGCCAGAACCAAGGAACATTCATGAGATGCGAAGCTTTCACGGCCTAGCAACTTTTTATCATCGGTTCATTAGGGGTTTTAGCACGATCATAGCTCCCATTACCGAGTGCATGAAAAAGGGAGAGTTCGTGTGGTCTAAAGCCGCAGTCAAGGCTTTTAAAGAAATTAAGGGCAAGATGGTGGAAGCTCCTGTCATGCGTCTACCTGACTTTTCTAAAGTCTTTGAAGTAGCGTGTGATGCGTCTGGTGTCGGTATAGGTGGAGTGTTGAGTCAAGAAGGACACCCAGTGGCCTATTTCAGTGAGAAACTGAATGAGGTAAAACAAAAATACTCCACTTACGACAAAGAATTTTATGCAGTAGTGCAATCCTTGAGACATTGGCGCCACTATCTCCTGTCGCAAGAATTCGTTTTGTTTTCTGACCATGAGGCTTTGAGATATTTGCATTCTCAGAAGAAACTCAACTCAAGGCATGCCAAGTGGGTAGCATTTCTTCAGAAATATTCGTTTGTTTTGAAACACAAGGCCGGAGTTGAAAACAAACCAGCGGATGCCCTTAGTAGGAGAGTGGCGTTGCTCAACTTCTTGAGTGTAAAGGTAGTCGGATTTGAGCAACTGAAAGATGAATACCCCATATGTCCTGATTTTGGAGGTACTTACGCGTCGCTCGCTAGTGACCAGCATATTATGGGTGAATATGTTCTTAAAGATGGCTTCCTTTTCAAGGGAGACAGACTTTGTATTCCCCGTATGTCCCTTCGTGAATTCCTCATCTGCGAGCTTCATTCAGGAGGGATAGCTGGGCATTTTGGTCGTGATAAGACCATTGCCCTCGTGGAAGATCGTTTCTATTGGCCAAGTCTTAAACGAGACGTAGCCAAAGTTTTAGGGCAGTGTCAAACATGTCAGCTGGCAAAGCATAGAAAGCAAAATATCGGGCTGTACACGCCATTGCTAGTGCCACATGCTCCGTGGCAGGACATTAGTATGGATTTCGTGCTTGGGCTTCCCAAGACTATAAAAAAGCACGATTCCGTTTTTGTCGTTATGGACCGTTTTTCAAAAATGGCGCATTTCCTCCCATGTTCGAAGACGTCAGATGCGTCTCATGTTGCTCGTCTCTTTTTTGATGGTGTGGTGCGTCTTCATAGGTTACCTAAAATCATAGTATCTTATCGTGATGTTCGATTTACTAGCTATTTTTGGAAGACATTGTGGCACATTATGAGAACTCGTTTGCAATTTTCTACTGCTTACCACCCACAAACAGATGGTCAGACTGAAGTGGTAAACCGCAGCCTTGGAAATCTTATACGTTATCTAGTGGGTGAACATGTTAAGACTTGGGACCTAATTTTACCAACTGCTGAACTTGCTTATAATGGGTCAGTTAATAGATCTACAGGGTTGAGTCCTTTTGAAATTGTAAGTGGTTATAAACCTAGAATGCCCATAGATCTCTTACCTATGTCTGTTACCCAAAGGTCTTCTGAGTCAGCCGATGCATTTGCACGCCATATTCATGATTTGCATACACATATTAGACAGCGGTTAAATAAGAGCAATGATGATTATAAAGTTTCAGCCAATTCTCATCGTAGAGTGCAAGAATTTCAAGAAGGAGACTGTGTAATGGTGCGAATAAGGCCAGAGCGATTCTCTCAAGGATCTGCTAAAAAATTACAAGCGCATAGTGCTGGACCATTCAAGATATTACAAAAGGTTGGGTCCAACGCGTATCGAATTGACCTTCCACCTGAAATGAGCATTAATCCAACTTTTAATGTGGAAGATCTAGTCCGTGCCCATACTCCCATTGTTGATACATCATCCCTTTCATGGCCTTTTCTGAGTTTGCTACCCAACCCCTTCCACCCCCTCCTCCACCCATTTTCCATAAAGAAGAAATTGAAGAAATCTTGGATGACGAGATAGTATCCACAAGAGATGGAGGTTTCCAAAGTTATCTTGTCAAGTGGAAGAACAAACCATCGTCTGAATCCACGTGGCTGTCGGGCGACGCATTGCAGGGTATTGATCCAGATCTACTAGAGCGCTACAAAAGTTTCAACTCGTCGAAGTCGAGTTTTTCTCACCCAAAGGGAATTGATACGGACACAAGCGCATTCAAGGTGTACCAACGAAGAAAGCGCCAACCACAAGTGTCGTCCTTGTGGATAAGCAACTATTGAGGAGTTGAAGACCTTTCACATGTGATTGGACATATAGAAGACCCCACTCAGGGAAGACACATGTGAAGGAAGATTGGAAAAAGAAGACCGAGCGCCCGAACTTTCCCATACTTACGTTATTTGCGCGTTTTTGCTTAGTTGGGGGTCTTTTAGTAATTTTATGTCTTTGTTTGCTTATTCTAGGGGTATTTTAGTAATTTTATGTCTTTATTTGTTTATTTAAGTGGGCTAAAGCCCTAAACTCGAATTTTTAACTATTGATTAATGAAAAGCAAACCCTTTGGTTGCCTCCTTCCTCTTTTCTCTCTAATGGTGCTTCTTCTCTTCCCTTGATCTTCCTCTTCTAATTTCTTCTTGTGCCCCTCCAACTTCTTCAAGGTAATTATTTTCTTCTTTCTATTTTCCAGTTTTGGTTAATCCTTCTTCGATCAAAATCTTGAGAACCGATCTAAACCTTAAACCCCCAAATTCTCAAATCCCTAATCCGAGAAACTTCTTGGTTTTTCGGACTAGTGATCTTTATTGATCGATTGGGTGTGACCATGCAAGATCGGGAGGTCTCATCCCTCGCCGGATCCAACCTAAGTAATAATTGAATGTCATACTCCATGGTTGTGATGATCGTCCGCTCCATTGCATGTTTCCTTTATGATTTTCTCAGTTATGATGATTACTGCTAGAATTTTAGATCATTTATTCATTTTATTTCCACTGTTTAATTATATTCATGAGCATGCATCATAATTAGGGTTGTCCTGCGTCAAAGGGATTAGGTAAATCTAACCACAAAGATGAGATTATTCCGTCAGGATCATGCCCCTTAGCATAAGATCATGTAAACAATAAAAAGGGAGGACCTCGAGATATGAGGATATCCCAGATCTAGTATAAGTCATCCACGATTAAGCTTGGATCTGATTTTACTCTCTTTTCCGTTCAAACTAGAAAGGGGATATCCAGAGAGGAACGAAAGGGGTGAAGGATGAGGGGTTCGAGATGAAGAAGGTATAGGTCTTTTTTGTCGTCAAATGAAAAAGAGGATGATTCTTACCTTTTCTTGCACCTCAAAGATCTTAGAAAGAATGAAACCTGAAATCGGATTGGAAACCTCAACACCCAAGGATCAATCCAGAAACTCTAATCTCTTGAATAAAGAAGAAGAAAATAGACGAATTTCTATTCATTCAATAATATCAAAATAGGGTTTCTCACAACGTATATATAAGCTATGGAAAAAATAAAAGTGCACTAAAGCGCCTGAAAACAAGAAAATTAATACAAAAAAAAAAGACGAAAGGTAAAAAAAGTGCAATAAAACCCCTGAAATAAGGAAAAGAACAAAAACGCCTAAAACTAAAACACCCGTGTGGTAGGGTGTGAAATCCAACCCATGAATCTATTGTCAGGGTGCGGTCATGCCGCTCCTGCACTCTTAGCACGTCAGAAAATGGATCCGACGGACCCAACATCCATCCACATCAACTCCTCGGCTCCGATACTCTGTCGGCGACGTCTCCTCTGGTACACTCTAAAGGCTGCACTACTGATGTCCGCATCATTCTTCCAACTTTTAATAAACATTTTAGCCAACTGGAACTATTCTAAATAACTTTTACTTTCAAGTTTGGCAGTGATCATTAGCCCATCATGATTATTTTGACCATCTCCCATGGGAATCTGAAACTTCCTGCTCACTACGATAGCTCCCTTCCAACATACTATAGACTTAGAATCAATAGATCAGCTAGAATTCGAGGCCAAATGATCCAGACATGAGATTAAAAAGAAAAGATCATCATTCTCAGGTTTTTGCACATCTGGTGAACACGTTGCATCCGCAGCCGCTAACCAGTTCATATACAATTTACTATTCCTCTAGCATAAATACAACCATAAAACTGAAATCCATTCTGCGAAAATCACCCAAGCAACAACCCAAAGAAGGATAACATCACTCGCATCTAAGTCACAGAATGGGATGGAACTTTTGGTTGATATTTGAATGCCAACAGGGTGGGGAGGATAGACTGCTAGAAATGGCAAGATGATAATGGTGTTGATGGCAAAGTGAAGATGCCATCATGAGGAATGTTTGGGTGATGGAGATATGATGGCAAGATAATGATGATGCGCAACTATAGAGAGGCAATGTCAACGAGTGCTGATGATGAAGATGACATAAGGTTGGGTTTATGCGAATGGATTCTGCAATCATACATCACATCAAAGCATGCCGTGACACCATGTTTAAATACATAGGGAACAAAAGATAAAAGAGAATCAGATAGGGAGAGAGTGAGAAGAACATTGGATTGAAGCCAACTATGATACATGCTTAAATGCATAGTGAACAAAAGTAAAAGAGAACAGAGGGAGAGAATGTGGAGAACAACAACTGAGATCCAATCATCCACAGTTTCCAATATGGTAAAGACCTGATGACTTATGGTCTAACTGACGGTACAGGTGGAATCCCTGAACAGAATTCATGTAGCCGGCCCCAATTAATTGGGATAGGGCTTAGATGATGGGGATGATGATCGTGGTAACAAAAAGCAGGCTCAAAATCATTTAATATGGTGATGGAGATTTAATTTGCCTAGCCCATTAATGAAGAGGAAAATCTGAAGTTGATCGCTATCGAAGGAGACATGAACCAGATGATGGCGAGGATAATGCAGAACTTTGAGATATCATCGAAGATACCTCTATTGATAAGGCGCTACTAGGAGAGACTTGAGGTGGATCAAAGCAAAATGTAGTGCTGAGAGGGCCATGAGTGCCCACTTGCACCATTCAAAGGACTTAGTTTGTAAACCACGACATTCTGCCATACATTTGCTGGAAAAACATGTGGTAAGTACACAATGGAGTAGAAAAATGGGACCAGTTCCCTTGACAGTCTGTCCAATACAAAGCTTCGGGCCTATGGAAGGTTGCAGTCATGGTTCTGAATATCGGTATTTGGGGGCAATCAACCTAGCCAAAAAGGATACAATATGGGTGTCGTGTGTCAATATCAACCCGTATTGGCCCGTAGCAGTTGAAATTTTTTTTAAAGCCAAAGCATTAAGGAAAAATGTCAAGAAAAAAGGGAAAATGAGATATTAAAGAATCTATCCTTCTTTTTTTTCTTTTTCTTTTTTTTTTTCTTTTTTTTTTGCATTTTTGACATGCATACAATTGTGTACTAGATCATTCTTTGATAAGATCGCTGTCTATCAATTTGACATGTTGAAAGTCAACCAAACAAGCCCTACTTGCACACAAATCAAGCATGACTAGGTGAATTAGTGCCCATTAGATTGATATACAATAAAAAGAAGATAAAATATCAAAAAGAGAGTGAAGGTTTATCCTGATTTTTCCCATAATGGTATATTCCACTTCAATTTGTCAAATCCCACTCGAATCATTCGTTGTGATACCAAAATTGGTCTAGATCTAGCCTAAAATGACTTTCTACACTTCCCTCCATGGTTTAAATGAAAAAAGAATAGAAAAAATTAGTGAAATTTTGAAAAAGAAAAATCAAAATTGAGCCATTATGGGCATATTGGCCCATATTGGACCTGTATCAGTATCGACGCGCCCCGTCTCATCTGATACAACCCATTTTTAAGGGTGGGCCAATTTGGTCTCGTATTGCACATCACATCAAGCTGATATGGACACGATATGGCCGAATTGACTGATACGATACCAATACAGATGTTGAAAACTAAGGTTGTAATTGAAGCCGGGAATCTTTTCGGGAGAGAAATTTCCATTACCTCTAGGGAAGACAACCAAAACAGATTCTGGCTGGATAGGTGATGTGGGGAACTGGAACTAGACCTCCTATGGTATCTTTCCCCAGTCTATTCAACATTCTGATGGAGGAATGTGCTCTCATTTCTCAATATGTATCTTCTATGGGAGATTGTGTAGTCTGCATGCCTCGGTTCCAAAGAAATCTCACAAACAACAAGGTTGAAGAGTTTGCATGCCTTATGGCACTTCTACAAGGTGTCCAGTCGGGATAGGTGGGTGTGGAATCCTGAAAGATCAGGCTAGTTTTCACTTAGATCTTTTTTAATCAGCTATTTCCTCTCATTCATCGTCTTTTTTTTTTTGAAAGATGATAATATTATTAGGGCCAAAGGCCAAAAAGAAGAAAACAAGACAACAAAGAACAAAGAAAACAAAAACAAAAGAAGGAAAACCTTACAATCAGGGAATCCAATCCCTTATATACACCACCACCCTATTACACACTCCCTTGGGGGTTGACTTAACACGCCAAAAGCACCGGCTATTTCTTTCTAACCAAATTGACCACGGAGAAGCAAGCATTGCAGCCTTTCTTCTCGAATTTTTCAAACAGCCTTCCCCTCCAACGTGCCAAGTTCAATAAAGAGAATTGACTAAACAAGGCATTACCCAAGAGACATATTGGCCAGCCGAAGAATGCCCGACCATATTAAGGAAGGGGGAGCAGGCATTAGACAATTAGACTTTGTCAATAAGGCCTTGTTAGGTAAATGGGTTTGATGTTATCGTGTCAAGGAATCCAACTTGTAGAAAAGGGTTATAGAAGCCAAGTATGGTTCCTCTTGGGAGGGGTAGTGGACTCGGGACTCCTCCCTCTATCGGGTTCTCTCTTGTGGAAGTCGGTGGTTGCGGTGGCACCTATTACGTTTAGTGGTTTTAGGTTCTCTATTGGAGAGGGCACCGGAGTTAGATTCTGGGGCGATGTTTGGTGCGATGACACCCCTTTACGTAACTCCTTTCCTAGATTGGTTAGCCTTTGTCCAACTCAGAACTTGTTGGTTGCCTAGTGCTACTCCTTTTAGGATTCTAGAGGAATTTGGGTCCCAGTTGTAGGAACTTGAATGATTTGGAATTCAACGATCTGCTGAACCTCCTTTCCCTTCCCTAGGGCAGCCAATTCAAGGTCTTCAAGATTCCCTGGTTTGGAGCTACAGCAAATCCAGGACTTTCTCTGTGAAATCCTTCTGCTCTATTCTTATAGGAGAAGGCCAAAGAGGAGATGACTGCCATAAGGCAAAGCTTTGGTTCTATGGGGCTCCCACCAAAGTTGCGGCCTTTGCATGGCTTGCTGGAAGAAATCGGATCCCGACCGTTGACAACCTCCAAAAAGGGGGGCTTTGTATTCCTAATGCTTGCCCCCCTTTGTTTGAGCGTGGAGGAGAAAGTTGACCACTTGTTCAGTCACTATTCCTTCTCTCATTCATTGTCTGGTGGGCCGGATCACATCATTATGTATGGGAAGTATTTGGGGAGTCCCTGTGTCCTTGCTTTCACATGGTTGGTGGGCAAAAACAAGGTGCTGATTATTGAGAATTTGCAGAAAAGGAATCTGATTATTCCAAATGCTCGCATAATGTGTCTCACTCGCATAGAACTGGTTGACAATTTATTCATGCATTGCGCTTTTGCCCAAGAAATATGGAAGTCCTTATCCTATTCGAAGTGGAGCAAGTGATGTCAATTTCAATGATTGAGCTTTTTCAAGCGTGGGATGGTGGAAGAAGGGGTTGCAAAAGGATGCCTGCCATGTGGAGGATGTCCCTGAGTCTTTATCAGCAATTTGGCATGAACAGAACAATAAGGCCTTTTGGATAAGAGGTGCTCTCCAACTATTGCTTTTCCAGAAAGTAAAATGATTGGACATCGAATGGGTAAAGGTCATTGAAGGTTTTTGAGAATATATGCTAACATTTTTTCCTTGGGGGGGGGGGGGGGCAGAGAAAAAAAAATTAGCATGTTCAAATTGATGTGAAAGGATAAGAAATCGAAATAGACCACCATGAAAACAATTAGATTTATTGGAGGAAACTGCATTTATCTGAAGCAGAAGCACACTCATACCTCTCTGATTCTTTCCAGTGAGACAGAGTTTGAATCCAAGGAGAGATTAAAAAACGATTTGCATCAGTAAGGAGTCAAGAGCATAGAAGTGTTCCAAGAATAGTTTCTTTCAAGATAGCGAATGAATGGTCACATGTCGAATGACCTCAGGAGGCATAACTTGGACTCAGGCATGCTCATTTTGAAGGTCTTCTCAGCAAGTATGATGATTTTTTATGATGCATTTTGCGAGCTTCTGGTCATTAAATTAAAGAACAAATATTAGTCGCAAGAACAGTAAAGGACTTCTGAACTTCTCATATTTAGGGCCTGTTTGTTAACGCTGAATTTTTGCACTTAACGCGAAATTGGGAAAATGTTCCGCGTTTAGTGGTATTTGTTAATGCATCGTTAACGCGGAAGAAGGAAAGCGCTAAGTGGTTTTTCACTGAATTCTTTCCATGATAGGAGTCTGGCTTAATGGTGAATGCGGAATGCGCTCAGTGAATTTTTCATTAAACAAAAATCTTTGCTTCCCAAATTACCCCTTTTCAAGTTACTACGGCAATATTTTTTCTTTAAATTGTTTGCGCAATACAAAATCAACTTTTAACCTGTGAAACTTCTTTATGCTCCACCATGATGTATGTGTTTCATCCATTCCATTCATCCATTTTTAAAGATCATTTTAGGGCTTGATACCAAAAATGAGAGGAATATAAATCTCAGGTGGACCATACCACAGGAAAGCAATAGTGATTGGATATCCACCATTAAAATTCTCCTAAGGCCCAATGTACTGTTTATTTGACATCCAATTTGTTGATTAGGTCATATAGACCTAGATGAATGGAAAAAACAAAGCTCAACTTGATCCAAAACTTTTATGGCCCAAAAAGTTTTTAATGGTCGGCGTTCATTCAACCCTATTTTCCTTTAATGTGGTCCACTTGAGATTGGGATATACTTCATTTTTGGTCTCATACCATAAAATGATCTAAAAACATAGATGGACGGCATGGATGAAACACATACATCATGGTGGGGACCACATAGCACCAACCATCAGCCATTGGCCGGTGGCAGGGGAGTAGCCAATCTGTTTCCGCGGACGCGGAATGGATACTAACAAGTTGAGTAGCAAAACACATTACTGAAGTTATGTCACCAAGTTATGTGGGCCCCATCATGATGTGTTTTGTATCCACGCCGTCCGTCCATTTGGAAATATAATTTTAGGTAAAGATCCAAAGAATGAGTCAAATCCAAAGTTCCAGTGGACCTCACCACATAAAACAGTGGGGAGAGTGACGCCCACCATTAAAAACTTAAATAGGCCACAAGTTTTTGATCAAACTGACATTTGTTTTTTCCCTTCTTTCATGTCTGTGTTAACTTGTGAACAAGTTGGATTTCAAATAAAAATCACAGTGAGCCTTAGGAAGGTTTCAACGGTAGGCATTAATCTCGCCACTGTTTTTTGTGGTGGGGTCAACTACATATTTGGATCCCTCGTTCTTAAACTCATGCTCTAAAATTAAATCTCCACACAGATGGACGGTGTAGATAAAGCACATAAATCATAGTGGGCTCATGGAACTTGATGACGTCACTTCGGTAGCGAATCTTGCTATTCAACATGTAAGTAGCTAATCCGCGTCCAAGTAGGATGCAAATTGGTTGGTGTACCTCGCACCAGCTATATAGTTGTTGTATTGACGTCAGCAAATTTTGTGGGTCGCATCATGAGGTATTTGTTATATCCAAACCATCCATCCATTTGGCGAGCTCATATTAAAGCTTGAGACGAAAAATAAGCTGCAAAAAGCAACGGGGGATTGAACGTCTACCATTGAAACCCTTTTTGGGGTCACAGAAGTTTTAGATCAATATGATTTTTTTTCCCTCTTCATACAGGTATTTGTGACCTTATGAACATATTGGATGGAAAATAAACTTAAATAGGCCACGGAAGTTTTGGATCAATATGTTTTCACTTCATCTAATTGGGAATGACCTTATAAACGGTTTGGATAGCATATAAATATAAGGTGGGCCTTATTTGAAGGTTTTGTTGCTACTGGTGTTCAATCCTATACAACACATAGTGACAATCTTCCCACTAAGAAGAATTGAGGGCCTTATGATGATATTTTAGTTTTTTATTAAGTATTTTAGTTTATTTGAATTAAATATAATGATTTTATTTTCATTTAATAAAAAATAATTTCTTTATAATGTAAAACATTTCCAAACGAGAGATAGGGGCAAATGTGTCAAATTAACATATTTCACACATTTAAGATGTTTGTTAACAAACAGTTTGTTTCAGATTCAGTACTTAATTTTTAGACTTCAGCCATAATTATCAAACAAGTTTTTTTACTTCAGATTTCAGATTCAAGCTTTAGATTTCAGATTCAGGCTTCAGATTTCAGATTCGGTCTTTAGACTTCAGATTTAACAAACGGGGCCTTAGTGGGAAAAAGCAATTTACCATGTTGATGGGAACTAAAGCTTTTTGTTCAGCCTATTGACAAAACACTTGTATAACCTTCCACCCCACATGCATGATTGAATTTCAAGGCCCACTGGCCCGAATGTCATATCCAAGTTTACAATACAAAGAATAAAACAAATAATTCGAGCCCAATGGGTTACATCCAATAGGCATCAATTGCATGTTTATATCTTGATCAAAGCAGTAATAACTAATAACAACAGATACTGCTAACTCCAGCAATCGATTTAAAGCATACAGAAAATCACATAGGACGAATTGAAAAATCCAGAAACAAAAAACCCTAGTTTCCAAAACAGCAGAAGATTGCACTCAAACAAGAACCGTGTTCATACAAAATTGACCTCTCAACTCAAATCGGAAAATACTAACAAAATAGCCAAAAGTAAAAAATCATGTCACTCTATCGGCTTCAATTCTAGGACAACCAGGAAGAAACCCCCAAAATCAAAGAAAGGAAGCTTCTAGAACAATCAAATAACACTTACCTGCATGGAATTCGGAGCCGTTGAGTTCTTTCCTGGAGCACCCATCGCTGCCCGAAAATATATATATAGGAAAATTGCAGGAAAATTCGGGAAAATGGGGGGTAGGATTTCAAAGAGGGGATTTTTTATTTTTTTAAAAAAAAACTCGGGAAAAAGAAAAGAAGAGAGTTGCAGTGATTAGAGCTCAGAAATCGAACAGAAAACCCTAACCGCCATTAACGTCGCAGAAAACCCTCGTTTCTCCCCTCTCTCTCTCTCTCTCTCTCCCTCTCGGCGCACTTTCCCCCGCCCTTCGATAGAAATACCAACGATTTATAAAAGGAGTGAGAAATACGTTAATGCCCCTGATCTTGCTGTATTTTACAATAAGTACTAATCGTTCCGTACGCTGCCGATATATGGTTTTGCTCACGTGTGCATTTTGCACACCCTCAATATGCAGCGGCGTAAATACGTCCGCATGGAATTTTTTGCTCGTGACTAAACACTCCTTCTATCAGGTATGCCCCAAAAAATGTTATGTTAGGACATTTCCAACCATCAGATTGATTGACATTTTTGGTTTCAACCGTCCATGTGCTGGGCACTGTACATATGGTTATGACCGTTGGTTCACTTTGACTTCTCGGTTATATCTTGTCCGCAAGTGGGACAACACAGTTTGGACGGTTTGGATTGAGGTTAATGCATGTAAGGTATAGTGCATGTATATGAAAGAGCATATTTTGAAGAGTATGGTTTGGCATTATCACTTGTAACGCTTTTTACACTCTTCACTGGGCTTTGAGTACTTGTCAAAGTCGTTTTACAGGTGACCACCTGCTTAGGTGACAAATTTCTTAATTGAATGAATGAGAATAAAATTATTTTGATGTGCATACATGTGTTGTATTGATATTAACTTTGATACTTTGATATGATGTGATAGATGATAGGCAATAAGAAATTGTGGTCATGGTAAATAAGTAATTGATATTACATCATTAAAACGTTCGTCTTAATTTTGATGCATCGCAAACTATAATTTGCTTATTTGGTCATTTGATTATTGATTTAGTAATCAATTATTCAACAGTAAAAATGGAATATGTATGGGGTTTAATTTCGCAAGCATTAAAAAATGATATAACGAAATTTGTGTAATTGAGCTCAATTATTTAGAATAAGACTTAATGATCATAATGAAGTATCCATGAATCAAAAGTTAGGATTGTTCAACCAATTTGGCTTTAGTACTATTACCTAACGACATTGAGATTCGTCATTCTATCAATTTTAATTGAAGTTAATGGATGTCAAATATACAATTTAGGAATACGTGCGGAATAAGCATCATATATATTTTGTCAATGCATCAAATAACTCTGTGTACATGTGTATTCATTATATGAAAGAGAGCCTCCTTGCATGCATGCATGCACACACATATAAAATAACTCGTTTTAATGACATGTCACTGCCATTTTCGGGAAATCTGGTTCAGAGTAATGAGCATTGTCATTATATATTGTTTCAAGCATACTACAATAAACTATCTTGTGAGTATTTATACAAAGAGGGCGAAGGTTTTTATAACAGAACTTGACAAGCTTCAAAAATTTTCCTTTGAATTTTCCTCTAAAATTGTCATGCGCAATGACTGTGATAATAGGTGTCCATAACAACATTATTCCACATTGTGTCTTCTTGAACTTATAAACTCGATATTAGATTGGTGAACATATGCCACGTGTACAATTTATAAGTACATGCGGATCTAATGCCGTCCTCTGCCGAAGCATCGAATAATTCATATGTATGTATGCATATTACAAAAAAGTGAGTCTCCTTACATGCATGCACATAAAGAAGCTTGTTTCAATGACAGACCGCAACTGTTTAAGAGTAAATTCATATTTTTTGTGAATATAGCTAACGGCATTGTGTAGAGAATATGGTTAATGACATTGAGTTCATTATTTTTTTGATCGATCATACCATCGAGTTGGCTGGCAAGTATGTACATATGAATACACTAGAGGTCTTTCTTAGCAAAACTTTAACAAGTTTCGACTGTTTCTTTTAGATAATTCAGCCTGCGTACAATCTTCAATTACAAAAAAGAATGGACTGACGACAATAGCACAAAACTCTTACAAGTGCGATGTAATAGATCATGACGTAAATTGATTACAATCATGCACCGTGTGATAGTCATTGCATAAGTACTAATGGTTCCGTATGTTGCCGATATATGGTTTTTCTCACATGTGCATTTTGCACACCCTTGATGTACAGCGGCGTAAATACGTCTGGATGGAATTTTTTGTACGTGACTAAACACTCCTTCTATCAGGTATGCCCCAGGAATTTTTATGTTGGGGCATTTCCAACCATCAGATCGATTGACATTTCTGGTTTCAACCGTCCATGTGTTGGGCACTGTACATATGGTTATGATCATTGGTTCACTTTGACTTCTCAGTTATATCCTGTCCACAAGTGGGACAATACAGTTTGGACGGTTTGGATTGAGGTTAATATATGTAAAGTATAGTGCATGTATATGAAAGAACATATTTTGAAGGGTATGGTATGACATTATCACTTGTAACGCTTTTTATACTATTTACTGTGCTTTTAGTACTTGTCAAAATCGTTTTTGCAAGTGACCACCTGTTTAGGCGACAAATTTCTTGATTGGATGAATGAGAAAAAAATTATTTTGATGTACATACATGTGTCGTGTTGATATTAACTTTAATACTTTGATATGATGTGATAGATGATACGTAATAAGAATTTCTGTTCATGGTAAATAAGTAATTGATATTAAATCATCCAAACATTGGTCTTAATTTTGATGTATCGCAAACTATAATTTGCTTATTTGGTCATTTGATTAACAGTTTAGTAATCAATTATTCAACAATAAAAATGGAATATGTACAGGATTTAATTTCGCAAACATTAAAAAACGATAGAATGAAATTTGTGTAGTTGAACTCAATTATTTAGAATAAGACTTAAATGATCACGATGAAGTGTCCATGAATCAAAAGTTAGAATTGTTCAACCAATTTGGCTTTAGTACTATTACTTAACGGCATTGAGATTCGTCATTCTATCAATTTTAATTCAAGTTAATGGATGTCAAATATACAATTCAGGAGTACATGCAGAATAAGCATTATATATGTTTTCCCAGTGCATCAAATAACTCTATATACATGTGTATTCATTGTATGAAAGAGAGCCTCCTTGCATGCATGCGCGCGCACACATATAAAATAACTCATTTTAACGACATGTCACTACCATTTTCGGCGAATCTAGTTCAGAGTAATGAGTATTGTCATTATATATTGTTTCAAGCATACTATAATAAACTAGCTTGCGAGTATTTATACAAAGAGAGCGAAGGTTTTTATAACAGAACTCGACAAGCTTCAAATTTTTTTATTTGAATTTTTCTCTAAAATTGTCATGCACAATGACTGTGATAATAGGTGTCCATAACAACATTCTTCCACAATGTGTCTTCTTGAACTTATAAGCTCGATACTAGATTGGTGAATGTATGTCACGTGTACAATTTATGAGTACCTGCGGATCTAATGTCATCCTCTGCCGAAGCATCGAATAATTCATATGTATGCATGTTACACAAAAGTGAGCCTCCTTGCATGCATGCACATAAAGAAGCTTGTTTCAATGACAGACCCCAACCGTTTAAGAGTAAATTTATATTTTTTGTGAATATAGCTAACGGCTTTGTGAAGAGAACATGGTTAATGCTGTCGAGAATGTCATTATTCTTTTGATAGATCATACCATCGAGTTGGCTCGCAAGTATGTACATATGAATACACTTGAGGCCTTTCTTAGTAAAACTTTGACAAGTTTCAACTGTTTTCTTTAAATAATTCAGTCTGCGTAGTGATCATGACAATCTCTAATTACAAAAAAGAAATGACCGACGACAATAGCACAAAACTCTTACAAGTGCGACGTAATAGATCATGACGTAAGTTGATTACAATCATGCACCTTGTGATGGTCATTGCATAAGTTGATTACAATCAACAAGTTTATTATAGTTGACAAATGGCAAGATGATAAAGAGTATAATTAAAAATAAATACATAGTAGCAACACCAATATATAATAAGATGAGAGAAAGCAATCGTATGTGGTTTAGTCATGTGCGACGAATATTATGAAAAAAAAAAAACAAACTACACTCCTCGGAGTGAGTCGATATAAGATAATGGTTCTAAAAAATGACCAAGGGAAGAGACTAAAGAGACGTAAAGGGAGGTAGTAAAAATACTTGATAATCTATGATCTAACCAAAGTTCTGACAATTGATAAAGTAAATTAGCAAAATGTAATTCACGTAGCCAACTCCAATTAAGTGGGACAAGACTTGGCAGACAACAACGGCGGTGACAACGATGATAATGATGATGGCATGCATATGCATTATACGAAAGTAAGCCTCCTTACATATGCGCACACACATAAAAAAAAACTTGATTTAGTGACAGACCACCATAGTTTAAGAGTGAATTTATATTTTCCATATATATGTTAAGTAGCACTGAGTGTTATCATTGTTCTTTTTATAGATACTGCAATAAATTGGTTTGTAGGTATTTGCACAAGGCATGCATTCTGTAACAAAAGTCAGTTAATACTTGCTTTTCTTTTGAACATTTCTTTGAATCCAATATGTAATAATTACGATAGTTCTCAATCACGAAAAATGTGCTATATGTGTTTTGTTGAACTCCGAAACTCGAAGCCAATGCTTCCAACTCTAATATCACAAAACTTTCATTAGTTATTAATTTAGTAAAATTGATAATGATTAGTAATACCAAGGACTTTTAGACGATTTTTACTTATTCTAAAGCAACTTACTCAAAATAATAAGAGAAAATGTTACCCTTAGTCCAGACTTACTTTGACATTGAATCTATTGTCAACCACATGTTTTTTGCCGTGAATCAAATCCAACCAATCATACAATCACTATACATATTTATCTCAACAAATATCATTAGAACACGACTAAAACATTATTGATAGATAGCTAAAGAAAAAAAAATGAGTGATTAAAATCATAGGTCTAATATCATATTTAAAAATAAAATCTTCAACATATAAATAATCTACCCAATATAGTCATATTAAGCATGCACAACTACACAAATAACTGCCTATGCAGATATAAATATATTATCCATATTTCAATCCACTTAATTTCACCAGCATGCATGCAGGTGCATGCGTTTTTTCACATTCCATATGCACATGTGGATGTATATGCATGCAAGAGAGATGGAGAATTACATTCTATTAAGGTGAAAGAAGCAAGTAAAAAACTAGCGAAATTTGGTGCAATAATCACCATAACAATATTCATAACCCACCATGATTAAGTGAGTTCCTATGAGGCCTAACCATCCGATATGGTGGGTTTTGTAAGGTCTTTTGATCACCTGATCAGATGGATTTTACCGACCTTTTGATGATTTTAGCAAATTTATCCATGTACTGTCCATGGTTCATATATGTGTAACTGTGTTGCCATACCTTTCATAAAAATACTTAAAACTTTTCTCTCCAAAATATTCAGTACAAATACTTATGATTTGACTGTTTTTAACTTTGAATGAAGTTGCTCCGTTGCCATATTAATATAAGAGATGACGTAGTAATGGATCGAGTGCATAAAATTACATTTTAGTAATTTTAGTTGCTTTAATAAACAAACTTGAGTATAGGATGTTCAATTATGCCCGAAGCTTTTGTAGGGCCAACTGTTGAGTGTTGTGCATGCATGTGATAGACCATATTTAGCAGAGTATGGCATGACATTATCACTTTTAGTGCCTTTTGACACTCTTTGCACGGTTGAGAGTACTTGTTAAAACTATTTTTATAAGTGACTACTAATTACTAAACAATTTTCTTAAATGCATGAATGAAAAAAAAAATTATTATTTTTATGTGCATATACGTGTTGTGTCAATAGGAACTTCGATACTATGATATAATGTAATAGAAGATTTGCAGTCACCTAGAACTTGCATTCATTGAAGTAATTGAAATTAAACCATCCAAACATTTGTATTGGTCTTGATGTATCATGAACGACAATTTGCTTATTTGGTCACCTAATTATCAGTTTAGTAGTCATCCATTCAATAGTACAATATTCAATTTCGCAAACATGAAAAAAGATAGAACGAGATTCGTATAGCCAAGCTCAATTACTTAGAATGATACTTAAATGAGCATCCATGAATCAAAAGTTAGAATTGTTTAATAAATCTGACTTCAGTAAGATGACATTGTGAGGTACGTATCCTAGACCGCACCGTTCTGTAAGCTTCTACGATCATCCCGGTCAAATTCCAGCAACCCACGAAGCGTAATAGCATTTACGCGCATCCCTGAGTCGTATCCCGTATTCCGGAGTCGGCTCAACCTGAGACTTGCACCCCAGCGACCGCGTCGTCGCCACGATTCCGATGCCGCGTCTCGCGTATCGGTGCGATACCCATGCCAGGAGTTGTAGGCTTGAGAATAAATTGAGGAAACACCGCGGGCAATGTGCTCGCCGTTTCCAAGAAGAGAATGGAATCCCTACCCATACCCTCCTCTTTCCACCAAATTAACGAAGACCTTACCTCTCCCATGCCTTTCATGCCAACAAGACAATGCTACCCATACCCCATCTCATCTCATGCCCAAAAAGTCAATTAGCCCCATCCCTCACCCATACACTCCATGTCATCCATCCTTACAACTCCCATCACTCTTTCATTTCTCTCTTCACCCCATTCAAGCAACTCTCAAGACAACCAACGTCTATGGCTTCCAAAGAGATTAGAGAGTCATGTGTGACCCACCTTCTACCCCTCTCATCTCCCATCTCCACCTTTCAAATTTCATCATTCACCCTTAAAAAAAGAGCTTAGGACCTAAGGAGTTCAAGGAGCTAAAGAAGAAGACCGATCGGTGGGTGAATCTTTATTGTTTGTCAGTGTTTTGTAGATTTAGGGCTCACATATCGGGACCCATCTTGATGTATGTATTGTGTAGAGGGGCCCATAGTGGCGGGGCCCCTCCATCCGTTTCTCTCTCTCTCTCTCTTGTTGTGTGGCCCACCTGACGTGCACATCAGATCCGGACCGTCCAGCAGGTGGAACGGTCCTGCTGCCCACCGTCCAAGGCCAGCAGGCCCACCATGATGTATTATCCACGCCGCCTGTCCGTTTGGACAGGCCTGGGCGTGGGAAAAACCCAAATATCAGTTTGGTTCAACTAGTGGGTCACACTCACGTGGATCCCACCTTGCCGTATGTGGTCTGCAACCACACCGTCCATGCAGTCCAAATCATTTCAGGGCAGGGCCCACCTGGTCGTCTAGTGGACAGGGTCCACCTGGCTGTCGTTGAGAATAGGCCTAGACAAAGGAAAATACAAATATCATTTTGATCCAAACTCTCGTGGGCCATGTACACGTGGACCCACCTGATGAATGTAATATATCCACATCATCCAGCATTTTTAGGATGGTGGGTCATCCAGACCGTCTAAATCATGGGACCCACCTTGCTGTATGTATGTTGGCTGTACCATCCATCCACGGACAGTGCTGTGAAGGGCCAACTGTGATGTGTTTTGCCTTCCAACCCACACGTGTTATATGAAATACACACACACACACACACACACACACACACACACACACACACACACACTATGCTATATGAGGATCGGACCCAACGTGGACCCACCCCACGCGTGCTGCACGTGTGGGGGTGGGGCCCACCTTGCCGATGGGTGTATTCACACTGTCAAGAGCTCACCTTGATGCATGTATTCCGTAGCCACGCTGTCCATCCGTTTGGTGGGATCCACTTGCTGTGAGGTGGCCACCCATTCCACACATGGACATGGGGCCCTGATGTAAGTGTTCTGTCACCACCGTCCAGCAATGGATGGTGGGATCCACACCGTAATGTATGTGTCTCAGCTGGGCCGTACGTCTGATGGGACCCACATGATTTATATGTTTTATCTATACCATCCACACGTGATGCATGTGTCATGCATCCAGGCAGTCGGTCCAGCAATGGACGCTGGGTGCTGGCTCCCCCTTTTTCATATACACACATATATATAATAATAATATATTATATTTATATATGATTTATATGTATATATATACATGTATGTGGTGGGCCCCATGTGGGACCCACCTGTTGGACGGATTAGCCGAGGTACCTCACACCAGCTATAACACTGTGTATTGACGTCAGTAGTTTCTGTGGGCCCCGTTTGATGTATGTATTGCATGTCGTCCATCTGTTCCATCCATGCCATCCATATGAGTGGGCCCCACTAGCATGTTCTGTGGGTTTGATCACGAGGTAAGTGTTTTATCCCAACCACCCATATGTGGCCCGGTAGCTGCTATGTCGACGTCAGCAAGGTGCTGTGGGCCTGACCGTGATGTATATGAGTTGATCCACACCGTCCATCTGTTGGATCGCCATGATGTATTTATTTCATCCACACCGTCCAGATTGTGTTGGACGGTGCTGGACAATGTTTGGACAGTGCTGATCATCATTAATGAGCCATGTGCCCCATAGAATGATAGTGTACAACGATACACATGTTGCACCTACAATTATTGAAATGATTTTTGATGTGGTCCAAGCCCACTTGATGCCCGTTGGTGTGGCCCATCCATGAGGCCCATCATGGTGTATATTTGAGGCTCATTCGCAGGGCCCATCTATTGTGTATTTGAAGCCCATGGGTTGTGGTCCATTGTGATGTATCCGAGGCCCATAGGCGAGGCCCAATATGATGTATATGTGGCCCATTTAGTGAGTCCCATGTAATGTATTTGAGGCCCATGTGTAGGGTCCACCTATTGTGTATTTATGGCCCATTTGGCGAGACCCATTGATATGTATTTGTGGCCCGTTTGGTGAGGCTCATTGGTGTTGCCCACTTGATGTAATGCGACTTATTGTGATATATTTCCGGTCCATATGATGAGGCCCGATGTGATATATTTATGGCCCATGTGCCGAGGCCCATTGTGATGTATATACGGCCCATGAGTGAGGCCCATAGTGATGTGTATTAGGTCTTTGTATGAGGACATGGGCCCACTTTAAGTTTGGCTCTATGTGAACCACTGCTTGGGGGCGATGTTGGTTGAATGTCTACATTGATGAGCAATGATGGTTTAATGTCCACATTGTGACCTTCCCTTAGGCCTTGTTTGACCGGTTAACGTGATCGATTTGCCGACTCTGATTATCAATCGATCTCGATTGTCGTAGCCGATTATCGATTCCGATTGATGTGACCGATTTGCCGACTTTGATTATCGATCGATCCCGATTGTCGTGACCGATTTACCGATTCTGATTATCGATCGATCCCGATTGTCGTGGCAGATTGTCAATCTCGATTGACGTGACCGATTTGCTGACTCTGATTATCGATCGATCCCGATTGTCATGGCCGATTGTCGATTCCGATTAACGTGACCGATTTTCCGACTCTGATTATCGATCGATCCCGATTGTCGTGGCCGATTGTCGATCCTGATTGTCGTGACCAATTTGTCGACCCTGATTATCGATCGATCCCGATTGTCGTGACCGATTTGCCGATTCTGATTATCAATCGATCCCGATTGTCGTGACGGATTTGCCGACTCTGATTATCGATCGATCCCGATTGTCATGACCGATTTGCCGATTCTGATTATCGATCGATCCCGATTGTCGTGGCCGATTGTCAATTCCGATTGACGTGACCGATTTGCCGACTCTGATTATCAATCGATCCCGATTGTGGTGGCCGATTGTTGATTTCGATTGACGTGGCCGATTTGCCGACTTTGATTATCGATCGATCCCGAATGTCGTAACCGATTTGCCGATTCTGATTATTGATCGATCCTGATCGTCGTGGCCGATTGCTGATTCCGATTGATGTGACCGATTTGTCAATTCTGATTATCAATCGATCCCGATTGTCGAGGCCAAATATCGAGGCTGACTCCGATTGTCGAGGCCGATTGTCGAGACCTATATGGTGTATATGCGACTCGTAGTTGAGGCCCATTATGATGTATATTTGGCCCGTGTTTTAAGCCTAATGTGATGAATATGGGTCTATGTGATGAGGCCTGTTGTGATGTATTTGAGGGTCAGGCGATGGAGCCCATTGTGATATAAGTTAGGCCCATGTGAAAGGCCCATCGTGATGTGTATTAAGCTCTTGAGTAAAGCCCATGATGTTGTATATTTGACCCTTGTGTGAGGTCATGAGTCTACTATATGTTAGGATCTATGAGGGTCATTCCTTGGGGGTAATGTTGGTTAAATGTCCACATTGTCGAGGTCAATTGTCGATGCCAGTTATTGGTACCGATTATGAGTATGCGACAACATAACATCATGATACATGCCCATACACTTTATCTGTATGTTTGTTATGAGATGTGATTGATCATTGCATATGTCATTGAGCATGTTGTTATAAGACTCCCAGATAGGCGGAGGTTATCTCACATGAGCGCACTATATGCACAGGATTGATGCATGACTGGATTGTATGACTTATGCATCTTGCATTATGATTACTGTACGCCTTAGCGACATCAGGGTCATAGCCTCCACAGACATATCGTGGATGACCAGATAGGATAACGGAAATTTGTTATAGCATCGGGCTATTATAGATGGCCCTGAGTGAAAATTCCTAAACCCTCTTAGTACCAGAGGACGCCCCAACGTCGAGACCGAGTGGATACATGAGCGCCCGAGTGCCGAATACCAGGAGGCTGCGTCTCCCACTGTGTCGTGGTCTGTTGGGAGGGGGTGTGGCCTTACCCACCCAAGTGTATGGGGCATTGCTAGGCTGAGTCTGACCAGCTCGAGGAATGAGTCCACTATCGACGTGCAGAATAAGTATTGGCAGACTATTGGCCAGACGGATAGTAAGGTTTCTTACGCTCACTTGAACTGTGTGGCTGGGAGAGCGATAGTGCCATTTGGAGTGTACTAAACCCCAATGATGAACCGTACTGATATGTGGACTTATTGAGCAGGATTTGCATACTCATTCATTCATTATTCACTCGGGCTGGTAGTGCGCAACTATTTGATATGTGAACTTTCGCAATGGCCAAGATTTCGGTTGAAGCGCGCAACTAACCTGAGATCAAGAGTTTACCACATTGAAACTGACTATCAAAATTTAGGTATGGGATTAATTTGGATAGAGTCCCTTGTGATGACCCGATAGCCTTCGATACTACGTACTATCATCCCGACTTCACACTCCAGCATGGTCATTCCATTTGCATCGCATATTGCATTACATTCGCGGCATATGACATTTTGGGTTACCTGTATTTCTTCATTTATATGGTTTAGATACGACATCTGATATTTGACTCTTTATGACTCCTCATTTGTATAGTTGATATATATTGCGTATTCTGACATTGCTTGACTCATGGACTTGCCAGTATTTTTGCTTACTCTGATAACATATGATTTATGACCTTGCGCCTATTTTGGAACATTGTATAATTATGACATTACGTTGAATACTTGACACCTACCTTGTGCACACACTTACACCACCCTCTAAGCTTTCTGTAAGCTTATGCACGATAGAGCCGTACAGGTGATGTTGGGTTGCAGCAGTGTTGAGCTTGGAGCATGCAACGGTCTTCTGAAGCTTAATTTTCGATTTATGTATTTCCCTTTCAGTATTGTGCTCAAACGATTATATTAGTGAAAATGTTATGATGATGTTGCCTTTGTGAATTGGGTAATCTTGTGATTATGCTTATTATGAGCTAAATGTACATGAAAATCCTCCTTGTAGGATCCCAGAATCGAAATCTGGCATATAGACGATAGGAGTCGAGAATGGGGTACTACGGAGGCTGTCGGCACCGGATTTGGCGATCGGGATTTCAGTGAATCCGATTTTCAGATTTGGGGCGTAACAACATAGTAGCAGTAAGGTTCGTCATTTAGTCGATTTAATTCAAGCTAATATATGTCATATATACAAATTAATAGAACACGTTACTTAAGCATCATATTTTGTCAAGGCACCAAATAACTCAATGCATGTGCATTTGCATTTTATGAAAGAGAGCCTCATTACGTGCACGCATGCATATAAGATACATTGCTTTAGTGACATGCTGCTACCGGTTTCAGTGAATATGGTCAAAAGTAGTGAGTATTGTCATTTTTCTTTCGATGATACTATAGTGAGTTAGCTTGCAAGTATTTATACAAAGTGAGTGATGTCTTTTTATAACAAAACTTGACAAGTTTCGACTTTTTTCTTTGGATTTTCCTCTAAATATGTCATACGTAATGGTTGTGATAATAGTCGTTATAACAACATTCATTCACATTGTT
>JAJHSJ010000013.1:6040056-6131246 GCA_021015155.1 Magnolia officinalis
GACGGTGATGGAGGGCCCCTCATGATTACAACACATACATCAAGTGGGTCCCACAACAAGTGGGCCCTTAAAAATGGAAATTAACTGTGGATCACCCACCTATTGCACTCCTCCTTGATCCCCTGGACTTCTATGCTTATTGCCTTCGCTTTTGATGGTGGTTGATGGAGTTTTGATGGTGAAGATGAGAGATGAGAGGGTGGGCCACACTTGTTATTTTTGAAAGAGAGCTTGGGGAGGCTTGGACGTGGGATGCTTTGTTGCTTGGGAGTGAAGAGATAGAATGAGAGAGAGAGGGAAGTGATGGGTGAAAAGGGATGGGATGATGGGTGATGGGTGATGTAAGAAAGGGATGGGTGGAGAGAGAGAGAGTTGACTTTGAGAATGGGAAGGGATGGGTTGTTTGTACTTGACTTGAGGTGTGATGTGTACTTGATTGATGGGATTGATTGATTGATTGATGGGACATGTTGTAGAGATTCTCTCGAAATTCGCAACGCGTGACGTTTTCCTCGAGATGAACGCGGGCCCACATCTCCTGTTCTGGGTATCGGATCGGTGGGCGAGTCGCGGCGTTGGAACCGCGGCGACGCGTGGTCGCTAGAGTACAAGTTTCGAGTCGAGTTGACTCTAATATGCGGGACTCAGCTTAGGATCGTGTGCAAACATCGGATACGGGTCGAGGGTTGTCGAAATTCGACCGAAAGGACCGTGGAAGCATACTAAACAGTACGATCTAGGATACGGGTCTTACACATGGGCTTAAAAATGAGGCAGATCCAAAACTTATGTAGCCCCAAGGAAGTTTTCAACGGTAGGTATTCAATCCCCACTACTTTCTATGGTGGGGTCCACTTGAGCTTTAGATCTACCTGATTTTTTAGCCCATGCTCTAAAATGATCTCGAAAAATGGGTGGACGGTGTGGATATAACCCACAAATCATGGTGGGACCTATGCAACTTGCTAACATTGAGTGAAATTGGCACAGGACCCAATGCAATTCCATCTAATCTAATTCCAAGTTTTTCTATTCTTCCCAAACATTAAGTGGAATTGGCACGGGACCAAATGGAATTCCATCCCACCTAATCCCATCTAATAAGGGGGTGTTTGGCGCATCTATCAGGAAGGATCAGGTGGGATCGGATTTTTAAAAAAATGTAATTATTTCATATGGCAGGATTGCCCCTGTTAGTTAACGGGATAAGCTTAATTCCATGCTATTTTGTAATAAGGTGGTATATTGAATGGATATACTCACCATCATTTGAAACTATTGAGAATAACACGTGTTATATCCAAATTATTCATCTGTTTTGTAACTTCATTTTATGGCATGACCCTAAAAATGAGGCAGATTCAAAACTTATGTAGCCTCAAAGAAGTTTTCAACGGTAGGTATTCAATCCCCACTGCTTTCTATGGTGGGGTCCACTTGAGCTTTAGATCTACCTGATTTTTTGGTCCATGCTCTAAAATGATCTCAAAAAAATGAGTGGACGTGGATATATCCCACACATCATGGTGAGATCTACACAACTTGCTAACATTGAGTGGAATTGGCACGAGACCCAATGCAATTCCATCTGATCTAATTCCAAGTTTTTCCATTCTTCCCAAACATTCAGAGTGGAATTGGCACTGGACCAAATGCAATTCCATCCCACCTAATCCCATGCACTAAACACCCCCTAAAGGGTTTCAATGGTAGATGTTCAATCCCAGTGTGGTTCACTTGATATAGATCTGTCTTATTTTTCGGCCCAAGCCTTTCAACTAGCCATCCAAATGGGTGGACGGTTTGGATATAACACATACCTCATGATGGGACCTACAGAACTTGGTGACATCAACACACCAACCAGGTCGGTGGTGCGTGGCACACCAGCCAATCCGCTTCCATTAAGACGGTTTACATGTATGCCCCAGTGGGGATGGAGCAGGCCCAAAAGATCCACTAATCATACCATCTTGACCATTTCTGCCTGATGAGAACGGAAGGCTGACTAATTTCCTCTTCGTATGGTCGACTGGACAGTTAGGACCGTCCAGTCAATGTCAATCATGATTTAAGGTCCGTCCACAATGGGGGCCATGATTTGGACCGTGTAGATTGATGTGTGCCACGTGTAAGGTGCATGAGTTGCAATCACCGCAATAATGCCTATACCAGCTCTAAAATAACAAGCCGTAGACGAGTCGCCGCTATGTAATAAATCGGAAAGACTCGTATCTGTAACCATTACGCGACAAACTTGGATGGTGTAACGCATCTTTACACGTGGCATACATTTTTTTTTTTTTTCTTTGTTAGCTGGTTAGTAAACCCCACCGTTCACACTTCACCGTTAGCCACCCCCACTAGGGATCGATGCCAAGACCTCAGTGTCAAAACGAGGTATGTTTCATTCAATCTACCACTTGAGTTACGTTTAATTAAACTTAAATCGTCCAGACTGGGACCCCAGATAATCAAAAATAAGCTCAACGTATGTTTTAGCTGGCGGTTGTTCGACATCTGATGGACGACTAAAATGAAAAGTAGCTAACATTTCTGGTAAAGCCTTTCCAAAAGTTCATGTGCGGGAAGCCATGGTGGGGTCACCACGATGTCTGTGGGAAATTTATCTCGTCTATCTATTTTTTGAACTCATTTTAGGACTCGAGACCAGAAGTGAGTAGCATCAAACACTCAAGTAGGTGGGCGGGGAAATTCCTACGGTTGAAACTTTCCTGGGGTCGACAGTGATGTTTATATGCCATCCATACCGTTCATAAAATTATTAATACTAGGATGAACTGAAAACTCAAATATCAGACTGATTCAAAACTTATGTGGCCCTACGAATATCTCAACTGTGTACGTTCAATCCTCGTATTTTCGGCTCACTTGAGTCTTGGATCCGGTTCGTTTTTAGCTTCATCGGCTAAAAGGAGCTTTAAAAACGGATGCACGGGGTGGATTTTTCACAAACATCAAGGTTGGCCCCATAAATGCTGCCGAGTATGAAAACTATACCCAAACCGTTTCTCTCGTTCTACCGCGCAAATTACCGGAGAAATGTTAACGAACGCTGGTGCATGATAATTTTCACATGCAACGCCTGCTTTCCGGAATCCAGCTAACGTATCACTCTTATAGAACATCCTAGCCGTGGAAATATCACGCGGGTAGATAATCTGACCAGTCCACTAATTTAGGTGGACCAAAGCAGGATATTGAGTCAGATCATCGGCTGTAAATTGATTTCAACGGTGTAGTCGTAATGATGAGCGGACAACCTTGTCTTCACCTTAGGTAATATTGTCGGTGCTACCTGCCTTTACACGGATCAGATGTCCTACGCAACTGACAATTTGGCGGGAAGAAATGGATGTATGCGGAAGTTAAACTTACAACGTTGCACGTGAACATTACTCAATTAGAGGTTTGTTGTCACCAGACGCGGCACGTACACGCGAAGACACGTGTCACGTCCGTAGCCGTGTACATTAGGACACAGGTACATGAGGGCAATGTACAGTCAGCTTTTTCCGAGTCGGATTGATAGTGACCACTTCAGCACCGTTGGTGTTCGAAGGGAGCGGATTACTTCAGATAGCCTGACTCTGCGCCGATTAGGTGTTACCCTTACCGTAGGGCCACCTTGATTCTTATATTGTATATCCACTCCGTCCATCCGTTTTTGCAGCTCATTTTAGGCAAAGATCCCAAAAATTAAGCATATCCAGATCTCAGATGGACCATACCATAAGAAACAGTGATGAACCGCTCACCATTAAAAGCTTCCCAAGGCCTACTATAAGAAGATCCATAATGTTTATTTGCTATCCAACACGTTGATAAGGTCAACCAAAATTGGATGAAGGGAAAATATAAAGATTAGCTTGATCCAAAACTTTTGAGGCCTAAAAAAGCTTTTAATGGTAGTTCACCACTTTTTCGAGTGGTGTTGTCCATAAGAGATTTGGATTTGTCTAAGTTTTGGCATAATGTCCTTAGATGAGATTTAAAAATGGATAGATGGCGTGGATATGAATCACATTCATCAATGGGCCTCACATGGTAAGGATAACACCCACTATTTTGTAATCGCTCCAGCCCGACTCACCCATGACACTGCAGCCATTATCGGGGGGGGGGGGGGGGGGGGGGGGGGGGCCACCTTGATATATGTATTCTATATCCAGGCCGTCCAACTGTCTTTCGTATCATTTTAGGGCATTATGCAAAAAAAATAATCAAATATAATTATTAGGTGGATCATACAATTACAGGTGGGCATTTTAGACCCGATCGGTGGATCCAACCCGATCTGACCCGACTCGGTATCATTCCGAACAGAACCGATGGTGTAAATCGGGCTTGATCGAGTCCGTCCAGCCAGATCCGATCGTTTTTCGGGTCTGATTCGGATAGTAGTGTATCCGGACATAACCGATCCGAAAACCCGGACCAAAAGGATCCGACCCGACCCGGGATGTAAATATCCCTCTATCTTTGTAAAATATTCTTCCTCAATAAAGTCTTACCGCCCATCCATCTTTGGCTTTTCGTCTGGCGCTAAAAAATCCCGCTCAATGTACACCCAAGCACCCCGACTCTATCTCTCCATATCTGTCTATTTCTATCTATATCTCTCTCTTTCTGCCGTTCAATTTTGAAGCTTCACGGGATCTCTCTCTGTGTTCGGAAGAAGGAGAAAGAGAAAGAGAGTCGTAGTCGATGGTTCGCATACAGTTGTTTACAGCCTGTAGTCTTCACGGTCGGACGAAGTTGGTGGAAGCGGATTGGCTGGTGTACAAAACGAATTGGCTGGCGTAACGTTTGCAAGTTTTGTGAGTCTGATCACGAGGTATGTGTTATATCCAAACCGTCCATTCATTTGGCAATATCGTATTAAGGCTTAAGACAAAAAAATAAGACAGATCTAACTATTAAGTGGACCACACTATGGAAAGCAATGGGAGATTGAACGTCTATCATTGAAACCCTTTTTGGGTTCACAGAGGTTTTGAATCAATATGAAATTTGTTTTTCCTCTTCATTAAGGTCTTTATGACCTTATTAACAGATTGGATGGAAACTAAACGTTATGGTGGGCCCTACAAATTGTTTAACGATGAAAATCATTATCTCTGTTGCTATTTATGGTGTGGTCCAGATGATCTTTGGATATCATTCATTTTTTTTGATAATGCTCTAAAATGATCTCTAAAAATTGATGAACGGTATAGATATAATAAATACATCACTGTGGGGCCCTGTAAGGCTGTAACTTTGATCTCCAACCGTTCGTACAACTCGAAGCTCGAGGAGCGTCAGTGCTCGTCTTCGCACAACACGTACCTAGAGCAGGGGAGGGGATTGCGTACTGAGTAAATCCTATGGGGTCCACCGTGATTTATGTATTTTATCCACTCCATCCATCCATTTTACCAGATAATTTTAGAGCTTGATAATAAAAATGAAGTATATATAACACTCAAGTAGACCACACCACAGGAAACAATGTAAATTGAACATCTACCGTTGAAAATTTCTTGGGGCCACGGAAGTGTTGGATCAAACTTGTATTTGTTTTTTTTTTTCCCTTAATCCATGTCTATGTGATCGTATGAACAGGTTTGATGAGAAATAAACATCACCGTGGGTCCTAAAAAGGTTTCAATGGTGGAAATCATTATTCCAACTATTTCCTATGGTATGGTCCACTTGAACTTTAGGTATTATTAAATTTTGGACTCAACCCCTAAAATAATATGAAAAAAGGATGGACGGCGTGGATAGATCGTATACATTTAGGGTGGGCCCAACAGTTTTTACACAGTACGACAAGAGCGTGCTGAGTACGCAATACGATTTCCTAGATTAGCTGTATAGCCGGTGACAGCTATAGCCTATATCACGAAGCTTCTTCAAGAAGCCGATTCGTACTGAGTTATTTTACGTCGCTAAGTAAACTACGTGGGGCCCGTTTTGATTTTTTTTTTTTTTTTGTTTATCCACACCGTTCATTAGTTTTTTCAGATCATTGTAGGGATTGATGTTAAAATTTTAAGTATATCTAATAATTAAGTAGATCACACCATAAGAAACAGTTGAAATAATAAAATGGACGATCCAGACTTTGCCCAATCCGATCCGACTCGGTTTTCCTAGCCGAGTAGGACTCGGATTGGTTCAGGCCAATAGGGATTCGGATAGGTGTGAGTTAGATGATCTGGATCCGGCCTTGGATAGGATCGAATTTTGGTAAGGCCTTACAGATTTCGAATATGGTCGGGTTGGATCGAATCCGATCCGACTCGGTCCGATGCCTAGCTCTACATACAATAGGAAATAGTGGTGATTGAACATTAATGGACTACAAAAGTTTTGGATAAGCTGATATTTGTTTTTTTTACCTTTTCCAGGCTTATATGGAAAATAAACACTCCCTTGCTTGAAAGGCCAACTAGGCCCACCACAATGTATATGTTTTATTAATGCCATTCATTCATTTTTTCCGGCTCATTCTAGGAGATGAGCAAAAGGTGAGTCTAATCCCACATCATAAGAGCAGTAGTGATTTGATGCCCCCTAATAATAATAATAATAATAATAATAATAATAATAATAATAGTAGGAGGTATGCGCATCATTACGTAATTACGCTATTTGTTTCTTAGTCTAGTGGGTTAGTATATATACCGAATGTAATCGGAATTAAAGCTTTCTAAGTTGTTCTAAATGGTTCAAAGGCATTATTAGGGATTCAAATGATATTCCAGGGTTGTTCAAATCTATAAGATCATCTATATCTTGTAATATTACTTTTATAGTGCATTACTCGTTGCTTTGTGCCGTGGTTGTATCCACATAAAATTCAAATTGTCTTCTTGTTGGATTTGTTTGTGCGATTGTAATTACTTTACTTGATTCTACTCTGTGTGCTTCTGCGAGTCCCAATAAGTGGTTAAGGTTTTGATGGCATCTAACATGAAATTCAATGTAGAGAAGTATTCTGGTAAAAATAATTTTGAACTATGAAAGTTAAGATGAATGACATCCTAGTTCAACAAGGATTAGAAGATGTACTCATTAGAATGTGACTAGAAACCATGAAAGAAGAAGAATGGAACAAGTTAGATAAGAAGGTTAATATCTCAATCCAATTATGTATAACAGATGGGATCCTTTATAATATTATGAGAGAGAAAATCGCAGTAAATACATGGGTGAAACTGGAGAACATCTATGCGAAGAAGTATCTTCAGAATCGCTTGTATCTGAAGCTACAATTGTTCAATATAAAGATGACGGAGGGAGCTAACATTGAGGCCCACATCAGTAACTTCAATAGTCTCATTTGTAAATTGTTGGATGTGGATAAGATTATGAAAGATGAAAATCAAACATGTATTTTGTTGAATTCTCTCCCAGAATCGTATGAGTCATTTAAAGACTCTTTGTACACGGTAGGATGACCATTAGTGTTGAGACCGTTATCGCAACACTTCAATCGAAGGCAATGAGGAAAAAAAAGCGGTGGCATGAGTGTTTCTATAGATGCACTGATTACAAAAAGAAATAATTTTTAGTGGCGCGATTGAGATCCAAGTCTAAGGGCAAGGGCAAAGACAAACTGAAGTGTTAGAACTGTAGCATGAAAAGGCACATTAAGAAGGATTGTCAGAATCCTTAGTCGAGGAAGAAGAAACCAGAGAGTTCTTCTAGAGAGGCCAACACTAACGAATCTAGTGAGGAGGCGAGTGATAGTGACATGTTAACCGCATCAAAATCTCGGTATTTCAGTGATGAATGAATTTTGGATACGGGGGCTTCGTATCATATGACCCCTCATAAGAGTTGGTTCACCAATTACAGTGAGTGCGATGGTGGCCAAGTGTTTATGGGCAATGATAATGCATGTAACGTGGTTGGTATTAAATCGGTGCGCATTAAAATATTTGATGACATGGAGTGTATCTTAACTGATTTGAGATACATTACTGAGTTGAGAAAGAGTATGATCTCTGGGTGCACTCAAGGCACTTGGGCGCAAATTCATAGGGTTTAATCGTGTCCTTAAGGGTTCAAAGGAGGCACTTGTAGTGATAAATGCATAGAGGAATGATAACATTTAAAGGTTGATCAGAAACAATTCAGCGGACGGAGCTGCAACAGCTATAGTAGATTCCACGTCTGCACGTATGTTGCATACGTACCTAGGCCACATGAGCAAGTGGGGCATGAAGGTACTTTCTAACCGTTGTTTAATTTCAGTTTTTAAAAGCATTGATTTTAGTATATATGAACATTATATATGTAACACCCCATACTTTTCAGTACTTAAGTGTTACTACGAGAACCTATTTTAGTGTAACCACAAACCTGCTTTGTGTGAACATTAACACATTGTGGCCTAAATCTGACAGTTGGAAGTGATTGCAACCATAAATTAGTGCATCCATCTGTCGGTTTTCGAGATGGACCATCACACCACTAGATGGACCTATTCTTGGGGTTTTAATCTCCTTGATAAATAAATCAAACCACTCATTGTCAACATTAAAGCTCTGGATCATAAGATCCACTGTCTATTTCGTTCTTAACACCTTAGTTATCAAACTATACAAACTAACTAATTAACGCCTAACCAACCATTAAATTCTCTCTAAAGTTGATTAGGAATACATAGGAAACCTTAATTTCATATCTAGAGACGACTTGAACATCCAATCGATAGAAATCTGTAATAAAACCCAAAAAGGCAAACATTGTGTGGCTTATCCATGCAAGATAACATAAACTTAAAGTAGATAGTGGCCCTAGTTGGCTCACTAGTTAAATGAGCGGTCCTGATCGTGGGAGTGGACCATTGATCGCTGCGAATCGATGGTGGTTGACACTTAATGGCCATAATTCAGAAGATATGGCCTACCTAAGTCATGAATCTGCTTTGTTCTTTGGACTAGGCTATAATACGAGCTGACAAGATGAATGGACGAAGTAGATTTGTTAGATTCATCATGATGGACCCCACACAAGAGTGCATGTGCACGATTAGAGCACACCCAAGATGCACCGGACTGCACGACCTGGTCAAAGCTGCTGGACCGGATGAAATTAAAAAAAAAAGAAGAAGAAGAAGAAGAGAGAAATCTCTCTTTCACCTTGTTTTCCCGCCAAGCCCTGTTTAAACGGAACAAGCTCCGTTCGATCGAGAGTGGCCCACCACCACTTTACATTGGGATAATTTGAACCGTCCCTCATGTGTGGCACTTAAATTCGACCGAATCCTAGCTATTTCAGCAAGATGAAACACGTAAATTCTAGCACAAACTGATGCGCGTGTGGCAACATTCAAACACGAAAATCCCGTTTCTCATTGCCACGCTTGCGATCCGCGTGCCTCCACTTCTTCTCATCTCAACTGTCTGTTTCAGCTTATCCTAGCCGCTCAACTTCAGGAGTTATGGTTTTTTTTTTCCACGCCCAAAAGAAATGCGAAAAGAATCTTTCCGTATTTTCTTGCTTGCTCAATCCCAACCACACAACCGCTTCTGAAAATTGCTTGGGGCATCTCGTGCGTTCATCCTAGGGCAACCAGCAAGACCATCTCGCGCCAATAGGAGTTCTCGCGAGAAACTCGCAAATGCACTCGAGAAATTGGGAATCTTAATAAAATAAAATAACAATTGCAGGAAAATACAAAAAAAAAATCTCTCAAAAGTATCTACAATAATCACCGTTAGCCCCATTAACCCATTAGTGGAGGCAACACGACTATTTGATGTTTATTTAAATTGTACGAATAAAAACTGAACAACGACGCCCTCCCGTGAGATCGGATGGGTCTTTTAAAAAATCTCAAAATATTTACAATAAAATCCCTAAGAAATGTAGTTCCAAAGAGGATGGCTTTCAAACAAAAAAAATTTATAAAAATGCATGCGGCACGCAGTATACTGAGGAATTTTCTATATTCTCCAGTTGTGTCCAGTGCAAACAACAAAATAAGATTCGATTCCTTTCGATTTTCTTGGAGGACAATTGAATCTGTATATGATACAAGTACGATTGGCCCGATCTCAATATTTAGACAGTCGTACGAATCGAATGCAAGTGATAATGATTTGATCAGTCTCTGGTAAGAATAATCAAACTCAAAGTGAAGAAGATCCGTTGTAACCAAAGTATCATAATCAGCAAACTGCATGCCAAAAGATTACTCGTACATACCTAGTCCAGGATATTCAGAAAGTTTGATTGAGTACAAGTCGGCGTAGTGAGTTCCCCGTAAGGCCGCATCAACGCGCAGGGCAGCTAACCACTTTGATGATCAAACGGAATAATAGGGTGATTACGTAGTAAAGGAAACGACATATCCAAACAGTACAAGAATCCTTGTAAAGCCGCATCCATGTAAAGCCTCATCCTTGTAAAGCCGCATCCATGCGCAGGGGCTCTACTTTTCAGACTTACCCTCCAATGCTACCAACAATCTGATGCGAAAAGGCTGTGATTCGTGGCTCGTATTGCCGCAAAACACGCAGGAACAATCACAACGTTTTCCTTAACCCTCATGATATGTGCGAGTCATCTCTTTTCCAAACAGTAAGCTGACTACGATACAATGGCAGGCAATAGATTCGAACCACTACCTCTTCTGACCAGAAGGGTGGGGTGTCCACTCACTTTAACACTCGGTTGTTTGCAACCTCGGCCAAAGAGGGACATCTGTAGACACCCCACCTAGGCTAGCATCTTGAGAAAGCAAGGACAACCCTCAAAAGACGATTAGGAAACCTCAACCATTCCCTAAACCCTAACCCTAGCCTAAACCCCAACCTAATCCCAACCACCACCCAAGTCAGTGTGTACCTAAAAATCGACCTAATTCCCAAAAACACACTTAACCATTTTGAGCCAAATAGTCGAAAACAGGCTTTGGGCCAACCCAAAATTCCGAATCAAGCCCACCAGCCAAAGCCTATAAGGAACCCAGATCGGGCGGTAGTCTGACTACCGCCAACGGTAATTAGAGTGTTGCTCCTTATCCGACAGGTGTCCCCTCTGAGCACACAACTGTCCCCTCTTCTAAAGTCAACTTTCATATGAAATTTTTCCCGTAGTTCACCCTATTTACCCTTTTACCAAACCCCAAGGGCTTATAAGAGCATGCCACATGACATTTCTCTCTCCTCAATCAATCACAAGATGCCATATCAGCTTTTACCTTTCACAAACCCAACAATTACCAAAATGTCATCACAAAAGTCTATAATAGCCTTCACCTCTCTTCATTTCACACAACACTTCTACCCAAGAGAGAATATTTTCAAAATTTTCTAAAGGAGAGTAAGAAAGAGAGGAAAAGAGTGAGAGTGAAGGGGAGCTACAAGCTTTTAAGCTCCGATCTTTTAGCCCTCCCCTAGCCTCCTCCAAGCCACCCTCAATCCTACAATCCCACCTGGTTGGACATGGTGCACCCCATGTCCTAGCTATCGCAAGAACAAGCCAAAGATTATCTCATTTTCCATTAAAGCATCCATCATATCATCTTCTCTCTTCTCAACCCCCTTGCTACTCTAGATTACTATCGAATGTATGCTCTGTGACTTACCGTATATCGGATCCTATCACATCAGAAACTCATAGTGATTTAGTCTACTTTTTTATTATTATATTAGCATCATTACATCCGTCTTTCTAGACATTCTTTGGACGTATGCTCTGTAACTTATCGGAATCCTGAATCTTGCTACATCAGAAATTCGAGTGTGCCTAGCCCCCACTTCGACTACATCATTTGTCTCTTGAGATGACTTTACCACACAGAGTAGAGACCGTACATGTGTACGGGCGGAGAGGGTACCTAACACCTTCCCTCTTTGTAACTGAGGTCCCTTAATCAGAATCTCGGATCGTGGACTAGGAGTCAATTTAAAGTAAAGGAGTTTTTGGACTCTCTAGCTTTGCAAATTCTGCAGGTTCTAGCCAACTACGGAATTTTGGATTAAGTGGTTAGTGGCGACTCCAAATCTACATCAATCAAATCACCCCCACAAACAAAAAGCAAAACAAAAACATAACAAGAACCAAGCGTGGGCGCCAATTTCCCAGCGTTCACATATAGCTATTGATTGAAAATTTTCAGATAAAGTGTAGAGTGGTCAGCAAGTAGACCACTTGAGGCTGCGAGTATTTAATTATGATGCTTACTCTTATGTACCATCAATTCTGCAGGTTCTAGCTGGCTACGGGATTTTGGATTAAGTGGCCAGTGACGACTTCAAATCTACATTAATCAAATCATCCCCACAAAAAAAAAACAAAAACAAAAACATAACAAGAACCATGCGTGGGCACTGATTTCCCAGCGTTCACATATAGCTATTGATTGTAAAATTTCAGATAAAGTGTACAGTGGTTAGCAAGTAGACTACTCGGGGTTGCGAGTATTTAATTATGATGCTTACTCTTGTGTACCATCAATTGAGAGAGATAAGCTAGACCAAATGACTAAAAATTACATCTTTGTCGACTATGGTAATGGTATAAAGGGGTACAAGTTATATAACTGGGTCATATGAAAAAATATCCTTAATCGTTTTGTCAAATTTGACGAAGGATACTTGTTATTTAAGGATGAATATAAGGACGAAAAGTTGGTTATGGACGTTCAGATAAACGGAAATGAGATACAGTTTAATATTGAGACACAGATAGACGTACAAGAACAGGTGGAGTAGTTACCTGTAAGAAGGAACCCGACAATGGATCATTGGTTACCACCGAGATACGGGGATGACTTGAATTATTGCATTTGCCCTCATTACGGATGATGAGAATCCATCTACTTTTTAGGGTGCTCTTGACTATGTAAATGCTGAAAAGTGAAAAGTGGTGATGCATGACGAGATGGACTCCATGTACAAGAATGAGACGTGGGAGCTGGTGGAGCTTCTCGTTGGTCGTAAAGTGATTGGGTGCAAGTGGATCTTCAAGAAGAAGTATGATAGGTATAAGGCAAGATAAGTAGTAAAGGGATATGCTCAGAGATAATGCATTGACTTCACTGAGATATTCGTGCTCGTGGGGAAGCAAGTATCTATCAGATTCATATTGGCGCTAGTTGCCTAATACAATATCAAGTTGAAATAAATGGATGTGAAATTTATTTTCCTGTATAAGAAATTAGAAGAGCATATTTACATGAAGTAACCGGAAAGTTTTAAAATAAAAAGGCAGAGAACAATGTTTATAATTTAAGAGGTCGTTGTACGGCCTTAAACATTTGCCTATGTAGTGGTACAAGAAATTTGATTCTTTCATGGTGAGTCAATGGTTTATCAAGAGTGAGTATGATCATTGTATCTATTACAAGATACTGAGTGATGAAAAGTTCATTATCTTGGTATTGTATGCTGATAACATGTTTATCGCTAGTCACAGCTTGTCAGAGATAGACATACTAAAGACTCAGCTATCAAGGACATTTAAGATGAAAGATCTGAGGGCTGCAAAGAAGGTTTTCGGCATTGACATACACAGACACATGAAGAGGAGCATGTTATGGTTATCTCATGCAAAATACTTTGAGAATGTATTGGTGAAGTATGAGATAAACAAGGCAAAACCGGCCAACATTCCCTATGTGACTCATTTTAGGCTTTCTTCTGAACAACATCCTGAAACAGATGAACAAAATCAGGTTATATCTCGTATGTCGTATTCGAGCGCAGTTGGCAGTTTGATATATGTCATGGTCTATACGAGACCAGATATTTGACATGCGGTGGGTGTTGTTAGTAGATATATATCTAACCTCATTAATTAATATTGGGAGGTAGTGGAATGGCTGCTTCGATATATTCGAAGTACGTAGGACTACATCTTGACATTTGAAAAATCAGTAGACAAGTTAGTGGGCTATGTAGATTCAGATTACACAATTAATCTGAATAATAGAAGGTCGACTTTTGGTTACTTGTTTGTGTTAACAGGTGGAGCGATCATTTGGATATCGAAGCTTCAGTCTATAGTGACACTTTCCACAACTGAAGTTAAGTATATAATAATGACAGAAGTATTAAGGAAGTGGTTTGGTTGAGGGGAATAATAAATCATATGGGGCTTCAGCAAGAAGTTGTACTGGTTAATTGTAAAAGCAAAAGTGCGATTAATTTAGTGAGTACTTTTATTTATCACTTATGATAGGTATGACTCTTGAGAAGATACACACAAGCATGAATCTAACTCACATACTTACGAATGCGGTTCCTACAGAGAAGTTCAAGTTCTATACAACTTCTTTGGGCTTGGCGAAGGCTTAATGAGGATGGAGTGTGCAAGAGAAGCAACGATAAAGTTATGATAGAAGACAATTAGTGATGGTTATGGTGTATGAGTAATGGAAAATGAAAATTGAAGACATGGTTGAGAATGTTGTCTAATGTCTTAAGTATGTCTGTCGATGTCATCGATATACCACTTGATCCCATCGAGTAGACGTTGATAACGTTGACAGATGCTCGATCCCATTGAAAATTTTTGTAAAAATCCTAGTTGACTGCTAGATAGTTTTGAAACTTGCTACTAGATGGAATTGAAGGATTTTCGATGTCATCGACTAATCATCGATGGTTGTCGATGCCATCAAATGATCCATTAAAGGCGCTCGCAAAATTGCGTGTGTGATTTATTTTTTATTTTGGTTATGTAATATATATACCGGGTGCAATCAAGATTAGAAAAATGATTAAAGATTTCCAAGTTATTCTAAAGGATTCAAGGGCGTAACTACGGATTCAAAAGAGATTCGAGGGTTTTGAATCGCTAAGATCATCTATATCTCTTGTAATATTATTTTCACAGTACATTATTATATATCCCGCTATGAGTTTTTTCAAGTGGGATTCTCGCCATAAAAATTAAATTACCTTCTTGTTGACTTTGTTTGTGCCATTATAATTACTTTGCTTGATTATTTTCTATACTTCCATAAGTCCCAACATAAAATACATACGTCATGGCATGCCTACTTATCTCTGTAAGTACTGACATATGTAATAATGTGTGGCTACCATATTCAAGTCCAGCTTTTCTAAAGCACAATGAGTAGGAAAACCTGCTCCACATTCAGCTGTTTTGAAATGGCATTGCTAGATATAACTGATCCGTGCAATGTCAGATCCCAGGTACCTGCTCAGCCAAAAAGTCTAAATGAAAGCTGCTGGTTGACAAATGTGGATTAATTAAGTCTTATCATGTCATTTCATTTGACCACGTCCAAAGATAGTGTGTGAGCCTAGTAGCATCTTAGGTGGGACCCAACTTCACCCAATATAGTGTGGCCCTTACATGGACCCCACCTTGATGTATTTGTCTATATTCATGCCATACATATGTTTTTCATATCAATTTAGGTCATGAGCCCAAAAACAAAGAAGATCTAAATCTTAAGTGGACCATATTATCCGGAACAATAATGATTGGACAGATTATTTATAGTTCCTTGATCCCGAATATCAATGTGTGATTCAAAACTTTTGTGGGTCATTAATGGTTAATCACCAATGATTCCTATGGCATGGTCCACCTGAGAACTGGATCTGCTTTATTTCTGGGCTCATGCTCTAAAATAATCTAGTAAAATGGATGGACATTGCGGTACATAATAAATACATGAAGGTGGGCCCAATAGTAATGGCTCCACCTAATCAGCTCCATGTGGGCCTCACTGCCCAATCTGGGTCCCATGTTTTCTAGGCTTTGAAAATTTACCGCCGTTAGTTCTTTGGCAAAATGATCTAAATGATGGCCTAGGTTACGGTCACGATGATTAAGAAGATGATAATCTAAACGGTGGTGTGTACCTGATACACGGAACGGATTGGCTACGGACACTGCCACTACCAATGGCTAGTGGTTGTTGCTCTGTGAGTCCCACCATGATATATGTGTTTCATCCATGCCATCCACCCATTCCTCCCGGTCATTTTATAGTATAAGCCCAAAAATGAGGTTGATCCAAATCTCAAGTGAACCGCACAGTGTTGATTGAACACCCACCATTAAAAACTTCTCATGGGACGAAAGTTTTGGATCAAGCTGATATATTTTTTTCCCTTCATCCAAGTCTGTATCACATAATCAATAGGTTAGATGTCAAATAACCATTACATTGGGCCCTAAGAGGTTTTTAATGGCATAAATTCAATCCCATAGTGTGGTCCACCTGAGATTTAAATGTACCTCATTTTTGGGATCAAGCTCTAAAATTATCTTTCAAAATGGATGGACGGCATGGATAAAACACATACATCCTGGTGGGGTCCACATAGCACCGACCACTAGCCACCTGGCTGATGGCAGCGTCACTAGCCAAACCGCGTCCCTGATACACTGCTCGGATGTACTGCCTCTTCACACGTGTGTCACTTGGAGGTGCGTGTGGACGGCTGGTTTGGGCCTATCAAACTCCAAACCTCAAAATAACCGGATTAGGAGAGAGCTGCTACTGCTACTCGAACAAAGCAACACCAAAGTAAGTAGCCTTGAGACAACATGGCCCACTTGATTAATTGATGGTTTGGATCACTCCAACTTAACGGCGTTTCGGCATTTCTGGGGGCAGGAGATACCTAATTACCTACTTTGATAGGTCTCAATTTTTGAGGACCTTTTTTGTATGAACGGTCAGGATGTGATCATTTTTTGAAACACAAGGAGCTTTTCTCGGTCACGTGATAGTATTTTAAGTTCACGTGTATCAGTCACGTGGATATATTTTAGAAAACTATTCACATACATGCAATGGTACCACAACATGTGGTACTGTACTGTCTTTCCCACCCACGTTGCTGCTTGTTCATGACATCAGTGCTGTGAAAACGTTATATCCCACCATGAACATTGCTTATTTTTTAAAATCATAATGATTTGATTAATAGGCGCCCAACAAATGTATGTTGAGTGATACCGTCCGTTTTTTATTGTCTCTAATATTGTGGACCACCTAATGAGATCAACGGTCTCTTTTTTATCTCAGGTGATCTTCATGGCGTGGTATACTGTTTTAATAGTACTGATTTCGTATAAAATTAGTACGTAAGCAGAAAATATGGTACGGTTTTACCAAGTTGTGTAACCTGCCTGTTTCTGAGGCCAGTACCTCGTCAACGTTAGTAGAATATGCATGTTTTAGAGCAATCTACAGCGTTGTGTTACTACCTACATTGATGAGTAAACATCTCATCCACTCCGTCCATCATGTGCGTCTCCTCATGTTCTCCTCAATTTCCAAAAATGAGACCCTTCTAAAATCAAAGTGGGCCACACCATGTAAAATAAGTCATTCTTAAACTTATAAAATCACATAGTATGTCTCAAGTGAGTACTGTAATGGCCTTTTTTTTTTTTTCCGTGTCCATTAGCCCCGGTGTTCACATCTTATGAATAGATTGGATGGAATATTCAAGACATGGTGGGCCCCAAAGACAAAATCTCGAAGTTTTTAACGGTGGATATCCCATCCCAAGTATACCCTGTCGTGTACTTTAGAATATTGCGTGAACTTGAAGAGGCGTGCCTGGCGCCGTACATATGGACGAAGTGGACGTGAGGCCCACATCACGGTGGACCCCACATACAACATCCTCTGATAAGCTTACTAGATTAAAAGAACCAAACTCTCTCTCTCTCATTTATTTATTTATTTATTTTTTAAATACCTAGAGTTGTAGGTTACACAGGGAATCTTCTTTTTCTCTTATCATTTCTGTCTAAAGTTTGAATCGAGGAGAGACGACAACGGACATATAGGGCTCGGGATTTTTGAAATTTGAATACAAATAGCGGTGTTAATGATAAGAAAATGCGCACCCCTTCCCTTAAGTAGGGTACACTGTACGGTGGGGTAGCTTTTGATGTCATTTGATGTTTTAGTTGCTTAACTATTAAAGATATGATACTGACATGTGTGCTTATCCTTTGAAAGTGCACCTGCTCCCACGTGGAAAAGAGGCACACGTGTTCAAGATTAGAGCCGCTTCTCAAGCGATCCTGAGTATGCATATACAAAACTTAGCTTATACATTCATATGCACCTATGTAAGACAAACGAACGGTCCGAGGGAAATTATACGGCCGTTTAAATTTCGCCTACGGCCCACCTGGTGATTGTATTTGCATGTTGAGTAAACTCTATGAAGCCCACCATACCTTATGTATGTTGGGGGACCACGTAAGCACATAAATGAATCAAGTAAGGTATTTCAATAGCATAATCAAGCCTGATAACAAACATTCTGAATTTAACGTGAAAAAGCTCTTTCAGAATAAACAACGGCACCAAGTGACAAATATCACTAATGAAAGTAAAAGTTATAAGAGAGAGAGAATATCTTATTAGAATAAGTCTTGAATCTCTCCTTACAAGCTCTTGAAAAGTCTTAAGAACGAATTAGAAAGCCTTGGATATACCATAATCCCGTTTACGCCTCTATATATATCCTTAAGAAGAATTTCAAACAAAATTGGAAAGAAATCTTGCAAATTTTCTGCAGAAATCCTACACTTACATAATTCTGCGTATTTTCTATGCGATCGTTTGATGAGACTTTGATGGCATCGACATACTGTTGATGGCATTGAACCCACTTCAATAACATTGAACTAAAGACCAAATATTCCAACAACTAAACATGGATTTTTCATATTTTACAAATGACATCAAATAGGCGTTCGATGTCATCAAAAGATTGAATAGCTTTCGATGGCATTGAATATGACACCTAAAGTGTCCAACAACCAACTTGATAAATTTCGAATTATTTCGATGACATCGAGTAAAACTTCAATGGCATCGAACATGCCATCGACAAACCCATTGATTACATTTTTAACACATTAATTAACAATATATTTTATCCACATTATCTATCTATCCATTTTACTAGATTGTTTTATCCTTTCAAGACATGAGCCGGAAATTAAATCATAACCAAAGCTTAAGTGGACTACACCTTACAAAATGATGTGAATCAAACACATACAGTTGAAAACTTCTTGGGGACCACAAAAATTTTGGATCAAATTGATACTTAGGCTTTCCTTTCTTCGTGTCTGTGTGACTTAATGAACAAGTTGGATGACAATTAAACATCATTGTGGGCCCTAAGAAGGTTTCAACGGTGGGCACCACTCTTCACATTGTTTCCTTTGGTGTGGTCCACTTGAGCTTTGGATACTATTCGATTTCGGGATCATGTCCTAAAATGATATGAAAAAATAGATGTACGGCGTAGACAAGACATATGCATCCATGGTGGACCCCACAGAGTTTACTTGGTACAGTTAAGTAGAGCTGGACATCGGACCGAGTCGACTCGGATTTGGCCCAACCCGACCAGATCTGACTTTTTAATGTCCCAACCCGAACTTGGACAGAACCGGGACCGAGTCTGACTCAGCTGACTCGGACAGACCCGAATACATGCTGGTCTGACCCGATCCGAGTCCAACTCGGTCAGAAAAACCGAGTCGGATCGGATTGCAAGGTTCGGATCCGTAGTTTTCCTGTGGCCTACAAATAGTCATTCATCACTGTTTTTAGTGGAATGGTTCACCTGATATTTGAATCTTCTTGAATTTTGGTATCTTGCCCTAAAATGATATGGAAAAAAAAGATGGACAGTGTTGATATGCAGCAAATACATCAATTTGGGCCCCACGCAGTTAGGGAAACTGGGTAAGTGGGTAACACCAGTTTCTATACATCAAATGCACCTTTGTTTATATACTGATTTTGCTACCAATGCCATTGACTCTTTTTCTTTTGGATCCTGTAACTTTTAGAACGAAAAGTATTAGTTAGTGACAATGACTTCTACGCCTTCACACATGTCGACCCAAATGGAAAGAGGATGGCTTGGATTGAATGGGGTCACCCAAACATCCATGAGGGAGATGCAAAGCTCAAGTGGGCCACATCACATGAAATGGTAGAGATGGAAACACAAATCATTAATACCATCCCGTAGCATACCTTGATACTTATATTCCATCTAACATGTTCCAAGGAAATTTAACAAATAGGGTCCTGTTGCAAAACTTCTCTGCTCTTGAGAAAGTTTCAACCATGCTATTCAATTTTATTTTTTTTTTTTTTTTTTCTTTCTTTTTAAGCTGCTCTAAATTTTGGACAAGAATAAATGTGAATTGCCAGCACACTCTGCCTGCTGGATGTTCCAGAAGATGGTAGCTATATGGGCCTGCCATGATGTACTTGTGACATTCACACTGTCCATTAGTTTTGCATCATGTGGCTGACATGAGTTTTGCATTAGCGTGATTTTTGGGCTCCAAGGAAAACTTGGGGGAGTGCCTACAACGGATGGGTTGGCACTTGGCTGTCATGTACGCATTATGGTGGGCCTCACAAATCTCGTTTGTAGGTTAAGCTTATCGGTCGTGAGTCTCGTGACCTTGATGGACATGAGTTCAGGATGCTTACCTTCTTCCAGTGGACAAGAGAAATTTGCTTCCGCTCATTGTCTGGCTCCTTTTCCACAACAGGGAATGTTATTGGTCGTTTCTACAACATGTAAGGCTTTTGGTGGTTGCTTATTTATAGCCAAAAGGAAGAGCTGAAAGTGATTCAACCAAACTGTACAGTAATATAAAAATGTTATCATTACAAGTTTACTGTCGATAATCCAAACACATGACTTGACAGTAAAGTGCATTTGTTGTTAGGAGATATATAAAGTAATTTATAAGCATTGAACATTTCCTTTATATTACACCAGAAACTGGTGAAAGAAACAGGTCCTTAGCCACCAAATCCACATTAAAAGATGCACCAGCTGCACACACAACTTACCAGCCCATAGAGTTTGAACAAATCATTTTTATCCTGAAACTGTTTAAGTAAATTAAGAGATGTGCGTGTAACAACGTGGAGAGAAGAAGGAAGAGAGAAATCAGGACTACAATGGCCTGAATTGCAAGGCACATGGATAGGATGGATTGCACTAGCTAAATAGTCACCATGTGTGGACAAATATGCATCAGATTCATCCGATACATCAGTTGGGCCATCACATTTTCATCATGTATTCTAGAAATTCCTTGAAATTTATGACTTACATTAGCCGCACTATAGGGAAGGGTGTAAAATCATTTCTAAAAGCTTTAAATTCAGCGGAGGATGACTATATAAATGCTAGTAAAAAGAGAACAACAGAATTTATGTGTACAAATCTATATAAATGTCAAGCATCTCTATGGATGAAACCTATCTAGTGTGCCTCTAAGACATATCTGAATATTCAAAAACCACCTCAGGGAATTCATCCCAAATTACAGTCCAGATTAAAAGAATTCATGTTCTCTTAAATATTAATGGGCATACATCCAGTAAACATATTCATAGAATAACCATTAGTCATTATGGGCTGGAAGTCTATATACTTGTTTCACATGAACAAAACTGCTGACTGTACACAAATGGGATGAACTCTCTTAATTGAATGTGAACAGTTTCCTGAGATTGTTTAAACCGTTGTGGTTTTCCTACAAGTCTCACTTCCTATCAAATGCCTAGAATCATCTGAAAGGTTTCATGACTGGGCTTGCATGAGAAGTAAATTTCCATTGAAGGGCTACTTCCTAATTTTAAATACATGGAAAAATTATTTCAATTTGGTCATTTCCTCTCTATAGAATTGAATTTTCACAATTCAGTATGGTTTTGCATCCTGCACACAGCTTTACATATAGCATGTACTTATGGTCAGTAGTGACTTCAAAGCATGGATAAAATGTAAACAAATTCAAATGCATTAGCTCCTTAATGAGTTCTCTGTATAAAACAAAAATTACACTACTATAATTGAACACTATACATGTTGTAACACCAACTAGATTAGGTAAAACTTTCATACATTCAATACCCTCTATATGATGAATGCCTTTGTGACATATAACTAAATGAACCTTGTCCGTAATAGTAACCCCCTCCTCCACCTCCACCTTCGTCGCCAGATTCATCCTTCGGTTCTTTTTTTACTGATTCAACTGCAGGAGAACTCTTGGGTGACTCCGAGCTGGATGTGTCCAAAAGAAGGTCGTTCACATCTGCTGAATCGGATGGTGGGGATCCCTTCCCATCGTCCTCATTCACAGATGCAAGAACTTTTTTCAGACGCTTTTTATGATCCGATTTATACGGGATTCTCAATAGCCTATAAAATGCTGTAAGACTTTTAATAAACTTTGATGGTTTACTTATGCCTGCTTCAGCATCATGTTGTCTTGGAGGTGGATGTTGTTGTCTGGTACTTCTTGATCTGTATGTCATTTGCATGCTTTCTTTGATGGCCTCTTTATAATCTCGTTCTTCTTGCTCCCTCAAAATTCTATCTTGTTCTTCTTCTCTACTAATGGTGGTTGTGGAAGGCCGGGAACTAGAGCTAGAGGCAGTTGCAGTTCCTCTGCTAAACCCTTCTTCATTTATAACAGGCCTACTTCTATATATTCTTTGGTTAGTTGTATTGGTTGTAGTTACAGGGTGAGGAGTGTGGAAAGTCTTTGTATTAGAATCGAGAATGACTCCAAATAAATCTCGGACCTCCTGAGAAGCTTTGCAACAAGGTGCGGCGTCTCCTCCCCGACAAGCCAAATGTAATTTGAGTCGATTTGTTTTGTTGACAAACTGTTTTCCACACAACTTACATTTCAGCTTTATCTTTCCATCCTGGGAGTAGGTTTGGACTCCATAATCCCAAATATCCGCCGATGCATCATCTTCCGATGACATATCTAGTGTATATCTGGTTAGCTTAGGACAAAAAGAAAAAAAGAAAAAAAGAAATTAAAGTTATGAATGAACGCAAGTACCTAACAATATAATAAGAGATTTAAACAATATTATCTAATTGAATATTACTAATGAAAAAAGAGAAACATTCATCCACCCATAAAACATAACCATAAAACTTCAATGTAACTGTTTTAACAAAATTACAAATAACATGATATAACAAAATTAGAAGGCATCAAAATCATATTACAGCTGAAGGTACTGTCTCTTCAATCTTGTCACTCTCCTCTTCATCGAACTCCTCATCAATAGAGGTCTCTTTTCCCCACATCGGACGCAGCCAATCCTGGGTACAAATGAGCGCTTCAACCGATTCAGGTGTAAGTGAGCTTCTATACTTACTTACGACCCTACTCCCCGTACTGAAAGCGGATTCTGAAGCCACGGTTAAAATTGGAATTGATAATATGTCGCGTGCCATTAACGAGAGCACAGGGTACTGCAACTTATCAGATCTCGACCTCCACCACTCCAAAACATCAAAATCATCGCCTTTGTTTAGAACTAGAATATCCTCCTTGAGATACTCTTGAAGTTCTGATCTATGCATCTGTACTTGAGTCCCTTTCAGCTGTGTATAGTAAGACATGAAATCATCTGTCGTGTCTTCTTCCAATTCATCAACAGCAGAACTAGAACCCACTTGAGGAGATTGTTCTTTTGCGGCACACGCATACAAATTGTACAATTCACTGGCTGCACCAGAAATCTTTTCAGCCTCAGCAACACCCATTATACCATATAACTTATTACATATGTAGCCAACCATAAACATCTTGTACCGGGGATCAAGAACGACCGCAACACCCATTACCAGACTACACTCAGACCAATACTTATCAAACTTTACTTGCATACCCATGGTCATGAATTGTAAAAAGTCTTGTCCACTATTGCTTTTGCGCAATGCATCTTTTATCTTCCAAAGTTCAGGCAGAAATATATTTGCTGTTGGATACTTGCAGCCCGAAAATTTCTTCGTGTTGTTGTAAAAAACAGAAAGGAACTTACGAACTGATTCAGCTTTTAACCAATCATCTTCAGAAGGCAGCCAAATATATGCACTATCACGCTCCGCATAATGAGAGAAGGTAGGTCTCAAATCTATCGCTGAATCCAACATTTCAAAAGTTGAATTCTAACATGTCGTGACATCCAACTTCATCGTTTTCTGAGTTGATAAATTCAACCATTTCATGATCTCATTCCATGTACGTAATCGTGAAGGTGACCCCCGTATGTATTTCACACTCTCTCTTATGTTTTCGATCGTGGGATCGACTGTTTTAAGGCCTTCTTGTACAATCAAGTTTAGGATGTGGGCACAACACCTAACATGAAATATCTTTCTACCAAAATACAAGTCACCGGTGGCCTTAAAATGGTTGCGCAAATTCATTATCACACTATCATTTGCAGAGGCATTGTTTAGTGTAATTGTCGAAATCTTCTTCTCAATTCCCCACTTCATTAGACATCTGTGTATGCAGTCTGAAATCATCAAACCACTATGAGGCGGCGTAAGATAACGAAAGTTTAATATTCTCTTACAAAGCCTTCATTCGGCATCAACGTAGTGAGCAGTTAGGGACATATATCCCTTTCGTTGATTGGATGTCGTCCACAAATCTGATGTCAGGCTAATTCGGGAAATCGTGGCCAACTCTCCTTTCAACTTGACGTTCTCGCCTTCATACATCTTCATACACACCCTCCTGATTGTTGTACGAGAGACCTTCTCGTATCTGGGGTTAAGGGATTTAGCTAGTCCAACAAAAGCAGGACTATCTACCATCTGAAATGGCCTTTCATCTGAAATAATTAACCTGACCGTCTACTCATTCACCGACTCTTTGTCATACTTGTAGATGGACACTGACGGACCGCCTGCAGATTGCGAAAATGAAAGTGTTTGTTGCCTTAGCCCACCTCTCGCTTTTTTTAAACACTTTGCCAGATGTTTCTTCTATGTTGTGGTCGAACCATTTGCTTGCTTAGTGTACTGATTCTTGCAGTGCTTGCATTATATCTTCACTTGCCCATTCTTCAGGGTTACTTCCTCAAAATCTTCCCACACTACCGACCTCTTTTTCGTATTTCCCGCAACATGTGACTGTGTGGTACTAATATCAACCACGTCGACGGGCACCTCTCCATGTTCAACACCTAATCCTTCATCTTCAAGGATCATCGGTGATGTAATTGATCGACCACCAGGGGTCGGGGACAGGGTATTGGAAAGACCCTCGTTTTCCATCTGATAGTTGAAATATATTAAATCATATTAGCATTACTAATTTAATGCTAACAGAGTTATACTAAATCTTAAATTAGTTACCCATCCAAGGTTGGATAGATTGTAATACTTTCATATTCCCATTTAAACGTCCACGCTAAAAATCCGGCAGCATCTCCCCATGCCTCTCCAGATAAGTTGATCTTACGTTACATTCTGATGCCAAATATCTAAAGCAATGTGAAGATATTTGGCATTGGATACGAAACGAAAGAAACATATCCAGAGAGAAACGAGGAGATGAACTGCGGATCAGGCATGAACATTTAAATAGGTTATATAAAAACATACTATCCATCTAACCTTGAACTGTCCAAAAGGGGACAATTTGAGCGATTTTTATGCCACCAAAAACACACTATAGCTATGTATAGCCGCATAGAAATCTTCAAACGGGTAACTAATTATCTAACTTACAAGTAACAATTAAATCCTAAATTAGTTACCCATCTAAGGTTGGATAGATTGTAATACTTTCATATTCCCATTTAAACGTCCACGCCGAAAATCCGGCAGCATCTCCTCATGCCTCTCCAGATAAGTTGATTTTACATTACATTCCGATGCCAAATATCAAAGCAATGTGAAGATATTTGGCATTGGATACGAAACGAAAGAAACATATCCAGAGAGAAACGAGGAGATGGACCGCGGATCAGGCATGAACATTTAAATAGGTTATATGAAAGCATACTATCCATCTAACCTTGAACTGTCCAAAAAGGGACAATTTGAGCGATTTGTATGCCACCGAAAACACACTATATCTATGTATGGCCACATAGAAATCCTCAAACGGGTAACTAATTATCTAACTTATGAATAATAATCACAAGTCATAACTATAAACTAACAAGTCACAATAATAATTTAAGGAGAAAAAATGTCACAATCACAACTCAGAATCACAAGTCATAACTATAAACTAACAAGCTAACTATATAATGAGAAAAGCGAAGAAGATCCACATGGTTTGCCAAATATTGAGTTGTTATAAATGAGAAATAAATAAATGGGGTCCTAATGGAAAAGTCAACTAACATGCTTCATCAAAATCAAAGTACTGTGACTTGGAAAAGTCAGCTCATACAAGCCTCGTGTTAGGCCAAGTTACCAAAAAATCACTCTCATCAAGTTCAGGTGGACCACATTATTGAAAACTTTGTATAGGGCAGTTATCGCCCTCCAAATTAATTTCCTTGGCATGGCTTATATGAATCATGATTGGGCTTCACATGCCTAAATTTAAGTGTGGCATCTAATGATGGGAGTGGATTTCATATAATTATTTTGGTGGACCCTGGAAAAATCAAGGGTCCTCCAACTACTTTCTTTGTGTTGGGCCATCTAAATCATGCAAGTAAATTTGATTTTTTGTTTTAGCCTAAATTAGGATTGCCCATCTAATGGTCAAAGTAATTGCTCATACAAGCCATTGTGGGCCATGCTAAAAATAAAGTCCCGCCTCCATCACGAACGGTAAAGAGAGCATTCAAGAAGGAAAATATGGAATCTATGTTTGTCGTGATCTTAATGGGCCCACCATAATGTTTATGTAAGATCCACTCTGACCCTTTTTGAGAAGATGGTGATTTTGGTGGGAACTCGTTCATAAAATAAGCATAATGCCGAACCACATAAATTTGCTTTGTTTTATGTGTTGGTTTTCTTTGTTGCATACATTTATAAGAAAAAAAAAATTAAAATAACTTTACACTTTAAACTCTCTCTCTCTCTCTCTCTCTCTCTCTCTCTCTCTCTCTCTCTCTCTCTCTCTCTGTTGTGTGCATCATAAGTGCAAATTTAAAAGAAAAAAAAAAAAGAGACTTAAACTAGTTCCATGCCTAATCCTTGTTTAAAAAATATACCAGGGATTTGTCCAAAGAAATGATTGCATGGTCAAAATTTTAAAATGCATGGTGCCCATTGTCCAAAGATGAAAGATGTTGTGGTTCAAGCAACAGACTTCCAATGCATGTGACCGCATAAAGTAACTGAGGCCGGAAGCAAGAAGAAAATGATGATACAAGGATAATGACCTTTTCTTGAGACAACAAGTGAGTGAGTATAGATTTACTTGTTTTAAGGATAGCATTCGAGGAAAAGAAGAGAGAAGAAAACCAATAGAATTACTAGCAAATGAAGATTGGTGGTCTCCATTTCTTTGAAACTCTTGTTTCAGTGTTGCTTTACACATGTTAGTGCTACTTTAGTGCTTTATTACATAGACATCATTTTTTTTCTTTTTTTCTTTTTATCTTTTGGGTGTGTGTGTGTGGTGTTGGGAAAACGTGTCATTGCACCCAAGTCAAAAAGGTTTTTAAAAAAATAAAATAAAAAGAACCTTGTCTTAATATAATGTCCACAAAATACCCTTTTTGTTGCATGGGATGGTCCCAAATGCAGCATCAGACTTATGGGTGGTATGTAAATATTAAGGTATCTCATGGGAACTTGCTAAAACATGTGACATGCTGGAGAAGTTGGGTGTGGTGATATCATGGTTTGTAGAAAGTTGTAAAGGAGGATTGATTATTCTTCATGTTGAGAAGTGGAGACACATCTGGGGCCTCCCACGACCAGTCGAGGTTGCGCGGATTTCGTGTCGCAAGTCCTTTCGCAACTGGGATGCGAAAGGAGTTTCGCGGATTTCATGTCGCAAGTCCTTTCGCAACTGGGATGCGGAAAGGGAAGTTGCCAAAACTATAAATTGGGGTCCCTAGGGCTATTCTAGGTTAAGGTGAATTTTAGAAAATTATTCTGAGGTGTGGGCAAAGGATTTTCTCTGTACTTCCAAGGGAGAGGTTAGTATATTGCCTTGTAATCTTCGTTTCTCTTCATAGTGGAATTTTGCATCCGTGGTTTTTTACCCTAGTTTGGGTTTTTTCCACATATATCTTGTCTTGTGGTTTGTTTTGGATTGCTTTGATCTATTTCTAGTTTATATTTCTTCCTGTCTATCGTTTGTGGGTGAGGCCTTAGATTGGATCTAGGCTCACTGCGTTGTTGGCGTGCTGCGCAACAACTGGTATCAGAGCTATTCGGTTTAGTTCTATTGGGAGCGATGGCAGAAGATGGGAAAACTAGAATTGAGAAGTTTGATGGTTCAAACTTTGCCTTCTGGAAGATGCAGATGGAGGATTATCTGTATCAGAAGGACCTCTATATTCCTCTAGGAGGAAAAGAGAAGAAACCAGAAAAGTTGACAGATGATGAATGGTTTTTACTGGATAGGAAGGCTTTAGGAACGATCCGACTCTCTTTGTCTAAGAGCGTCGCCTTCAATATATCCAAGGTAAAAACGACAAAAGAATTAATGGAAGCCCTAGCCACCATGTATGAAAAGCCCTCAGCATCCAACAAGGTTCATCTTATGAAACAGCTATTCAACATGAAGATGTCAGATGGTGGGAGCGTGGCTGAACATCTAAACGAGTTCAATACAGTCACGAGCCAGTTGGAATCCGTTGGCATTGCTTTTGAGGATGAGGTCAGGGCGTTATTGATCTTATCCAGTTTGCCAGACAGTTGGGATGGTTTGGTGATTGCTGTGAGCAATTCTTCAGGATCGACAAAGCTGAAATTTGATGATGTGGCCGGTCTAATTCTCAGCGAAGAATCTAGAAGGAAGGCATCAGGAGTTTCAGGGGATTCAGGGAATGCTCTAAACGTTGAAGGAAGAGGAAGATCGCTGAACAAAGGAGGCAATAAACACGGGCGTTCTAAGTCAAGGAATAAGTCCAAGGGACCGAAAGACAAAGATGGGTGTTGGCATTGCGGCAAGAAGGGGCACATGAAACGTGATTGCAGGGCGCTCAAGAAACAAGAAGGAAGCTCTCAAGGTGGGAAAGATTCAGTGAATCTGTCTGAGGAGAGCGACAGAGAGGCGTTGATCTTGTCTCTTGATGCGAGGAATGAGTCTTGGATTATAGACTCGGGTGCTTCGTTTCATGCTACTTCGTGTAAGAAAGTTCTGCGTGATTATATGTCAGGTGACTTTGGGAGAGTCTACCTGGGTGATGATGAGCTGTGCAGTATCGTTGGAAAGGGGACGTTCATGTAAATCAGAAAGACGGAACGTCTTTAAAATCGAAGGATGTCAGACATGTACCGAGTTTGAAACGTAACTTGATCTCAGTGGGGCAGTTGGCCGATACCGGTTATGTGACGACATTCACCAGTGATTCCTGGAAGATCACAAAAGGTGCCTTGGTGATATCTCGAGGCAAAAAGGAAGGTACTTTGTACGTGACTTCAGGATCATATAGTTCACTCGCAGTCGCATCAACTGGAGTGAATGGGCAGTTATGGCATCAGAGGCTGGGACATATGAGTGAGAAAGGGATGAAAGTGCTATTATCAAAAGGGAAGCTACCAGGGCTGAAGTCTATTGACTTGGAATTCTGCGAGGACTGCGTGTATGGCAAGCAGAAAGGGTAAGTTTCAAGAAGACTGGACGCGCTCCAAAGACACATCTGTTGGAGCTTGTACACACTGATGTGTGGGGACCGGCACAGGTATTCATCTCTTGGTGGCTCACGTTATTTTGTTTCCTTTATTGATGATGCTAGTAGAAAACTGTGGGTTATTTCTTAAACACAAATCTGATGTATTTGATGTATTTAAGAAGTGGAAAGTTATGGTAGAAAATGAGACAGGTAAAACAGTAAAGTGTCTCAGATCTGACAATGGGGGAGAGTATTGTGATAAGAGGTTTGAGGAGTATTGTGCAGCAAATGGAATCAAACATCAGAAAACGATTCCAGGGACACCACAGAGAATGGTGTGGTTGAGCGCATTAACAGGACCATCCTTGAGCGCGCAAGGAGCATGAGGTTACATGCAGGGTTGCCCAAGACCTTTTGGGCAGATGCTGTGAATACTGCCGCATATCTCATCAATAGAAGTCCCTTAGCACCATTAGATGATGGGCTACCAGAAGAAGCGTGGACTGGGAAAGAAGTGAACCTTGCACATCTCAGAGTGTTCGGTTGCACTTCATATGTTCACATTGATGCAGAGCACAGAAACAAGATGGATGCGAAGTCCAGGAGGTGCACGTTTATAGGCTATGGGCAACATGATTTTGGCTACAGGTTCTGGGATGCAGAAAACAGAAAAATCATCAGAAGCAAGGACGTAGTCTTTAATGAAAAAGTGATGCATAAGGACAGTGTGCAGGAAAATAAGGCCGAGAAAAAGGAATTCGTAGAGTTGGAAGAGTTACCGGACATGGGTGTTACAGTGCCACAGGATGAGGCAGAGCCGCATACACCAGTTGTGAGGAGGTCTACTCGGGAGAGGAGACCCACGGTCCGATACTCACCCTCCTTACATTATCTACTACTGACAGATAATGGTGAGCCAGAGTGTTTTGAAGAGGCGTTACAGTCAGATATACGGGTTAAGTGGGAGCAGGCCATGGATGATGAGATGGACTCTCTTGAGTCTAATCGTACATGGGAGCTAGTCACTCTACCCAAGGGTAAGAAAGCTCTTCATAACAAGTGGGTTTACAGACTGAAGGAGGAGCACGATGGTTCGAAACGGTACAAGGCCAGATTGGTTGTGAAAGGGTTTCAACAAAAGGCAGGTATCGATTTCACTGAAATATTTTCACCGGTAGTGAAAATGTCTACGATTCGCATGGTCTTGAGTATAGTGGCTTCAGAGGACTTACATCTAGAACAGCTAGATGTTAAGACAACCTTTCTTCATGGGGACCTTGAAGAAGAGATATATATGCATCAGCCGACAGGATACGTGGCACCAGGTAATGAGAACAAGGTGTGCAGACTGAAGAAGAGTCTATATGGCCTGAAGCAGGCCCCGAGGCAGTGGTACAAGAAGTTCGATAGTTTCATGTCGGGAAACGGTTTTAGGAGATGTCATGCAGACCACTGTTGTTACTTGAAGAAGTTTGATACGTCATACATCATCCTTCTTCTGTACGTTGATGATATGCTTGTGGCTGGCTCAAGCATGGAGGACATCTCAGATCTCAAAAGACAATTGTCTAGAGAATTTGCCATGAAGGATTTAGGAGCTGCAAAACAAATCCTAGGCATGAGGATAAGCGTGACAGGGAAAACAAGAAATTAGTTTTGTCACAGGCAGAGTACATAGCCAAGGTACTTGATCGATTCAATATGGGAGGTGCTAAGCCGGTTAGCACTCCATTAGCCAACCACTTCAAGCTATCTAAGGAGCAAGGTGCAAAGACGCAGGAGGAATAAGACTACATGGCTAAAGTCCCATACGCGTCAGCTATTGGGAGTCTCATGTATGCTATGGTGAGCACGAGGCCAGACATTGCTCAAGCAGTGGGAGTTGTTAGCAGGTTCATGAACAACCCCGGGAAGGAACATTGGGAAGCTGTGAAGTGGATCCTTAGGTACTTGGTAGGTACTAAGGACGTAGGGCTGTGTTATGGTGGATCGAAAATCAAGTTACAAGGCTACGTGGATTCAGATTTGGCAGGAGATATCGACAGCAGAAGAAGCACTACGGGTTATGTTTTTACTCTGGGTAGTGCTGCAGTCAGTTGGGTCTCTCAGTTACAAAAGATAGTATCTATCAGTACGACAGAAGCAGAATATGTTGCGGCTACAGAAGCATGCAAGGAGATGGTGTGGATGCAAGGTTTTATGGAAGAGTTGGGTAAGAAGCAAGCAGATTGCAAGCTGTACAGTGACAGTCAGAGTGCAATACACTTGGCTAAGAATTCAGCCTTTCATTCAAGGACCAAGCATATTGCCATCAGATATCACTTCATACGTTCGTTACTGGAAGATGGATCGATTGCTCTGGAGAAGATTCATACAAGTGAGAATCCTGCGGATATGCTGACCAAGGCGGTCACAAGGGAGAAGCTGAAGCTCTGTTCAGCTTTGATTGGTCTTCAGGCTTGAAGACGGGGAGGTGGTGCACTCCGGATGAAGAAGACAAAGGTTTATGGAGATGTGTCTCCAAGTGGGAGATTGTTGAGAAGTGGAGCCACATCTGGGGCCACCCACGACCAGTCGAGGTTGCGCGGATTTCGTGTCGCAAGTCCTTTCGCAACTGGGATGCGAAAGGAGTTTCGCGGATTTCGTGTCGCAAGTCCTTTCGCAACTGGGATGCGAAAGGAGTTTCGCGGATTTCGTGTCGCAAGTCCTTTCGCAACTGGGATGCGGAAAGGGAAGTTGCCAAAACTATAAATTGGGGTCCCTAGGGCTATTCTAGGTTAAGGTGAATTTTAGGAAATTATTCTGAGGTGTGGGCAAATGATTTTCTCTGTACTTCCAAGGGAGAGGTTAGTATATTGCCTTGTAATCTTCGTTTCTCTTCATAGTGGAATTTTGCATCCGTGGTTTTTTACCCTAGTTTGGGGTTTTTCCACGTATATCTTGTCTTGTGGTTTGTTTTGGATTGCTTTGATCTATTTCTAGTTTATATTTCTTCCTGTCTATCGTTTGTGGGTGAGGCCTTAGATTGGATCTAGGCTCACTGCGTTGTTGGCGTGCTGCGCAACACTTCATGGATAGAATTGATGTGAGATGACAGTCAAATGGAGATGGAGAAGAGATAAGGGCACAATGGAAGTTGGAGTATGACATATGAGAGTGATTTCAAGCATTGGACTTCCAAATGCGATGCAAGTCAAGGCCTTAGTGGGTTATGACATGAGATTCAATAAAATTCAATGGTTGGGTTGATGAAAAAGGTATTGATGAATTCAAATCAAAACGTAAAGGTTCCGATAGTGATATTAATTAAGAGTGTGTTTGGATGCACAATGAAATTGAATTGCAATTATTTTCAGTCAAATGAAGTAAAAGTAAGAAAATCTGTAGTTTCCTCCCTTGGCATTCATATCAAAAGTCTAGTCTCCAAATTGCAATTACATTAGTGGAGTTTGAAAGAAATGTAAGTAAAAATCAAGGTGGAAATTTCTCTTTTCTTTTTGACATTCCTCCCTGTTAAAGGAAATGTGTCCACTTCAGTTCATTTGTGTTCTGCATCCAAACACAGCTACCTCAAAACTATAATAATTAAAACTTTTACTAATCAAGGTGAGAGAATAAGATAGATCAACAATGAGATGGAGATGGATGGTCCATCTTTACTAACCTTACAACAAGAATTCTGACTTAAGAATCCATCCTGGATTTTCAATCCTTTCAATTCTGACTTAAGAATCCATTTCGATGAACGAACTAACAACACAAACATGCCAAGCTACCCAAATCAACACAGTTATCAATAGTAAGAATAAATACATAATCCATGTAAATAAGATAATGTAATAGATTTTGAGGATCAATCTTACCTTGAGAATCTGAGATAGTAAGCCTTTTTAATCTCAACCACAGATGCAATGCAATAGTATTTTCTGTTTACTGCAGTCAGGTAAACAGAAGTCCAAGACTCATGTCAGAACTCCCATGTAATCATTTATAGGACTCAAGGTTTACAAATTCCCATGTATATATCATCCCCTCTGCATGCATCTTTCTATGTGTGCCTGCCTGAAAATCAGACCATCCCCATTAAAATACTACTGTGGGCCACAAATGTTTTGGATCTTATTAACAGATGGCTAATAAACATTCGGTGGCCCCAGGAAACTTTTAATGGTGGCCATTCAACCAACCACCATTGTTTGTTGTGGTGTGGTCCACCCGAGATTTGGACATCCCTCATTTTAAGGGAGCTGTCAAAACAGATGAACGGCGTGGAAATCTGTCAAAACAGATGAATGGCATGGATATCTGTCAAAACAGATGAACGGCGTGGATATCTGTCAAAATTGATGAACGGCGTGGATATAAGGCAGATCAGATGCATCAGATTCACTCCACAGTCAGGGATTCATTAGAATAAGAAGAAATAAGAAGAGGAGATATAAGAAGAAACTTTCAAAACGGAATCCTCACCAAAACCTAATTCAAACACGAAGGAGGAGACTGGCGTCGGGCAGGCAGCAGAACGGGTGTTGAAGAAGAAGAGGAGACTGGAGAGGAAGAAGATCGTCCGTCGGGCAGCGATCGTCCGTCGTTCGGGTTGGGTTAGGCCGTTAGGGTAAGAAAAGAGGGGAAAGGGAGAGTCGCTGTAAAAACGGGTAGGGTAAGAAAGTTAGGGTTTAAAAAAAATAAAATTTTATTTTATACTGCCCGCTTAACCTCTCGGGTCGGGTCTGTTCTGTTCGAGTCGGGTACCTCCGGGTCGGGTCGGTGTGGACAGAGGTCTATCCGGACCCAACCCGAAAAAATACGGATCTGAAATTCCGAACCCGATCAGGTCTGATCTTGGCCGTCGGTTCTGTTCGGAACGGGCCGAATCGGGTCGGATCCGGCGGATCGGGTAAAAATATGCCCACCTCTACACTTAAGCAATCCGCTTTCGTATTACGGTAAGGATTCTCAGATAAAATGACCCAATCTCACGCATGCACGACTTATATCCACGTGTGATGCAAAGTACATTTGAGCTGCTTCAATTAGAATCTCTTTTCTTCTGTCTTTTTATATTATGCGAAACCTTCCTCTAAAAATCATACAAATGGCGATTAGTGGAGGGAAAATATTCCAATGTTTTAACTTTTAAACGTGGAAAAGATCTAATGCATCCGGATGCATGGGAGTTCTGTGTCCCCAGGTATTGTAATGCACACGTGGCACACTTATTTGATGATTTGAACCATGCATGGTGATTTCCTTGATCGGACAATCCTAAAGATTTAAAAAAATGAAGGTCTAAATTTCCTTTATATGATGACCATTTGTTAACTGTGAAACGTGGAGTGGGATGTCTCTTATGCATCTAGAGGCCTTGGATCTGAACTTTAGTGATGCTTGGCTGTTTGTTTTCTAATTCACCGCTGTAAATCTCTAAAAATAACCAAGGAAATTCCTATACTTTTTTTAAGCCTGGCATCTCCAGCTTCCATTTATAACATTAAAATTTAAGAGGGTGTGAATTTCACGTGGGCCCCACTAACGATGTATGTGTGGCTTATCCACATTGTCCATCTGTTTTGCTGGCTAATCTTAGGGAGAACGAATTGGCTACTCTCCCTGCCACCATACCAGTGGCTAATGGTCGGTGCTCTGTGGGCCCTACCATGATGTATGTGTTTCATCCATTCCGTTCATCCATTTTTAAATATCAGTGTAGGGCTTGATCCCAAAAATCCCAAAAATGAGAGGGATATAAATCTCAAGTGGACCACAGCACAAAAAAACAATAATGATTGGATATCCACCATTAAAATCCTCATAAGCCCATTGTACTGTTTATTTGACATCGAATCTGTTCATTAGGTCATACAGACTCAGATGAAGGGAAAAAAAACACATCAGCTTGCTCTAAAAATTTTATGGCCCCCAAAAAGTTTTTAATGGTCGATGTTCATTCACCACTACTTCCTATAATGTGGTCCACTTCATATTAGGATATACTCATTTTTGGTCTCATATTATAAAATGATATAGAAAAATAAATGAACAGACTGGATGAAACATATATATAATGGGGGAAGTAGCCAATCTGTTTACAATTTTAGGGCATGAGCCTAAAATTGAGAGAGATCCAAAGCTCAAGTGGACCACACCACATGAAATAGCTGAAATTTATGTTTTCCCTTTTCCATTGTATGTATAAGTTACATGATAAATAAAAAATCTTGTTGATTTTAAGAAATTTTTTATTTTTTCCAATGATGGACGTTTTGTTACTACGTTTCCTCTAGTGTCGACCACTTTAGCTTTTTATCTATCTGATTTTTTGGCTCATGTAATAAAATAACTTAGTAAAATGGATGAACAGTATGAATATTTCACATATATCACAGTGGAGTCCATAAATTTAAGTCAATCATTTTCTAAAGTCTTTTGGGACGAGGAAATACTGGTTACTTTGGAACACATGAAAAACCGTTACAGTGTACAATTTACATGGTATTTACTAAAGAAATGAGAAATCAAATAGTTATGGAATTCTCTTAGTTTCTAATATAAATTATTAAGAGAGAAATTCAAAGTACAAGCTTTTCCATTATTTTATTTTTTTATAATTTGCTGCGGGACAAAAACTCTAAACCAAACAGAAAGAAGCTCCATTTTTTCCTTATTTTTAAATCCGTTTTTTCAATAGAATGTTTTAGCTTGTTCATCCCATCTATGATTCTCCGCATGATCTGGACGGCATATCCAGTGGGCCCCACTGAAGACGGTCCACAGCCAGAAAATAATATGAGGCCAGACAACAGGATTTTGGACTTGCCAAGGGACTAGCAGCCAGTACATGCGTGAGATCCAAGATGCTTGTACAACCAGCATCGCATTCATCAGGTGGGCCACGTTTGTGTAAAAACAAAAGTGGGCAGCGGGTAAAACTACCAACAGTCCACATTCAATAGACTTACGTGCTATCAGATAAGTGGACAGGCCTGATTTTTATGCTGGGCACATGGATGGTGGGACCTGCTCGATGAGATGATTGTAACAGGGTAACTAACTCCTTAGTGAGTGTTTCATTAACTGTGGGCCATCTTTATGTATGTGTTGTATATCCACACCGTTCATCTGTTTTTTCAACTGATTTTAGGGCGTGATCTCAAAAATGGAGCAGATTCAAATCTCAAGTGGATTACATGGTAGGGATTGCATGAGTGCCATTAAAAATTACTTGGAGGCCACAAAAGTTGTAGATCAAGCTGATATTTTTGTTTTCTCTTTGTACATGTCTGTGTCACGTTATCAACGGGTTGGATGGAAAATAAACATTATGGTGGGCTCGCACATTATCAACTGGTTGGATGGAAAATAAACATTATGGTGGGCCCTAGGAAGGTTTTAATGGTGGGCATTCAATGACCATTATTTCATGAAGTGTGGTTCACTTGAGATTTGGATCTGCTTTATTTTCTTTTATCATTTATTAAAATTAGCTCGAAAAACTGATATACAGCATGGATATACAACACATATATCAAGGTGGGCCCCACAGCCATGGAACACATAATCTCCTTCAATTACTCGTTGCAGCAGCGAGCTCGTGCAACAAAAAAAAGAAGCTCTGTGGGACCCACCGTGATGCTTTTGTAAGTCCACTCCGTTCATCATTGGGAAGTAGTCATGTGAGGACCTGAGCCCAAAAATCAGATAGATCCAAACCTAAAGTAGGCGACGCCGTAAGGAACAGTAGGGATGGAGACACACCATTGAAACCTTCCTGCGGTCCACTGTGATGTGTATATTCCATCCAACCCGTTCATAAGGTGATTTCCACCAGGATGATGGGGAAAAAAAAAAAAACAAATATCAGCCTGATCAAAACCGTCCAAAGGGTTTCAGTGGGAGTTATCCCCATCCCAACTTTTCCTGTGTTGTGGTCCACTTAACTCTTAGAATTCCATTATTTTTGTTCTGAACTCCTAAAATGAGCTTTCACCAATGATGGACGGAGTGGATTTTCCACACACATAACGTGGGCCCCACAGAGATCTCTTTGTTGCAAGGGCTACCAAAATTCCCGTCCCTTATAGCACCTGCAACAGCTAATCTCTTCGCAAGTCCAACTCCAAACGCATCCAAGCAGCGAAACCCTCTCTTCACTCCTCAAATGATAACGATTGGACGGCCCCAAGCTTATAAATCAATGGATGGTCCACAACGTCGCTGTCCACATGGCTTGATGGGAATATGTCGACATGCTTTAATTCCTCCCGTACCGTACATGTAAACTAGCTTATGGTGATTGGCCGGACCTTTAATGTTGTGGGCCCCACCATAGGTAGATTATGGCCATGAAATCATACCCATTTGGCTATCTCATATGTTAACTATCATGTTGGGCCGGAGACCTGCAAATGACAGTTTACACCAAAACTGGCAACGGTTCACATCAAATGGGCAGAAGTCCATTGTTTGATGAGTAGGGGTGTACTTTGAGTCAAACCGAGTTGAGTTGGACTCGGCTTGACCAATGGCTGACCTCAGCTTGACTCGGCTTGACCACTAGCTGACCTCAGCTCGAACTCGGCTCGGCTCAGTCTTTGAGCCTGACTGGCCAGCTCGGCTCAGTTCGGTCAACAGCTTGGGCCGAGTTTGCCATTGAGCCATTTTTTCAAACACCTACACTGCACCTTCAAAATACTTGAACTGCACCTTCTAAACAATGCAAAAAACAAAGTTGCTACAGCAAAGCTCTTAAACATAACAATACTCAACTTCTCCACTATCATTTCACTGCAGAAAATGTGATTACAGCAGGTATATATATAATGATTTCATGTATATATGAGATTATAGTAGGTATATATAGAGAATTTAAAGTTTGAAGAATCTAAATAGCTTGATTGATCCACACCCACCATCATTACAAGTGAGCTACCATTGTAGAAACCATTCTCAGATGATGTGCATCCTAACCCAGATACTTGACTCGAACACAACATTCCATGAGATGCAGCCTAACTCAGGTACTCGACTCAAACACCTCGTTGAGTCATTTTATTAAACACTGGGTGAGCAACATCAATGGCGAAGTAACCGAGTCACTGAACTGGTTCAATCCGAGTTCGATTTGAGCGGGATTCGATCCGAGTCGAGTCGAGTTGGATTCGAACCGAGTTGAATCGAGCTTTTTTGAGTCGAGTCAAGCTAGCTCGGTTCGTGTACATTGATGGGAGATGATGCGTTCAGCGGGAATAAACGGGATACGGTAATCATCTATATCAGGAAGCGGTCAGCATAACCCGGTTGTGGGGCCCACCTTAATGTATATGTCTTATATCCATGCCGTCCACCAGTTTCTCCTGCTCATTTTAGGGCCTGAGCACAAAATTGAAGTAGATCTGAAAGGCGAGGATTGCGTACTAGTCCCACTAGGGCATGGCTAGAGAAAGACGTTCTTGTTAAGAGCTCTATGGGGCCCACCGTCATATTTGTTTTATCCAAGCTGTCCATCAATTTTGAAAGATCGTGTTAGTACATAATCCAAAAAATGAGGTAGATGAAAGGCTTGAGTGGACCACATCATAGGAAGCAATTGTGATCTTCCTATGGTATTTATTTGCCATCCAACCTGCTCATAATGTTGCGTAGACATGGATGAAGGGAAAATATAAATATCAGCTTGATCTAAAACTTTCATGGCCCTCAAGAGGTTTTGGAGTGGGCCACTCAGTGCCCAACATCACCTAGATGAGTGGTGTTCTGTCACCACCCAATCGGCTTCCTATATATACAGTACATTTGGCAGGATTATGTATCAATCCGGTATATTCATATATTGGGCCCATTTCATGGATGGGTTATATTTAAATTTTAAAAAAAACAAACTATACCCAATATTACTTCTCTTCCATTTCCCCCACTAAATATTCAACCAGACCACTTATCAGATGGCTAAGATAATTGCATCATGTGCATTTTTATCCAATTTCCATCCCCAGTAATGCTAACTACATGGGCAGTCCCAAACAATTAGTCACACTCCCACATGTATGGTGGAGAGACGACCTACCATATTCCAATTCATCCGGCTCCATTCCATTTCCAGGGTCAGGAGATGATAAGACTGAAGTAGTTAAAGGAAATTTATGTCTAGGATTGTTTAGTAGATGTGAGTTTTCCAAACATGTGTCATCCATCAAAGATCCACTAGATGGATGAATAAGACGAAGGTGCCAAGTCACATGTAGAGAGATGTATTTACTTATTAATATAGGAGCTACATTGTTGAAAGCTTTTATATATTATTTCATTAAGAGTAATCAGATTTTATTTATGCATAGGCATATAAGGATAAACTTTTAATGAATAATAAAGATAATTTACCTTTGAACCCATTCATACATGAACATACTTGTATACGACAATTAATGTCTACGCTCCGCTCTTCTAAATGGGAAAAAAAAAAAACCAATTTTGCTTAAGGTCTTTGAACTTGAGGAATTTTTGGTGCACGGGCTATCTAGAGCAAGACTCATCGTATCAATGGTTTAGATTACTAATTCATGCGGTTCATTTATATAAATTGGAGACCCAAGAAGACCATACAATACCACTTTATTAGAGCTTGTTCTATTTCACTATGGTACTCATGTCTTTTGACATGTACCATCCTTCATTTTTAGGTGCGAAATCTATTCACGAGGTGTGTCCATTCTCAATGGTGAGTTTTGGTCACTGAGTTGATTTAGAGTAAATCTACTTACACCATCGCATTAAATTGTTATCATTTGCTAGTGAAAGTAATTGAATTATTACGAGTTCAACCCATGGCTCAGTGGTAGACAGTGTGTGTTTTAGCACTAAGGTCATGGTTAAAGTGCCTGTCGTGCGGAGTTGAAAAAAAAACAACTAAATTATGACTTCTTCAATATTTGTACTAAGAGTTTGAATTAAAAGGATGTTATTTTCAAATTGGATTTGAAAGAAATGAAATTAAAACTTGTCATTTCCTCTTAATTAAATTGAAGATTTACAATGTAATTTGCTTGTGCATCCAAACATAACCTTACAAACATGGAAGTCATGTTGTAGTGTTAATCAATGCAAGTATATGATGAGTGTTGCTTACAGATTCAGTAATTATGAAAATGTTCTAAAAAGATCCTTCAAAGATGAGAAAAGTTAAGTAACATAGCTACAACTCTTTATAAACAAAGAAGAGTAGTCTAAGAAACCTTACAAAGTTTCATGTTTTAGAAAAGTTTTCTTGACACGTATAATAGAAATCATATAATGAATGGTTTGTGGGAAGAAGGAGAGAGTTGGCTTGTGAGAGAGAGAAGGCTATGATCTTTCTTATTCTCCATCAAATGTACATTTTTATGTTCATGTTAAACCATGCTTAACTCCTACATGGAAATGTGTTGTACAATATACTACACATATAAAAAGAATCATGGGATGCAATGCTTGTTGAATTTTCTCTCCTCTGTAGGCCTACACAGATCGACGGTTTAAATTGGGTCTATTGTCTTTTGGCCATGGGATTTTAGCTATATGGGCATGCATGTGGGCCTACTGCATGGTGATTGATTAAAACACAAATTAATAGGAGTGGCTTCTATAACTTGGTAGTCCTCATGGCTACCAATCAAAGAGAAGCTTGCAATATGTGAGACTCCATACCTTCTCATCTATAAAGCTAAACTTATTTGTCCCCATCTAAATGAGAGGAAGATCCAAGTAACTACAATTTCAGTTTTCAACGCCTCTATTATTTATCTATGATTCTTGGTAGTGGCACACATTTATTATTATTATTATTACTATTATTATTATTATTATTATGATTATTATTATTATTATTATTATTAATTTTTAAAGAATTGTGCTTCAATGCAATAGATTTATCGAGATAAGGTGTCCCCACCTTCTTTTGAGACGAGCCTATTCCCCGCGGATGCACACAATCACCCGATAACTATGTGCAGCATGTAATCTATATGGGAATGGAAAAATCGAACTGGTATATGTAGGGAACATACTCACAACCCATGTTGTTCATGCAAACCATTACGGTTTTTTTTTTCTTTTCTTAAATTTCTTAAGCGAATACTTCTATTAAACTACCATGAGACACGCAGAATTATCCATATTGACCGCCATAATGGTCCAAAAAGCCAAAAGGTTAGTCACAACATACAGATGTTACAAGATCACCAATGACCAAGGTCTTATTGGACGTGGGCCAGTGGGGCCCATTGGTGAGCAATCACTAGTGGGTGGGTCCCACGAGCTTTGGCTTCTTACGGCTTTTTTCCTCTACTGTTATATTTCAAATTTAATTTTGAATTTGATTTATGATAGGAGATATGGATAAGACCGGATGATGTGGCCTTATCCCAATCCCACCCAAACTCTCCTTCTTTTGTTAGGGATGTGATCGGCTCATGTGGCCTTATCACAATCTCACTTTAACTCTCCTTCCTCTGTTATATAAGGAGTGCACTTCTCTCATGAAATGCAATTGATTCATACGAAACACGGAGAGAATATAGAGACGAAGAGAGTATCCTATAGTCTGTCCATATTGGATTGTCCTTAGGACGATCTGGTCCATCCATAGCAATCCGGGGCCACTATATACCGTAGGATCAGAGGTGTGAGTAGTTCGATCTGCTCCAGTAGTAGATAGGCGGGCCATTGGAGCACTGTTCTTCAGCTTTGTAAGGGTTCCAAATTTCGTGTAGACCGTCAGATCTTGAGGGCTCATCTTCCGCATTTACCTACAGTGGTATCAGAGCTATTTAACGGCGGATCTCCGATTATATTCATCTGAAAAAGTAAGTGGCCAATCTTTTCTTTTTGGATTGAATTCCATGTGTTTGGTGGATTATATTTTGCATATATGTTATGATGGACCCAGATGATCATGATTTCATACACCTTATGTACACCAATAGTTATTGTATTGAAATTCATGCGTGTCCATCTCACAAAAAAATCCATCAATAGTTGTTGTTTTCAAATACACCACTTAAAAAGAGGCATGCTCACCTATGCACCTTTGCACACGGGTCATGAGTGTCGAATCCGAACGGTCCATAAGATGAGGAATCCTATGAAACCTAAGGAGGTGAATTTTCACGCTGATCTAAGATTCTAGTGGGCCATAGCAAAGAGAAATTCAAATCAAGGGAAGAAACTGTTTGAATTTTTATGGCCCACCAAAGTTTTGGTTCAAAGTAAAAATTGGTACCAAGGGTTTTCATGAGGTTCTGCTTCACGTGGACCGTTCAGATTTTCAAGACTCATCTAATATGTGTTGTTATAAAATAAAAATAAAATAAAATAAAAGTAAAAAAAAACTGCTGGAAACGTATCTAACCAAACTACTAAAAGATAGGACTCTTTGTATTGACATGTAACGCACCCAGCATCATAATTAATGTACACGTACAGAGCTATTTGGCTGGTGTACATTATAGTTGTTGTACACGTGCAAATCAGATTGGCATGTGTACATCATTACAGTACATGTTATCTCCAAAACCGTCCATACATCTGATGTACACGTGTTATGACACAATGATAAAATCTGTCATGCTGGACACTTTGAAAAAAAAAAAATCTGTTACAATACATGTGGCTATACACGTGCTATACACGTGCTGTACACATGTGGCTATTGTACACATTTTATACACGTGCTGTACACGTATGGCTGTTGTACACATTTTGTACACGTGTTGTACATGTGGCTATTGTACACGTTTTGTACACGTGCTGTACATGTGGCTGTACACGTGCTGTACACGTACTGTACATATGCTGTATACGTGTGGCTGTTGTACACGTGCTGTACACGTGCTGCGTGTTATATAAAGTGTTGTGATGTGCTATACATGTGTTGTACAGAGAGATATATCTCTCCTGTACACGTGTTGTACTAGGAGGCGTCTCTCCATATAGACGTAAAAGTCCTCCTGATGAGTGTGTTGTTCTGGAATACATCTTAGCTAATGTACACATGTTGGATAATTTGCAGCTGTACACATGTTGATAGCTAATTTGCAACTGTCCAGTATACGTGTTGGCTGTGATGTACATGTTTACTCATGTAGCAATGTGGTTTATTCCAACACATTTACACATGTTGGTAGGCTACAACACGTTTACTGTACATCTATTGTAATGGTCCAACACGTCACATCTATATGTTAAAATGTACTTCTATTGAAAAAGGAATTCACATGTAATCATGCTTAATCTTCAAATCAATGGTGTGGCCTACATTCAGATATGTTACAACCTGAATCTGTTATCTTGATTTTTAGATTTGATTATATACTTGAGATGATATTTTTATTTATTTATTTATTTTTTAAGATATTGCCTTCACATGTGGATCTAAAACTCATTAGTGATCGAAATGATTATCAACCATGATGATAACTGTTGATAAAAGGATCCATCATCAACAATGATCATTAACGGTAATGATCGGATCCATCACTAATGGTCATGATCACAGGTGAAGATTATACTCTCTTGATATCTTAGTACTTTATTTTTCCTTTCTGATGATGATGTTTATATGAGTGAAATAATTAGGCTTGATATGTTTAGATGTAAGCCCTCCTTATTTTTCATTTGAACACAAAGAAAAACTTAGTGCTAGAATCCTCCCTAAAACTAAAGGTTGTGCATAACCTGAGTGGGAGTTAATATCTTCCACCAAATGATGTATGCAACCAAATAATGGAAGGTTGCATGTTATGCAATTATAGTTTTATAAAAGTACCAATTTCATCTTAATTTGAGAACTTGATTGTTCTACACTGCCCATTCGGGTATGTGGACTTTCAGATCTCATTAAGATGTGTTGACTACTTTTATATTATTAAAATTTGTGTAACACATAGAAATGCTGATGATTAGTGTCAATACCTTAGATCTTAGCTATGTAGTGATACTTATGCAATGTAGAGATGGCCACCAAAGCGTTGATCGCTGAACAGCTGAAAGGACAACATTTCGACGGTAACAACTACGATGACTGGTCCCGCGCGGTGCGATGCCTTCTGGACGAGGACGACATATCGCATACACTCGATGGAGCTCAAGAGGAACCCATACTGACTGAAAATGAAAATTTACAAGAATATAGGGTTGCGATGACTTGCTACAATAAGTGGCGAAAACAAAATCGTTCAGCCCGTAATGTCCTTCTTAGCACTATGCACAAAGAACTCATATCTTCGTATGGAGTGCATGAAACCACTAAGGGAATCTGGGAAGCACTGAAAGATGCCTATGCGCAGAAGTCAGATGCGAGATTTAGGGCAATGGAATTAGAATTTCAAGAGTATATGATACCTGTCGGCTGCCCCATCAAAGATCATATTCGTAAGATGGGGCAAATGATAGGTGCCCTTAGGAATGTTGGGTGTAAATTGACTGAAAATCAGAAGATTATAGCCATGCACCGTTCCTTGCCTGAATCTTGGGCCCAAATCAAAAGAATTCTGAACCATACTGATTCAATCACAACGTTCAGAGACTTTTGTAGCCACTTGGTACGTGAGGTTGAAATGAATGCTATTCAGCTAGGTTCGGCTAAGGCCTTTGTAGTAGAGACCCATAAGCGGAAAGCTAACAATAAACGGTCCAAAGCTCGCAAGAAGGCGAAAAAGAATAACCAATAACAGAAGTCCACAGCACCTGCTTTAAATCTCAAGAAGGGGAACGGAAAGAAAAAGCAGAAAAAGACAAATGTAGTCTACTTTGTCTGTGGAAATTCCGGTCATTATGCTCGACAGTGCGCCCATAAAAAGACAGTAATTTCTCAGTCACTAAATACTTTGTTTGTAGGCGTTTGTTCTGAAATCCTTTTCGTTGATACTATATCTGACGAGTGGATTTTGGATTCAGGCGCAACAAAGCACGTGACAAGTAGTCGTCGAGGACTCGAGGAATTCCGGCATGTAGCCAAAAGGAGTTACAAGCTGTACATGGGCAATAACGCTGTTGAAGACGTACAAGGGATTGGCGTTTCTATCTTCGTACACGCATAGGGCGAACAATAATACCCCGTGATATTCTATATGCATCGGGGATGCGTCAGAATTTAATTTCTGTTTCTAGGTTATTAGCTGATGGTTTTGATATTCGTTTTTCCGGGACAAGAGTTTCTTTGAGACAGAATAACCTCATCTTTTCTTGGGGTAATTTAATTTCAGATTTATTTATTCTAGACGTAGAATGTGATAATGCACCTCTTGCTTTGTCTGCTATGTCGAATGAAACTGTAGTATCTGAATCTCAAAAATAGCACGCGAGGTTAAGTCACATCGGAAAGGATCGTATGACAAGACTAGTATGTTCTGGTCTGTTAGACTCCTTATCCAAAGTTGATTTGCCATTTTATGAACATTGTGTGTCTGGGAAGACTTTGAAGAAACCATTTCCCAAAGCGGCTAGGTCAAAGGGCACACTAGAGATAATCCATTCAGATATCTGTGGACCCTTTAATGTACATGCCAGAAACGGATGTCAATACTTTGTCACTTTCATTGACGATTACTCGCGTTATGGATATGTGTATCTCATCTCACACAAATCTGAGGTTTTTAATTGTTTTCTTAAATATAAAGCTGAGGTGGAAAATCAGCTTGAGAAAAAGATTAAAATCCTTCGATCTGATAGAGGTGGCGAGTATACGTCTGAAATGTTTAAATCATATTGCGAAAATGTTGGCATTGTTCGGCAGTACACAATGGCTTACACACCACAGCAAAATGGTGTTGCAGAGAAAAGGAATAGGACATTATTGGACATGGTTAGATCGATGATGGCTTAAGCCAATCTCTCTATCACATTCTGGGGAGACGCACTTTTAACAGCCGTCTACGTCCTAAATAGAGTCTCATCCAAATCTATTCCTTAGACTCCATATGAGATGTGGTCTGGGAGGACTCCTTCTCTAGCCAACCTACGCCCTTGGGAATCTTTGGGATATGTTTTGCTACCTACTCCGTATAGAGGTAAACTTGATAGTAAAACCATTGAATGTTGTTCATTAGGTACCCTATGCATTTAAAGGGATACGTTCTAGTTTATGAGGACCATGGACGATGGATTGAGATAGAATCCCGAAACGTGACCTTCGTTGAAGATAGATACCCAAGCCGAGAGAAACAAATGGTTCCAATACAACTTTTTGAAATACCCGATGTACCTCAAGAGAGTGGGAATTCTGCTTTTCAAGATGATGATGCTCCTATAGTTCGTCAGGACAGTGGGAGGACATCTCAGCAGGCTCCTGAGTTACGTTGAAGCGAAAGAGGATTGATTCCCCGAAGATACTTCGATATTGAGGGGCAAACATTCTCTTGTGTTGCAGTTGATGATGATGAACCTGATTCGTATCAGGATGCATTATTATCTTCTAACTCGGCCGATTGGGTGAATGCTATGGACGAAGAGATCGCTTCCATGGAGAAAAATAAAGTCTGGGAACTTGTTGATCTGCCTTCCAATCGCAAAGCGATTGGTAACAAATGGGTACTAAAGATCAAAAGAAAGGCAGATGGTACAGTGGACAAGTATAAAGCACGATTAGTTGCTAAAGGTTTTACACAAAAAGAAGGCGTTGATTACGAGGAGACCTTTTCACCTGTTGCAAAGTTCTCCTCAATCCGCATGATCTTGTCCATTGTCGCAAGTTTAGACTTAGAGTTATATCAGATGGATGTTAAGACCGCATTCTTAAATGGTGACTTGGATGAAGAGATATACATGCAACAGCCCATGGGTTATTGTAGATTCCCCGAAGATACTTCGATATTGAGGGGCAAACATTCTCTTGTGTTGCAGTTGATGATGATGAACCTGATTCGTATCAGGATGCATTATTATCTTCTAACTCGGCCGATTGGGTGAATGCTATGGACGAAGAGATCGCTTCCATGGAGAAAAATAAAGTCTGGGAACTTGTTGATCTGTCTTCCAATCGCAAAGCGATTAGTAACAAATGGGTACTAAAGATCAAAAGAAAGGTAGATGGTACAGTGGACAAGTATAAAGCATGATTAGTTGCTAAAGTTTTACACAAAAAGAAGGCGTTGATTACGAGGAGACCTTTTCACCTGTTGCAAAGTTCTCCTCAATCCGCATGATTTTGTCCATTGTCGCAAGTTTAGACTTAGAGTTATATCAGATGGATGTTAAGACCGCATTCTTAAATGGTGACTTGGATGAAGAGATATACATGCAACAGCCCATGGGTTATTGTAGATTCCCCGAAGATACTTCGATATTGAGGGGCAAACATTCTCTTGTGTTGCAGTTGATGATGATGAACCTGATTCGTATCAGGATGCATTATTATCTTCTAACTTGGCCGATTGGGTGAATGCTATGGACGAAGAGATCGCTTCCATGGAGAAAAATAAAGTCTGGGAACTTGTTGATCTGCCTTCCAATCGCAAAGCGATTGGTAACAAATGAGTACTAAAGATCAAAAGAAAGGCAGATGGTACAATGGACAAGTATAAAGCACGATTAGTTGCTAAAGGTTTTACACAAAAAGAAGGCGTTGATTACGAGGAGACCTTTTCACCTGTTGCAAAGTTCTCCTCAATTCGCATGATCTTGTCCATTGTCGCAAGTTTAGACTTAGAGTTATATCAGATGGATGTTAAGACCGCATTCTTAAATGGTGACTTGGATGAAGAGATATACATGCAACAGCCCATGGGTTATTGCAGATTCCCCGAAGATACTTCGATATTGAGGGGCAAACATTCTCTTGTGTTTGCAGTTGATGATGATGAACCTGATTCGTATCAGGATGCATTATTATCTTCTAACTCGGCCGATTGGGTGAATGCTATGGACGAAGAGATCGCTTCCATGGAGAAAAATAAAGTCTGGGAACTTGTTGATCTGCCTTCTAATCGCAAAGCGATTGGTAACAAATGGGTACTAAAGATCAAAAGAAAGGCAGATGGTACAGTGGACAAGTATAAAGCACGATTAGTTGCTAAAAGTTTTACACAAAAAGAAGGCGTTGATTACGAGGAGACCTTTTCACCTGTTGCAAAGTTCTCCTCAATCTGCATGATCTTGTCCATTGTCGCAAGTTTAGACTTAGAGTTATATCAGATGGATGTTAAGACCGCATTCTTAAATAGTGACTTGGATGAAGAGATATACATGCAACAACCCATAGGTTATGTGGACAAAAAGTATCCAAAGAAAGTCTGCAAATTGTTGAAATCTATCTATGGGCTTAAGCAATCTTCAAGACAGTGGTACATGAGGTTCCACTTGGCCATCACCACTTTTGGATTCACAATGAGTGAAGAAGGTCATTGTGTATACATGAAACGGTCTGGAAGATCTTTTCTGATACTATCTCTATATGTAGACGATATCCTGTTAACTGGAAATTATATGCAATTGTTGACATTGACTAAAGATTGGCTATTCTCGAACTTTGAGATGAAAGACCTTGGTGAAGCCAACTTTATCCTTGGGGTAAAAATCATCAGGGATCGCCCAAAGAAATTTTTAGGTTTGTCTCAAGTAACCTATATACAAAAGATCTTAGAGCGGTTCAGGATGGAAAATTCAAAAGCTGTTGAAACCCCTATGGATAAAGTTATCAAGCTAGACAGGAAATCGTCTCCCCAGACTGAAGCCGAGAAATTAGATATGTCCTCAGTACCTTATGCAAGCGCAGTAGGGAGCTTAATGTATGCTATGCTTTGCACCAGACCGGATATTAGCTATGCAGTTGGCATAGTCAGCCGTTATCAGAGTAACCCGGGATAGTCTCATTGGCAAGCCGTCAAACGTATATTCCGCTATCTCAGAGGAACAAAAGACCTAATGTTGTGTTATGAAGACACAAGCCTCGAGTTCAAAGGATATTCTGATGTTGCTTGGGGTAACGACACCGACGAGGGAAAGTCTACTTCAGGGTATGTCTTCTTACTCGGAGGAGGAGCTATCTCATGGTCGAGTAAGAAACAGACATCCACAGCTCTTTCATCTATGGAGGCCGAGTACATGCAAGTTGCGCTGCAGTTCAGGAGTGTGTATGGGTTCGTAGATTTCTATTGAGTCTGGGTATTGTACCGAGTGTTCGTCAGCCTATATCGCTGAAGATAGACAATACTTCTGCCATTGACTTGGCTAAGGACCCTAAACACCACCAGAAATCAAAGTACATTGAGATCAAGTATCATTACGTCCGTGATCAAGTGACAGATAAGAAGGTCGCCCTCAGTTATATCCCTACTAAGGAGATGATGGTTGATCCCATGACGAAACCTATAGCCAGAGATCTATTACAGGTTCACGTCAGCCAGATGGGATTGAGGAAAGCTTGACTGATGTACTTGTTTTGTAAAACTTTTGATCTTTCATGAATAATACATTCCATTTATTCAGTATTGAACACTAATATAACTAGGTATGATGATCATCAGCATTTACCTTGAGATCATGTAGGATTTCTATTTTTTGTCGGCAGGCCGGTCACCCAATCGCACGGGTTGACCAACCTTGAATGTACAAGAGAGGTACATTTGGGGTCATGTTTATACATTGAGGTATGAACTTCCCTTTATTGTGAATAATAAAGGATGAGGATATGAGTGAGTCGTATCCGCCTACAATCCTATAAAGATTTGTAGATGAGACTGATAAAGTCGAATAACATAATCGCACCATTCCTTAACATGCGATCAATGTTATGGCCTGAAATTAAAACCAGGTTATGAGCTTATGAGATGAGTCGTACCTCATGTAGAATAACCTGTGTATTGTAGACCCGACATACATCTAGTATTGTCTACTTTACGATGTGGATTGTAGCCACATGCAGGGACCCTTTACCTACAGATTGCTTTGATTCGATCTAATCATTGCAACGTGCGAGTAGCCAGTCCCGTAGGTGACTCTTTGTGTCCTTAGCTACCCTCCTCTTGTGTATATGAGGATGAGATTGAGTGTCGCTACTTTAGTGTACAATGATGAAAGGTCCTTGATTGGCCAGACTTGGTTACGCTAGGAAAGCGGATTGATTAATTCCAAATTACACATTTGCGTGGGGAAGATCCTATGACAGCCACACCAAGTTTCTAGAACTATTAATACGCACTTGAAGACTTATCCGCCGGCAGTATCGAGTTGTTTTTATTAGACTTTTGCAAACAGTATTTTTCTTAAAAAGCACATATATATAAATAAGTATTGCTTTGAATTACTTTTAGTCGAAGTTTGTGAAAAATCAAGTTTTCAGAATAACTCGATAAGTTGGATAAGTGCGTATGTTGGCCGAGTACTCCAGATCGGGAGTTAACTCCATCCGGTGTGGTCATGCGGACTAGGACAGGCATTGCAAAGCTTGGGTTATTGAGTACTAGTTAGGTGGTCACTTAGTACTTAAACACCCGTGAGAAGATTATTGTGATCCAGCTGGTCCCACGTCTCTAATTCTTTTGATCGCGATGTTTGGTATTTGATTGTTATAAGGCAAGTTAATTGGACAGATTTATGTGCCTATCCCACAATGAGATTGAGTGGGAGATATTGGACGTGGGCCAGTGGGGCCCACTGGTGAGCAATCACTAGTGGGTGGGTCCCACGAGCTTTGGCTTCTTACGGCTTTTTTCCTCTTCTGTTATATTTCAAATTCAATTTTGAATTTGATTTATGATAGGAGATAGGGATAAGACCGGATGATGTGGCCTTATCCCAATCCCACCCAAACTCTCCTTCTTTTGTTAGGGATGTGATCGGCTCATGTGGCCTTATCACAATCCCACTTTAACTCTCCTTCCTCTGTTATATAAGGAGTGCGCTTCTCTCATGAAATGCAATTGATTCATACGAAACACGGAGAGAATATAGAGAGGAAGAGAGTATCCTATAGTCTGTCCATATTGGCTTGTCCTTAGGACGATCTGGTCCATCCATAACAATCCGGGGCCACTATATACCGTAGGATCAGAGGTGTGAGTAGTTCGATCTGCTCCAGTAGTAGATAGGCGGGCTATTGGAGCACTGTTCTTCAACTTTGTAAGGGTTCCAAATTTCGTGTAGACCGTCAGATCTTGAGGGCTCATCTTCCGCATTTACCTACAGGTCTTGCAAATGTGGCTAGTTTTTTCTCTCTCTCCGGGGACAATATATCCAGAATGAAGAAACTAAAACCATCTTCAATTTCAAGAGAATCCACGCTACGATGGTCTTAGATCTCCAGTTCTTGTTTCTTCTGTTGGTAGACAATAAAATCCTAAATAGCATAATCACCTTCAATTTCAAGATAATCAATGTTTAGCTTAAGAGCCATTAGAAGGCTAAAAAGAAAAGGTGGTCAATCTAGTTAAATCAACCATAATGTCCCAAATGCCCAAATTGAATATAATAATATTTTATTGTTTCTTTCCAATAATAACATGCCTCAAAGAAACAATCTTCACTTGCATTCAATGCACAATCTTCACTTGAATTGAATGCACCCCTACTCTTTTTCTTTCTTTTTTCCTAAAGATCACTATGGTGAATTAAAACCGGAAACAAACACGCTTGTGCGTCCTCGTGTTTGAGGAAGAGAAAGCTTAAGGGCATGTTTAGATGCACTATTCAAATAGACATTTATGATTTGAGCTAAATCTCAGTTCACACCGTGAGTTTGGATATACTTTTATAAATGCAATCTCATTCTCTACTCAGAAGTATGCTTTAAAAAAGTTGACTCGGCCAAAACCAATCGGGTTGATTGTAGGCCGACGAAATCGATAAAGTAATTTCCTTTTGTGGAGTTGCATACAAACATACCCTAATGCCAGCTAACACATGGCAATGGATAAGCTCTCCTAAAAAGCTATTGATATGCAAGAATCGAATGATTTTTGCCTTAGAAAGAGATGGCTTGAAAATGGGACTAGATATAGTTTTAGTTTTGGAAAGTGATAGGTGGAAATGGCCATGAAAAGCTCTCATCTTCCTATACAAAACAGACATGGCTAATTTCTCATTGAAATCTTTCAATGATTTGAGACCATTAGAGTCCTCTTTGATTTGGGCTTGGAATGTAACTGGCTTTGGCTACAAGGACACACCATGCTTTTTCCACAGGTGGAATCTACAAGCTTTTTTATGGAAATGTCTTAATGGAGGATGACTCAATCATCAATCTGGACCTTCCATAGTGGACCCCACATTGAATTTGTCCAGCAGCGTAAAATTGCTTTTCCTAGGATGGTCTAGTCGTTTTGTCCCCCGCTTTTGGACAATGAATGTGGACCGTGGACTGGATTTATTTTGAACCGTTCATTTGCAAGATCTCGATCACACGATTGGCGTTGTTTGAGCCAGGCAGCTTGTCTGCTTGTGGACGCCACTTCCCTGTAACCCTGAGGTCTGTGGGACCGGCTGTGATGTATGTGTTATATCCACTCCGTCTATTCATTTCGTCAGGTCAATTTAGGACAGTAATACAAAAATGACACAGATCAAAATCTAAAGTGGGACACAGTACATGAAACGGTGGGGATTGAATGCTCACCATTGAAACGTTCTTGTGGACCACAGAAGCTTTGTATCAGGTTGATATTTCTGTTGCGACTTCATCCCGGTGGGAATCGCCTTGTGAACAGGATGGATGACATATAAAACTCACAGTGGGGCCCAGGAAGGTTTCAACGGTGGGCTATACATCCCACTGTTTCCTGTGATGTGGCCCACTTGAGTTATTATATGTCTCATTTTTGGGTCATTCTAAAGTGAGCTGCTGAAACCGATGTATGGAATGGATATAACACAAACATCATGGTGGGCCCCACAAAGCTTATGAAAAGTGGTGTTGGCAACTTTTGTGGTATGGACGATCCAAAATGGGACCCACCAAGTGGAAGGTTAAAATGGATCATGGGCTGAGGGTCTTTGGACAACCTATTAGCTTGGCTCATGGGGGTTGGATCTGGTCCATGCATACATAACCTAATAATGGTTCTGAGCTTGGGGTTAAGTCATTTTAGCCTGGCCTACAAAAATTCCATTTCAATCCTCATTTAGACAAAACATACATCTTGCATGTAGACAATTAATTTCATTTTCTAAATGTTTATTTCTTTATATATATATGGCCCACTTAATCAATGGATGGATTTGTTATGCTCACAAGTGAATCAGAGATCTGAACAATTTTTGGGCCAGATCAGGTCAACCAATTTATTGGGCTTGGTATTGGGCCTTCTGTTCTAGGTACCATCTGATGATGAACCTAACCTTTAGACCATCTATCTCCATGATGTGACCACTGGATGAGTGGTTAGAATGGTGGTCTAGGTCAGGTCCCCATTTACTAAATGGGCCAATTATTCTGGCCCAACAACCCACGACCCATTACCTTGTGGCCTGACCCAACCCATTTAAAATTCACCACACCTGCGTTTAACTACCCACATTTCTAACCCGGGCCTGACCCACTATCCATTTAGCTTGATCCAAACCCGCCTAAAAGTAGGTCCGACCAGTTGACCCACTGGTTAACCTGACTCTTTGCTACTCCATTTATCAACGAATCCGGATCCTGTGCTTATCCCAAATAAGAAATTCGTGTTTGTTGCATTGTGATTGGGTCATATCATCAAATATTACATTTAATGCAGCAGTGCTGACCGCATCAATAATGGTGTGGACTAATCACAATGTAAGAAAATAAGTATTTCTTATTTGTGACAAGCAGAGTATGATCAGGACTCTTTATCAATTAAAAGTTATTTTGCGTATCCCAGAAGAGTATGGAGATCCAAACACATGCACAAAAGACATTTTACACGTGACACAAGTGCCACTCCATTTATCTATCAGAATAGAAGACTAAGGCTTTATGTCATGTGGGCTTCATCTTGGACCGCATTTGAATTAGATGGGCCTCATCGTTCGAGCAATGGCTTATCATGTGAACTTGATTTTTCTTCGTAAAGAAAAAGAAGCTTATCATGTGTGCCACACCTTAGATTGTATAGCAATACGTAGTAAATTAGTCAATCAGTCTCGACTCTTGACCATATCCCAAGGCCCACCAAAACTTCAAGGCCCATCCGATCGGAGAATTCTAACCATCTAGTCAACAATGCATAAAAATAGAAGTACAAGATTGTTTATGTAAAAATAGGTCCAAACAAGACTGCATTCAATATTTCGCCTTCTTGTCAATCAGGACCCACACCTATCTGTGTTGTAGATGAAGGCCACCAGCTGGGCCTGATCATGAGTCTTGAAGCCCGGTCGTTCGTCTTGTGACTGGACCAATAGAATAGCCTGCTATTTATTAACACTTTTGGGTTGGGTGCTTAGGCTCTGGCATAGCTCGAGTTGGGTTTTCAGTTTCTTCGGGAGGGGTCCCGGGTTATGTGATTTATATTTTCTACACTGGCTGATTGTAGATGCTCCTGAGGAATATTTCATTCTCTTATTTAGATTCTTCTTTTTTTACATTTCTTTTTAATATAGTTTCTTTTCTATCAACTAAGATTTTATTTCTCTTGGTATCTCGAACAACTCAACTACATTTCTCTCTTCGCTCGTAACTTAACCACAACACTCCGTCGCCCATCCCTCACATGTAAAATTCGATTTTTACCAACCATAATCCTAAAAAAGGTACTCAGTATCTTGAAAATCATTTCATTCACTTCTTATTCCTTATATGATACCACATGTCATATTCCTATTGACTTTTCCAGAATGGCAAAAAATAGAGTGCAAGAATAGCAACCATCTTTATTTTTTAAAACTTTTGGCCATCAATCCAGTAGCCCCCAAATGAATGGTTGAAATTGACCTATCCATGATATTTTCAGTCTAAATGCTCCGTAAGCATGTTCCCACAAATCCGATGTTATGGAAAGCATCACGTTTGGCTTAGCAAATGAGTTTTTTGATACTCACGCCACTTATGATGCTTGATACACAGACACGGGGTGCCTGTCAAGTTAAACTATTTACTGTTTCTATGTAAAGGGCTGTTTGATTTTTTATTTTTACTTGAAATTGGTAGTAAAGAGGTCATTCTTGCTGCTGGCATGTTTGATTTTCATCGTATTTTTATTCTCTCCAAAAATGACTGAGTTAAATTTGTGTGCCTACTATAATGTATGTGAGATATCAATGCCATTCATATGATTTATTGGACTATCTTAGAGTACTAGCCAAAAACTACATTTATCCAAAGTTCAATTAGCCCACAGCACAAGAAACAGTAATTGTAAAACATTTACTGTTGAAATGTTTTTTATTCCTAAGTTTTTTTATTTTTCACATAACATATCTGTATGGTTTGGCGGACATAGATAAAGGGAAAATACAAATATCAGTAATTGATCCAAAACTTTTTGGACTCTTAAAAAACTTTTTAAGGTAGGCCCTCGATTCTCACTATTTTATGTCTACTTGAGCTTTAGATCTACCTCATTTTTTACCTCATGCCTTAAAAATTAATTGGCAGAATTGATATGCATAAATTAATTGGCAGAATTGATATGCATATACCGATATAGATAAGCTATGTACATCACAATGACCCCACATAAAATTCACATTCTATAATGATTTTATAGCATTCAAAAAGCAAAAGGTGAACTCTATCTTAACAAAGGCGTTGGAGCTACAATAGAAAATAACTAATACCTATTTTCAGATATTTATAATAGTGAATTAGAAAACAAGTAGCCGTAAGAGTCGCGAAATCAGAATGGTTGAGCAATCTTAACCTTTGATTTGTGGATACTTGTTCTTTGACTTATAACCATGAGATATTTTAAATTTTTAGCCGTTCAATAAATATCCGTTAATTTGATGGTCAGATAGTTTTCAGCTCATAATTTAGCGATCGATGTATGCAAATTTTAAGTGCCTGCGTATTAGCCATTACAGTGGTCCACATTGTACGGTCGGCTCTTAAAAACATTTTAGAGGTCCATTTGTATTGTACATGACGTGTCTGGTTTTAGGCCAAAAGATCATGCACTGTTACCAATGTGATTGGAAAGCTGGGATCTCTCAACATTGATTGTCTAAGGACCCAATCATCGAGGATATTATTGAAGGTTTGACAGGATTTGATTGGACGACTCCGTGCTACTATTAGAGAGATGGGCTGCTGATTGCTTGGTGACTAGGGAATATCCCTAGTGACCCACAATGTGATTTGCTTGGGCCATATGTCATTATTGAAGATGGGTCTGATCAAGTACATAACAAATTTCAAACTTGTTTTGCTTGGTCCCATTTCTAAACACAGTCTCAGGCCTAATCAAAATCATGTGAGGTTGGGTCACCAGTCAATTTGCATCCTTTTCATAGGGAAATATCCCTTATAACTTGATGTGGTGGGATTTGATTGATATCTCTAATGACTTGATGTGGTGAAATTTGATTGGGCCAAGCGTCATTGCAAGAAACAGGCCCATTTAAATACATGCTCAACCAAACAATTCTAAAACAGGCTTTGTATGAGCCCATCTTTAACCACTGGACATGGCCCAATCAAATCTCACCACGTGTATTGCCTTTGACACGACCACGAGCGATATCTAGCATAGGAGCCATGAGGTGCACCATGACATGTGTTTTATCCATGCCATCTATCTATTTTTGTAATTTCATCTTAGGGCATGAACTCAAAAGCGAAGCAGATTTAAGCTCAAGCAAAACATAACACATAAAATAGTGATGATTGAATGCTTACTATTAGCGGGCACAAAGGTTTATCAAATTAATACTTGTGTTTTTCCTCATCCAAGTCTTTGTGACTTAATAAACAAGTTGGATGGCAAATAAACATAGGATGGAACTTGAATAAATTTCAACATTGGGTGTCATTATACTCATTGTTGTAACACGTATACTTGAGCTTTGGATTTGCTTCAGTTTTAGACTCATACCTTAAAACGAGTTGTCAAAATGGACAGATAGCATGAATATAAAACACATACATGGTCTCACACCTCCTTCTGGAGCAGATTGCTTGCAACCCAATCACAAAAGCTTCCTATGGGAAGCTAGGTGGGGCCCACTGTGATGTTGTGATAAATCCACCTTATTCATATATTTTGCCAACTCATGTTAAAACATAAACCCCAAACGTAAGGAAGATCCAAAACTTAAACAGGCCACATCTTATAAAACAATGAGAATTGAATGCTCATTATTGAAACATTCTTAGGTTCATAGAAGTTTTGGATCAGGTAATATTTTTGGGTTTTCAATTCATACCGTTCGAATGACATTACGAACAGTTTAGATGGTATACATGCATTACAGGAAGCAGCAGTGCTGATGATGGACACAGTTGAAACTTTCTTAGGGCCTACGGTGATGTTTATTTGCCATCCAATCAACTTGATCCAAAACTTTGATGGCCTCCCATAAGTTTTCAATGATAAATATTTAATCCCACTGTGTGGTCCACTTGAGCCTTAGATATGTCTTATTTTTAAGCTTATAATCTAAAATAATATGAAAAAAATAAATGAACGGTACAGATAAAATATCATACGTTACACTGGCCCCTCGTAGCCCCAGTCTGTCAATAATGCCAAAGGGCGTCCGCCTTCGTTTCAGGGCTCATGTCCAACCGCTCTCGGTTTGAAAGTTGTTTGGCGAGTTCGTGGGGCCATGTCTGGTAGCAATATATGCTCCAATCAACGCTCGCCATGTCCGGTCACCGGAGATGATCTGCTTTCCTCAGAAATCATACACGTGTGCAAACTTATTGCCCCCAGTACGCACAGTGCGCAAGTTAGCAAATAGAGGCATTGAATGGCAACAATGCACCATGATTAAGAGCGCCAAAAGCAACGCTCAAGTAAGCGAGAGTAGTTTATCTGCTTCGCTTTGACATCTCCGCCTCTTCAGCGGATCTCTCGAGACGATTCCGTATATAAACCCAGCACTCTCTCTTTCTCTTCTTCTTCAAATAGCTCTCTCTCTCTCTCTCTCTCTCTCTCTCTCTCTCTCTCTCTCTCTCTCAAAACCCTAGCAATCTCAGAAAATGCAGGCCTCCATGTCCCTCTCCCTCTCCTCTCCCTTGGCCATCTCCAGATCCAATCGACCCGTTGATTACTCCTCCTTCAACGCCTCGAAGCGTTCATACCTCAGATTCTGTGGTCTACGAAAAGAGGCCCTAGGATTCTCCGCCTCCAAACGGTCCGATTCCATCCGAATTGCGCGGTCCACGCGGTCCTTCTCCAAGAGCCCTTCCGCTTCGTTGTCGGGGAATGGCGGCCTGGAGAAGGGATTCGATTACGATATGGTTATCATTGGAGCTGGCGTCGGCGGACATGGAGCTGCAATTCATGCTGTCGAGAAGGTATTGCTCCTTTTCTGGTATTGCTCCTTTTCTGTGTCAGCGGATCTCGAAATTTTGATTTCTTTTGTTGATTCTTGATGTTTGGAGATGTTATTTGGATTATAAGTGAAGTTGCTAGTAGAAAATGTAGGCTCTTTTTCTTTTTTTGTGCTATATAGTTGGATGAAATTGGATATTTTTTTCTCCTTGTTTTGGCTTTAGTGGAGAAACTAACAAGTTCAAGGATTATCATTTTAACAGAAGGTTCTAGAAGTGATTTTTCATGCATTGAATGGTTAGGAACTGAATTAACAGACATGTTCTATAATAGGAAGGTTGAAAACCATTAATCGTCGTAATATTCAGCTTTTTTTAGTGCTATATAGTTGGATGAAATTTGAGATCTTTTTTAGTGGAGAAACTAACAAGTTCGAGGATTATCAAAATGTTCTAGAATTGATTTGTTATGCATTGAATGGTTAGGAACTGAATTAACAAACATGTTCTATAATAGGGAAGTTGAAAACCATGTGTCTTCGTAATATTCGTGCAAGACACAAGTTCTGGTTATGGATACCAACCAATCCCTCTTGATCTTGTACAATCCGTTGGCCTAGTGCAAGCTTTTCCACATTGGTAAACTCATACCTGAAAGTGCTGGATGACTGAAATGAAACATCAATTGTAGGATAAAATGGATGTTATTTGCATTTTCAAGTGCTTTCTACATTTATATTTGCGATTCTCTATTTTAAATTCGGACATATTGACTGCAAGAGGTAAGATTCTGTCATTGTTTGCTCTGTTGGTCTGTTGAAAAACTAAATATCATCATCAAATCCCTTCTTTGGGGGGGGGGGGGGGGGGGGGGGGGGGGGGGGTAATCATCAGCAAAGCCTTGTCCCAACTAATTATGACTCCTATTTTGCCATTCATTATCCTATCTTAAGGCCTTGTGCCTCGATATGTGAACAAACCTTCCTATACCATCTTGCCACCTCAATCCATGTCCTTTTAGGTCTTCCTTAGTGCACCAAATCGTTATCCGGATCCGTGGATACCAGAAGTATCTAACCCAATATACTCGGATTTGTATCCAAAGTTCAGTCTCGATTAAGAATCAGATTGGGTACTGGTCTATGGATTCAGATCTCATTAGACATTGGGCGAGGTACCTGCATATATGATATTCTTAGTTTTGCACTTTATATAATTACGTTTATTATTTCAAAACCCTATAAAGGCATGTTTCTAAGATGAGATAGAACATGAGAATGGACACAATCCTCTACCCAATTCCAGATCCAAACCACATCCTAACAAGACCTTATGGGTATACAAATTCAATAGGATTCAGATCCGGGAGCTCATATATAGCGCCCATATCTGAACTTGATAGGACATGAATAAGGAACTAGTCAGGTTTGGTTATTGGTATACCTACGCCTGACTCGAACCCATGGCCATTTGATAATCCATGTCTTCTTTTATCCTCTTTTCAGGCTTCTCAACTCTAATGGTTCCCTTCTTTCCAGAGCTATTTTTTTGAAAGATGATTGCATTGAACGAAAAGAAACTGGGAGACAGGGAAAGCTAGAAAAAAAAAAAAAAAAAAAAACAGAAAAAAACAGGAAAAACAGGAAAAGAAATAAACTGAGGATGAAAGATCCACTGAGATAGCAGAGCAAAGGAACTCAGCTCATGCCCCTAAAAACAGCAAATCAGCGTTCTTCAGCGCGTCAACCTGCGTGGCCCATTCTATCAGGGCCTTCTTCGCCTTCGAGGACACATGGATGAACCATCAGGACTTCTACTATGCTGCTTATAATAACCTCATTCTTATTTTTATCCTTCCCTCACACATTCATCTCAGGTCTCAACATCATCTTCTCTGAGATAGTCAAATCTTTGCTTATGGTGCTTTCTAATTCCTAACACCTTGCTACAAGTAGCATAGCCAATCAAATGGTTATTTCATAAAATTGTCCTTGAGTTTTGTAAGCATGCAACAATCACATAACACTCTAGAGGTACACCACTTCATCTACCTAGATCTAATTCTATTTGGAAATGTTATCATCAATATCCCCATCCTTTTGAAGGAGAAAAAACTTTCTTCTTCTTCTTTTTAAAGGTAAGTTATATATATAATGGCTCTACTCTAGAGAAAATTGTACTTGGTTATATTGCTTTTTTGATTGCACTTGCCCATTGGATTTCTAGGATAGGTAATTTAGCGCGGGCACACATGCATGTGTTATAGCTTGGATGAACATTTACATTAACATGATTTTGGTCTTGAGATTATAATGTACTGGTTGTCAGCTACAGTGCCAAGTTTTGTATGGTTGGTAGCTATAACATTCTCCATATGCTGCTGTAGACGTTGATTTGTGAAGTCTAAGATTCAGAATTTAAACTTATCTAACCTGATTATGTGCACTACTTGCTCATAATTGGTAAACTTCTTTGAAATTTTAGATTAATTAAATATCACGCACATCCAATCTTATGATGAATATTTACATTTGCTTGATCTTTTGAAGAGTGGTTGTTTCTTATTCCTGGTTGGCATGCTCTATCTCTTGTCCTCAGTTGTTTTAATTTGATCTTAATTTTTTTTCTTGGTCTTGCTACTAAATTGCCTAGTGACATTTCCACATGGATAAGATGTTTTATTATTTTTCTTGAATTGATATCCATCTGAGATGTAATGTGACAAATGATTTGGTCACAGGGTCTGAAAACTGCCATCATTGAGGGTGATGTGGTTGGAGGAACATGTGTAAATAGAGGTTGTGTTCCTTCTAAAGCTCTTCTTGCTGTGAGTGGTCGGATGCGAGAGTTTCAGAGTGAGCATCACTTAAAGGCCTTGGGTTTACAGGTATATAATGCTTATGTCCTCTATGATCTTCCTGCACCTAGAAGGTCAACTACCTGGTGCTGCATTATTTTATTGAAATCTAACAAAAGATGTTTGCGTTGAAAGTTGAAACTAAGGACGTATTTGGGTTGGGGTGTAATCCCAATTGTTTTTATTTATTTATTTATCTTTTTATTGAAAGGATATGAATCCAAAATTATCCAATGTTTTATTTTATTTTATTTTATCCACAATTTCACAGATGGGATTGGCAACATGTTAGAAGGGCCTTTTTATTCTTTTTTTTTTTTTTTAAAGCAATGATGAATTTTATTGGGAAGAAACACGAATAGCCACCTTGTGCATTTCTTTCATTTTGATTCTTGCCGAGACAAAAAGGACAACAATTATCCTATTGGATTTTATCAGAACTGCCCTATCCAAACTCCAAACAGGCTCTTAGGTCATACATATAAGGAACAGCTTCAATTTTCAAGAATAACCCTGAAAAATAAATAAATAATTAAAAAATAAAAAAATAAAATGTCCCAGAGCAGCAGAGCCCTCCCATACCGTCCCTGACGCTACATTTTGATGGGCCTACACCTGATTTCTCAGTTGTGTTGGTAGAAATCCCATAACATATCAGTACCAGTAAGAAAGCTTCACATAGTACCTATTGGTACTGATAGGCTTAGCACAAATATTTTTCCATCATTACCAATATGAACATGGTTTGATGTTCCTTCCCTGACTTTTGGTGTATGTGGATGATTAAGTCATGCACCACATAGCGTTATTGATGGAATACATGTCAATAATGATAGATTTAATGCAGGGGAATTCATATTGTTTCCAGTACAAACATACTTGGTCTAATTGGACATATCAGTACCAAGAAGTAATACCATAAATAATAATTGTAAGTGTTGTCATCATGCTTCGTTGCAGGTGCTGCTGAGATGTCTTTATAGTATTAACACTATGGTTTATGCAAAGACAATTTCATTTGTGTTGTCGCACCACAGCTTCTACATAAAGCTTTGCAATTGCCCGATTGGTCTCTGTTTCTTGATGCTGTTCCTTATCTTTAGCTGCTCTGGCAATGAAATTCTTGACTGCCTTGGCAGCCTAGAACTTGGTCTTGTACTTTATACAATAAAACATTATGATCATTTCTGGGTTATCAAACTAGTGATTTGTACTTCATGTGCACTAAATAACAATTGTGACATGATCCTAAAACTTCCAAAGTTCATGTATTTGCCGTTATGGGCAGAAAGAATACTAGTTGCTTGAAGAAACTTCTTTTAATTTCTCCATAAAAAGAGAAATTTTTATTAATTGGGGAAGTTTCACTATTTTTAGTCATAGTTGCAGTCTATCAGTTCAGTTTATTAGTTGACCGGGTTCTTTTAAATTGATTGCTCCTTGTTAAGTTCATCTGTTTATCCTTGGCATTGGCTAAACTTTACATTCCTGAACTTAATAGTGCTGAACATCATTATTTATCAGTTACTTTGATATGCGGGATCGTTATTTAACTTGTATTGAACTCTGACATCTTGTTGTATTGGATGATAGGTTGCAGCTGCTGGTTATGATAGACAGGGTGTTGCTGATCATGCAAATAATCTAGCTTCAAAAATTCGTAGTAACTTGACCAATTCAATGAAAGCTTTAGGCGTAGACATATTGACAGGTGTCGGCACAGTGTTGGTAAGTCATAATGCTGTCATTCAATTGATTCCTGAAAAATATTTTAGTTTGTAGATTCTAATATTCAAAGGAATCAGTGCATTTAAAAAAATAATAATAAATTATATTTGAGTTGCCAATTGCCATTGGTCCCAGCCTCTGTTGGTTGAATAACTTAAACCTTTTATTCTCAAAATTGTGTCTGAACTGGAAAGTTTTTACAAAATTGGGGAGGATTTTTCTTGAGATTTACTTTTTCATCTAATAGGCATAGAGAAGGCATTGAAATGGGTTCCCCTGCTTTTGCTTTCCTCATGTAATATCTTTTTAATACAAGCCTATATCGAGCTGCCTAAGAAACTTATCCTTGTTGGAATATTCAAGTGCTTAGAAGAGTTCATGTGCCTTCTGATCTCAAGTGCCTTGTGGAAGTTTCTGTACTGCCTTTGAACTGGGACGTACTGACAAGAAGCACTGTTGTGGTAACTCCATCTTGTTCAACCTGATCATTCTAAAAAGTGTAAGCTAGCTTAAGGACCACTGATGTTACAGAAAGTTAACTTTGTTATTAACGTCTGCAGAGCTTTTCATTGAGCTTGTCTTATAACACCACAATTATTGGAGTGATGTATACAGCTCATCATCAATGCCTGCCCCGTATGCTTGCAGGATGAGGAATTGGTCTGTCACCTTTTCCTGCATTGCCAGTTTTCCAGGGAGGTTTGGGACCTTGTGCTCCAGTTTTGCAGTATGTCTTATGTCTTTCTGAATTCTATTGAGGCCTTCTTCAGGCAATGGCTTCATGGTTGTCGGAGTAAAGTTAACATAAAGGAGTGGAGACTATTTCTCCTTGCGGTTTTGGGTGTTCTTTTCTGTTAGATCCATTGTCTCTCTTTAGGTGTTAGCTTCCTCTTAGTTTGGGAGCTGTGGTTGGGTGTTTGGGTCTCCTCAGGCTGTTGTTGGGAGTTTTGAGGAGGTCCTGCTCTCCTTTTATTCTTTGTATTCTTTTGGCTTTGCCGCTTTTATCAATTAATTGTCATCCTTCAAAAAAAAATGTATGCAGTTCTTGTCATGCTAATATAATGTGTGTGTTACTGCATAGAATGCAGTATCAGTTGAGAAAGATGCTCCTCCAAACTAGGCGGTTCTCTCCAAAGACCAGGCCTTAGAAAGTATCCTTTCAGATACCATTAGTTCTCCTTGTTGCCGAGTTCAATGACAATATTTCAAGCCTCTAATCAAGCACATCATAGTGCCAAATGGTTATGAATGCTTTTAACTGAGAGTTTATAGATAAAAAAGTTAGACATATTATTACCTACAGAAGCAAAGCCTGCCTTTCCGTGCTTCTGAAGTATCATGTTAGTGCAATCCTATGATTTTCAATTGCATTGGATCTTCATGGATTTTGACAATCATCTTGGTTTTATTTATGTATATATTTCAGGGTCCACAGAAGGTGAAATATGGAAAAGTTGGCTTCACTGACACTGTAATAACAGCAAAAGACATAATCATTGCTACTGGCTCTGTTCCCTTTGTTCCTAATGGCATTGAAGTCGATGGTAAGTTCTGATTTTATGCATCCTTTTTTTCTGTTTTAGACTTCTGTCATGTTGTAAAATCGTCAAGAAGCAAGACCCATTGAATACATGCATTGCAATACCTATAGTTCTGACACAACACTTTAGTAGGTGATACTGTGATAGAAAGCATGCAAGGGCTGTTTGGTTAGGACTAATATGAGTATATACCATTTGAGCTCTGTGATTTATTTTTATTTTTTCCTTCCTGAAATTCATTTATTGCAGAAAAAGGAAACATTCAAATGGTAATGATTGTTGCTTTCACCATAAGAGGTTTGCTAATTCCACATGTGTACACATCCAAATGTGGGCATGTCTGCAAATATGAAACACACTTGTGAGATCTGAGCTTTCCATAAGGTTGGAAATAATGCTTAGATTTTCTGCCTTAGACAATTTTAATCTTCACGTGTCCACAACAAACAATGTATATTGACGGTTTTTTTTTTTTAAGGTAACACTACCAGGGATTGAACCCTGGATCACTCACACATGCTACACTGTCTCTACCAGCTCACCTAATGAGCAGGAGACCCTAATAGCCATTCATTTGGTTTGATATGCTGTGGCCCACCTGAGGCATAAAATGGCCTGATTTTCATGACAGAAGATCTAAACAGTATAGCTCACCTGATGGAAAGCTCAGATCCCCCACGTGTCACATTTACATGCATCCGCATGTGGATGTGTACGGCTCCCACATGCATATGGAATTAACAAACCTATCACCATAAAGCAAGCCAAAAGCTGCAATGAAAAAAATTTCAGCCCAGAGCCTATCATTTCTTAGCTGTTTAATTCCAACCAATGTTTTAAATATCGATGATATCAACCGATATATCCCACGATATATCTTGTATCCCACCGGTGCGATATGAAACGCACGAGTAGTGTTGATATATCCCACATGTTCGATTAAGTAAGCATTTTCAATTTTCGATCCCTTTTTTTTGTTGAAATTATGTTAAATCAGTGTCAAATTGTTATAAATCCATTGGTTCGCCATGTTTTGCATGAAAAATCATGGAGTTGGAATTTGATTTCGATATTCATTGGTTTTTCATGTTCTCCATGGTTTTTTCAAAATTTTCCTTCAATCAGCTATCAATTGAGACTAATTTCGAAGTATTTGATAAAATGATCATTACATACACTCTAATTTCAAATTTTGAGTGTAGGTGGTCTGATTTGGGGAAATTTCAAATTTTCCCTAATTTCTCCCTTGCAATGTTGCACTCCAAACATGAAATCAAGCATGTATGAGGGCTAATCTACTGATTTGTTGAGTCCTTGTCAATTTTTGAAAAATAAAAATCATTTTTAATCAATATATATATTCAAAATTACCCTTCAACCAACTGTCAATTATGACTAATTTCGAAGTATTTAGGAGTGTTTGATGAAATGATCATCACATACACTCTAAATATTATGCATTCAATTTGAATATAGTTGCATTAGTTCTGTCAAACAACGCATAGCTTAGGACCCTATACAAAAGAAACCTATTATGTGCACTTCTTTGTTGAGATGTTATGATTTAAAAGTGTGTAATAAGGTATTTTTTAACAAACCCTGAAGTTTCATTGAAAAATTCAACCATATTCCCAATGTTTTCCCATGTTTCCCAAAAAGTGCAATAAATTACCCGATACAAACGATATATCCCGTGTGATAAGCTATATGTATTTGTATCCCAAGGATGTGATACGTAATGCAATACCGATATTTCAAACACTGATTCCAACAATGCATGAGATCAATGTCCTGTATATTTATTCAATCAATGCATCAATGCATTACTTCTTTCTCTTTCTTAAATTAAAAGATTGGTAGGGTTTTGTGATGATTCTTTTATTATTCTTGCCAAAGACACTGATTATTAACTCATATTTCCGTCCTGTACATGCTGCAGAGTCTTTTTTTTTTCTTCATCTTCTAAGGTAAATGAACTTCATTGATGCCCATTGATAAAAGAGTGCCAGTCACGTTTCCAGCTCCTCAACTTTCTCATCTTTAGTCCATACAACCTTCTGGCTTTATTAAACTTTCTATTGGTCATGCCCCATTTCAAACATAACTTTCCTTCACGAGCAATTCGTTAAAAAAATCCTTTGTGAAGAGTGATCATTTGCACATTTGTTGTCCTATCCAGTTAGTTCAGCAGGAGGTCATAAGCCATTGGTACGCTTTAAATTTACAAGGCTACATTATTAATGCATTGTGCTCTTCATTGATTTGTAAGATATTTCCTTCATGCAAATTGTTTTGGGTCCTTTTTCACTTCTTAGAGATGGCCGAGTAAGAAACTTGGAAAATTCTTTTGTTTGGTTTTTAATATAGTTTTCATTACTGTTCAAAAAACAAATGAGAAACTTGGAGACTCTTGAGGTGTATAGGAGACCGGTACTTTTCTTTTTATATTTATATGATGACTGATTAATGACTCATGGATAATGACCTGCAGGGAAGACTGTAATTACAAGTGATCATGCGCTCAAGCTGGAGTTTGTTCCAGATTGGATAGCTATTATAGGAAGTGGTTATATTGGCCTTGAGTTCAGTGATGTGTACACAGCCCTTGGATGTGAGGTGGGTGTAATATTTTTGTCACCCATTGATTCATTTTATGCTATTAAAAAACTGCAGTTTGTTTTCAAGCTGGATGCAAATATGATCAACATTTATTTCCTGTTGCTTCTGGTGTTAGTTATACGAACACGGCTACATCTTTCTTTCTTTTTATAAAGGCAGTAAAACCAAAACGCTCTGTTTGGATTTTGGGTTCATGTTTGTAACTTCAACTGCCCAATTAATTGGTATAAAGCCTAGATGATGATGACGACGATGTTTGTAACTTGTAACTCATTTCCATGGTTCTAATCACTGCTTTTCGTTCCCATCATATTGCAAGACATGCATGTGCTACTGACTATTTTGAGGTTTAAGTATGAAGAGTTTTGTTTCTTTCCTGTCTTTAATTGCTTTAACAAATTTAAAGATCAACTTTGAAATGCTTGCACTTTATCAAAGATTTCGAAATTTTACAACAATCCTAAAATAATTGGGATGATTCAAGTAATCTCTTTTTAAATTGTCAACCGTAATCATTCAAGTAGTGCAAACATTTTCTCTTGCTATGTCTCCATTATTGTACACATTTAATTTGTAAAATGAGGTCCTTGACATCTGATTTTATAATCCCCTTCAGTTTGCAGTATCCACTCTTTAGTTTGCCTTTACCTAGAAAACATGCCTATATGATCGCTGCGAGGAGTTCATATTATCAACTTTTAATCTGGATTCAGAAAAATTTTCTTGCCAGCCTCAACTAAGCTCCACAAATTTATTGCACAGGTTACTTTTGTTGAAGCTCTAGATCAACTTATGCCTGGCTTTGATCCTGAGATAGGGAAGTTGGCCCAGAGAGTTCTCATTAATCCTAGGAAAATCGATTACCATACAGGTGTCTTTGCAAAGAAGGTACTTATTCGTTAGCTTCTGCTATGAGTATATTGGGCATCTTAGAAGGGAGATAAAAACCATCAATTTCTTCTTCTTCTTTTTGTATTTATCATAGATCACTCCGGCAAAGGATGGAAAACCTGTCATCATTGAACTTATTGATGCAAAGACAAAGGAACCAAAGGATTCTCTGGAGGTAACCAAAAGATTATCATCTTCTCTAAGAACTAGCAAGGCGTGTGTGTGTGTGTGTGTGGTCAGAACTGGCAAGGCATGTAGAGTCATACATAACGTAAGTTGAATAATCTTATTTCTACAGGTGGATGCAGCACTCATTGCAACTGGAAGGGCACCATTCACAAAAGGTCTTGGCTTGGAGAATGTAAGTGGTATTAAATATTTATTTATTTAAGGAACTGGACCAAACCCATAAGCAAAATACAAAATTAATTGTTCAAGTAATTATGGTTGGTTTATCCTCAGATAAATGTAATAACGCAGCGTGGATTTATTCCTGTTGATGAGCGGATGCGAGTAATCGATGCAGATGGCAATCTGGTTTGTCATAATAATCTTTGTGAATTCAGTTTTCTACCTTTTCTGCTAACCATTATGGCCTGTCGGCTTGCAGCTTCCCATGAACAGTAAATGTTTCAATCCTAGCAGATATTATTGGATTTGGATTAGCATTTTTTTTAATGATAATCATCTATATACTTCCAAACTGCATTGATTTGTAACTTGAATCAGCATGCTTATGAGATGACAATCATCTACATAGCTCCGGAACTCCATTTGATGTGCTTGTTAATGTTGTTAGGTTCCTCATTTATATTGCATTGGTGATGCAAATGGAAAAATGATGCTTGCTCATGCTGCTAGTGCACAAGGGATCTCAGGTAACTACTATATTGTCTGCTGCTTTTTGTCAATCATGTAATTTACAATTTCAATATTCACCCTGCGACACCTTGTATTTCTTGTGACACAGTTGTTGAGCAACTTTCTGGGAAGGATAATGTGCTAAACCATTTGAGCATTCCAGCAGCCTGCTTCACACACCCTGAAATCAGTATGGTTGGCCTGACAGAGGTGAATTTGGGACCTGCTAATTATTGTTGTTATGACTTGTGAGAATGATTTTGATTGTCAACATCCCTGGCATGCTATCATACTATCTCTTTGGTAGATTAGAATATCGAGTTTAGATGTTATGAATTTGTTTTTTAGCTAATACGAATACTTTTATGGGAGCAAAATCTAGACATGCATCCTTTGGTAACGCCTGTTTGCTCAAAGTTCAGAATGTTTCAGTTTTTTTTTTTTTTTTTTTCCTCTTGTACTGGTAGTAATCTTTGAGAGACTGACATCCAAACAAAATGGGTATACTTGAGCATTGAGCCCATAATTTTTTTGCGAGAATACTCTTGATTACTCTTTGAGAGAATTCGTGTCCATTGTTGATTACTCTTTGCAGAAATTGACATGCATTTCTTCTCATGAACTTAGCCACACAGCCAGGTTTGTTTCAGGAGCATTAGTATTGTATCCTCCCATCTTTTCTCATCTAGGTGTCCAAGTTTACTTTCATATCTTTCATACAACTTCATGAATCATACTGTGTATGCCATTCAAAAAGAGAAAAAAAATGAGTCATACTATATAGAAAGAGGAATTGGAGGACCCTTATGTGTTCCCATATAGAATCTTTATTAATAAAAGAAAAATTACAATCGTAGACACTATGACTTGAACAAGTTACATCATGATTTACTGGGTAACTTGCAAAGTGGTTTACTTCCCAATGAATATGGGAAGCCGGAATCACTTTAACATTGTATGAGCTGTCATGAAATCATAACAGAACTGCTCCAAATTCTAGACACAGTGTCCCCTTTTCGAGGCATCTGATGATTACACGCATCTTCCTTGTTAGGTTGATATATCCATTTCAAACTGTCTTGTTTACATTTCATTAAGGACAACAATTGGACAACATTACTAAGATATTGTTTCTTTCTTTGATTTGTTGAAATGAGGGATATTCCAAGACCAGCATTACTCTTTTTTCTCTAGCTCCTACTGAAGATATCTGGAACTATCTTTGCAGCCACAAGCCAAGGAGAAAGCCGAAAAGGAGGGATTTGAAATAAGTGTAACCAAGACCAGTTTTAAGGCTAACACGAAGGCCCTAGCAGAAAATGAAGGGGAGGGGCTAGCTAAGGTGATATATTAATCCCTTACTCTTTGTGCTGCACTGTACTCTTTTCATCCAAAGCTTCCCTTTATGTTATTGGAGACCTGTATATAGAGACTATTGTCAATGATACGAATAATGTTTGAGGTAGAAAGCTATGGAAACCCATTTCACGTATTTTTGGTAAGAACATCAGTATTGCATTTGCTCGTAGTACATGCACATGTGTAATTAGTGGATTCCAAAGGGGACCAGATCTTATGACTCTGGAGGGATGGGAGGGTCGGTGCCTCTATGTCCTCATGTAACATGAATGGACCTGATCGAAACCCTATGGAGGCATGTGAAAGCAGTGAATCCCAAAATGGGACCAAATCTGGTGCCTCCAGAGGCATGGGAGGAGTCATGTCTCAGTCTCTTGTGTGGTATAAATGGACTAGATTGAAGCCCTTCGTTTGATAGGTGAAAAGGCGAAATACTCTTTGGACAATCTAATGCAGGGGCATTTTCACATCGGGCTCGAGTGGGGTCGCTTGTGGGATGCAAGGGCACACTCGGGTTCGAGACTCCTCACCGGGGGTGATTAATGCGCGTTTCACACCAGGCTCGAGTGGGGTAGCCCGTGGGATGCGGGGACACACTCGGGGTGGGCGGTCGATGTGATTTGGAGCCCACGAAGTGGGTTCGGCCGAGGTCCTAACCCATGCGATGTGGGGCTTGGGCTATGAGATAAAGGGATTAATTCGCTATACTCTAATAGTTCGAGCTTTTAGAGCAAGTGGTTAATTGTCCTGCATCACAATCCTACCACTTTAGTTGGTGGCATATAAATGGACCTTTTTTTTAGAGAGATACAAATGGACATTAAAAGATCAGCAATGGCTCACATTCAGTGAGAAAATGTCCATTTATTAGATGCTTAGGATTGTCTAGTGTGCTATTTATCAGTGACCAATCGATGGTGGAGCCTGCAGGATGCCTGGTTCTGATTATCAGAGACACGTGCGATGTGCATGCATCTGTTTATGAGATGCTCATGAGCTTGAGGTTTCACTTCTGGACATCCTGACATCAATTGATCACCAAAGGCATCAGCTTTATTCATATTAAGATAATTTTGTATCAAAATGTTGACATCTTAATTATGTATAGTGTATTTCCTTTGCACATCCCTTTTTTACTTTCAGATGGATGATGGATGTACTCTTTGTTTTCATTCACTATCATCCCTATAGTTTAATGAATTCGATCATAAGACATGTATTTTCTACCAAAAGAAAATGAGTTATCAATGTCTCTTTGGGTCAGGATTTTATTATCAATCTGGACATTGAGGGGAAAGGTTCAAAGCAGGAATGTATTCTTGACCTTCTTTTCTGTCTAGCGATCAGGTTTTGAGTTGGGGGCGTCTGGCTCCTTAAGCATTCTTGTCAAATGGATTAGCACATGGGAGGCAGTCAGCGTCCCTGCTTATTGGCTTCTTCGTTTGTGCCACTTTACAACCCCCTGCCTCCCTCCCTCTCTGTGTGTGTGCGTGTGTGTCCAGTTCTTTTAACTTCAATTTAAAATCCTGCAGTATTATTTTGTTCATAATTCCATGTAGGGGATTGCCTTTTATTATTCCACTTATAGTTTTTCATTTGTTTTGGAGGTGCTGATATGTTTCTCATTGCCTTAAAAAAATAGCATTAGGGGCTGAATAAGTGCTAAATTATTTATCAATCATCACCATGCAGTTGATATACAGACCAGACACAGGTGAGATTCTTGGAGTTCACATTTTGGGGCTGCATGCTGCCGACCTCATCCATGAGGCATCAAATGCAATTGCCTTGGGGACACGTATTCAGGTAATCCTTATGGCACCTTCCATGGTTATTGTGTCATGAGTTGCAAGGTTCAGGCATCAGTTTTAGTAATAATAATAAATAAATAAATAAAAAGATACGAGTTTTAGGTGCCCGAAGCATCATTTCATCCATGTGAATTTGTTACCTAAATTTTCATTTTTGTTTCTTCTTGTGTACCTGCAATTTGAAGCTTTGTCTGGCCTCAAAATTGTGGGGTGGATTTGTCTTCAAATCATGACACTTTTTTTGAGAAAAATAAAAAATTTCAGATTCTTGCAAGTCGTAATACACATAGGAACCATTTATTCTTCTTCATTGATTTTGTTAATGCATGTCCTTGTTTCTTAAATTGATTTGTTGTTTTCATGTCCCAACAGGACATAAAATTCGCTGTTCATGCACATCCAACCTTGTCTGAAGTACTTGATGAACTCTTTAAATCTGCCAAGGTATCGCCTCTAAATCTCTGTCATCATCTAGAATTTAATCTGACTGCATTATGGGCATTTCAGATCTTCCTCATGCCATCAAATAATAAACATGTGATTAAAGTTGGAAATCTCCACATTACAAGTAAAATATTAAGAAACTTTTTAATGGATACTTATGACTTAAACTTTAACTTGTCATCTCATAATTAAGGCCATAGAGCAGCAGGCAATGCAAGCACAGGAACTATTAATACCTGCAAGTGAGGAACCATGAACATGTTGATAATAGATTCAGTACTGAAGTTGCATTGAGTAATGGGTTCAATGACTAGAATGAGATTGGTCATTTTCAGTTACAAAACCCAACCATGCATTGCTACTGGAAAGTGGCTGGTCCAATATCTTTCAGTTTCAGCATGGCTTTGAATCGGTTGATCCATGATATCAACTAGAATAATATTAGTGTATTTAAACAATGGGACAAAACTAGTAAATTTAAGGAACATGGAGGAAGTGTGAATTTGAAGGAAGGGATGAGGGTATCCAATCAGTCTTTAAAATGAATTTAACTAGTTTCAGAAAACTGGATTGAAGATTTGAGGGGATTGATGGATGTATGATTTTAACAATATATGTTTGCTCAATTTTGACAAAAAACTAACTACTCCCAGGATTTCGGCTTTGTTGTGATTTTTTGTTTTTTTATTACTTGAAAAGCCTTAATGCACCCACAATGAATGTCGTGTCAGTTTCTTGACTAGTCCGAGGGCCTTTTAGCTTCCATGGAACTTTTTCAAGAGAAGTTTCCATGGAACTTTTGCATCTCTTGACATAGAGGGCTCTCTTTCTTCTTCTTTTTTTTTCTTTTTTTTTTTTTTTTTTTTTTTTTTTTTTTCTAATAGAGAAACCTTTGATGTTCATGATGAATCTGGTGTTGACAAATGCCATCTTCAATTTCAATAAAAAAATTTGTTAGCTCCCAAATCCTAACCTCCCAAACATCTTAGGTTGATCTTAGAAGTGTTGTTTTGAATTTTGATCTAAAATGTGTTAACCCTTCTAAACTTAAGACAAATTGATGCAGGACAATTAAACACTTGTTCTAAAAGCTCGAATTGATAAAGCATGGCAAATCAATCATTTATCTCATAGCCCATGTCCTACATCACACAATTAACCACTTGCTCTAAAAGCTCGAACCCGGTGTGAAAATGCCCTTGCATTAATCACTCCCAATGAGGAGTCTCAAACACGAGACCTCCCGCTCTGATACCACTTTGCTGCAGGACAATTAACCACTTGCTCTAAAAGCTCAAACTGATAGAGCATAGCGAATCAATCCTTTATCTCATATCCCAGGCCCCACATCCCATGGGTTAGGTCCTCGTGGGCCCCACTTCACATGGGTCCGCTTCATATAGGTGGGGCCCACCTCTCACAGGCCGCCCACCTGAGTGTGTCCTGCATCTCACAAGTCACCCCACTCGAGCCCAATGTGAAAATGCCCCTGCATTACAAATTGGTAAGTTACCCATGACTGAACGAGGAACATTGTTACAAAGATTATTGAAAAGTCGAAACTACAAACATTCTAGAATCAAAGTCTTCGTCATTCTCAAGAACAGCTCCATCAAGCCATTAAGATGCAATTCATCTTATCATGTTTTGACTATCACACATCATAACTGTTTATTTGGTAGGAATTGTTGCTGCAGTAACATTACATATGTTGGATTTTGATATTACTTTCACCCAAATCCCATTGGCACCAATCTACCAACCATAGGAACCCACTTGAACAATGGGTCCCACCATTAATTCCAATAAGATCATGTGCAATGCGGAATTGAATAGAGTTGGAAAACACAGCCGTTACTCCAGAAACTGATGTGTGTTTTCTTATCCAACAGGTTAATGTTAGCGTTTCTCATTCAGCCGTCGAACCAGTTGCAGTCTAAAGTTTGGTTACAATCCATATAAATTTATGGAGTTTTCTTTGTAGTTTGGAATACGGAGAGGCAGATATCGTCCCACATAATGTTCGAGCCATCTATGTTGAAGAAAAATAACAGTGTTGCTGTCATCGATGGTGCTGATCTTTGGGAAAGAATTAGGTTCTATTTTTTCTGGTCGGAGATATCTTAGTTTTGCAATTTTGTGCTTTATGTTGAGGAACCTTTATTCTCTGGCAATTTTTGTACTATAAGCTTTATTTAAAATAATTATTTTTGGTGCATCAAACTGGACTTGTATTATGCCATTGTTAATGATCTACTATTGGATTTTGATGACAAAGCTTATTGTTGGTGAACCTTAACCAACATCAGCATTTCGCAGCAGAAGCCATGATTGGCTCTCTACCACTGTGTGATAGCAAAACTCTGTTAATTTGTGTCCAAAACCAACAATTTCTTCACTTAAAAATAATGCAATGCCATCATCTCTACCTTCTTTCCTTTTTTCATCAGGTGGGGAAGAATGATCTTATTCAAAAGATAAGCAGCCATCGGAAAAGTGGGCTTCTTCTTTTGTTTTTTTTTTGTTTTTTTTTTTAAAAAAATAAATTCAAATGATCCTCACGGCAAGGGCTGCCTTATCTATGCTCGCACAGTTGACATGCTCCCGTGGGTTGCATGCAATGTGTTGTAAGTGTCATTCCCCACAACTAGTGATGTAAATGGGTCGGATCAGATTGGTTGATTAGGTTGAAAAGGTTGAATGGGCCTGAGTTTAGAGTTTAGGACTAGAGTTCTTAGGATTTAGGCTTATACGGTAAGGGTTTAGGATTGGGCTTTAGTTGTCCATCCATCAATTCAAACTCAATCAGCCTGTGCTGGGGTGTCTGCAAGGAGATACTAAAATACATATATTTGCATATTTATGAATTAAATAATTATTTAAAAAATACATGCATAATAAGTTTATCTTTAATGGAAGTCTTAAAGTATGCAATGTTGACTTAGGAAAACATTAGAAACATGGGAAAAATAGTGGGATTTTTCAATAATATTTCTGGAGATATTACACATATTTGCATATATTTAAGGATAAAATAATAGAAAAAATACATATTTGCATATTTAGTAATCAAAAAATAAGTTTTACTTTAATGAGTCCTAAAAGCGTATATCATTAGCTGAGGGAAACATAGGGAAAATGGTAGATGCATCCATCCATCTATTCATGCACATACATACATACAATGCACATGCATGATCTATTCATCCATCGATATATTCGCGTGTCACACATAAACACTGGCAATATCAATACATTGGTGATACAAATGACACTTAGAACTAACATAATTGAGAATATTGACGATACAAGTAACACCTAAAATTTACACAGTTGAAAATATTGTCGGTATCAATACCTTAGTGATACTTGGGTCTATTTGGTTTTCCAATTTCAGGAATTGTCTCATAAATCGAGAATCAAATACACTTTGTAAAGAAAACAAGATAAATTGTAGGTGTCACGAATCAAATACACTTTGTAAAGAAAACAAGATAAATCGTAATCATTACATTTTTTTCAATATAAAACTATCATTTTTACCGTGATTTATGGATGAAACAATGTGGCAAAATCATCATTATGGTTAAATGTAAGTAATGTCACCACATGATTGAATGAGTAACCATTTTCCTACATTTACCTCGTAATTGAAAAAAAAAAAAAAAAGTCTTTAGCAGTATATCACCCATACCTAAAATTTCTAATATTAGTGTGATCAATATCTCCAGGTTGGAGATATGGATAATGTTAGGAATATTATCAATATATCAGGATACCATGAACAATGGCTTTAAGTAATTTTAAGGTGTTAAGTTACTTTTGATAGAGTACTTACCAAACTAATTATGAAAAATAACTTTTATGCCATAAATAATAAAAATTTATTTATTGGATTGTATCCAAACAGGCCCCAAGTAATTCCGGTTGAACTTAATAACACAAACCCGCCCATGGATCTAAATATTGAAACCATACCCACTGATAGTTCAATGACACGTTTAAGTCATCCAAACTCACCCATTTGCACCCCCACCCCTAACCATACCAATACCATAGGCCAATGAAATTGCAAAAGACCAGCTCTAGAGGACTACTCCAGAAAAAAAAAAAAAAAACTACATACATATCTCGTGGAATAAAAAAAAATGATTTAGTTACCTTGGCCTTGTATAAAAGCTTTGAAATGCTGGGGTTTTTCCTAGATAGAACAGTTGGATTGGGTTTTCCCTCCTGTGCCCATTTCTCAGTCCTCAAATCTAGACCACCCAAATAGTGGGGCTAACTAGTCACATCCTAAAAAATAAAGAACTATACTCTGTGATTAATGTTTGTCTTTCAACCCTTTACTGCTCTTTTTTTACCTGATAGATGACCACACCAATGGCCAATCAAGATAAGCAGCTTCACGGCATAGATCAGACGGTTGGAAACATAATACTTTTCTGCCGTACACATGGAATGCTGCTGACGATACCCTTAAACAATTCAATTATCCACTTCATAACTAAAATCACACCAATGGAATGATGCAAACCGAAACATTAGCCATCAAAATGGGCAAAAAGCATTGGGCAGTCTCATTTGTGGCACACCTGGGTTTGGAATTTCCTCATTTTATGTTTAAGATATCAAAACTAATTTAGTTAATCAAATTCAGTTCTTGTGAATATACTAAAGAATTCCAGTACAGTCCAATTACATTCATCCAAACACAAGAATTGGAATTTAGTGCATTCCAGCAAACACAATTGAGGATTGGAATCAGCTCGATTCTATTCTAATTGTGTTTTGGATTTCTATGCATTCCAAATACAAAGCTCCCAACTGAACCCTAATACTCGAGGAAGCCTTGAACTTAAAAAGGCTTGCTTTCTCTTCTTTTCTTTTTTAGAAGCAGAGATGTAGAAAAATTCAAACCATGTTCCTATTCAGACAACTGAATCATCAAAGGCCAAGATAGCACTAATTCATAGAAAGTCTTTCCCATGGGAAAGCAACCCATCAAATCCACAGCTTATTTCAATTCTGCATGCAGATTGCTACCACAATGGCTGTGCTTGAAATTTTGGCATCCGAAGATGTATGTGATCTAGAGAATATGAAGACTGTCAAAAGAATAGAGCAGCACGCTGTTCTCATCCAAAGGAAGGTGACACAATGAAGATTAAGAAGAGATTAAAATTCAAAGTGAAGATACACAGAAAAATGAACCTGATGTAAGCTTGGTACCTGCAATTGGTACCAAAGAGAACAAACAATGATCACATTCATCTAAATCATAATTAATGAAACAGAATTCTCAATTCCTTCCCCTCATCAAAGCAAACCATCTTCCATCTTTATCCATGTAGAATTCTAAAAGAATCCAATCAATTGATCTCTCCAGCAGTTGGAATTTGCAACACCCGAATATACTGATCAAACTGAAAAGTGGCAACTAAGCAATCCATGTAACTTAAACCATTTTAAAGATAGCAATAGCACCCAAAATCATTAAGCAAATATCACAATACTGATATTAAGACAGAAAAATCAAGCATACCCATAAGCACTGCAAGGCAGTGGCATTGAAATTAGTTCAACAGCAAAATTCAAAGTTTCATAAAAAACAATCCTATAGTTTAAAATTCATTCTAATTCTAACAGGTCCATCCTCATTGTTCTTCATCTACTCATCCTCCCCAATCATCCTCATTCTTCTTCATCTATTCTTCCTCCTCCCCGGTCGACCCTCCACCACTCTTGTTATGCTTCCTTGCATACCTCTGGTTCCTCAGGAACTTCGGGTCCATCTAACAAACGAAAAGCCAAAAAACAAAATAAAATCAGACTGCAAGGGAAGAATGGAAGGAAACCTGAAAAGGTTTTTTTTTTTTTTTTAAAGATTTAAGAGTTGATGCAAGTTGGGTGATGTTTATTAAAAAGCACAAAGTCAGCAGGCACGATGCACCCGGAGAGTTAGGCCTGCATAAATCTGTCACCTTTTGAAGATGACTGGCAGCAATGTAGCAAGCATCATTTCAAAACTCACATCTTCTTAAAACACTAGTTGGATATAGGTCATGTTTCAATTAGCCAGTCTATATGATGGGCCTTATGTTGGAAGGCGGATACCCAAAAGAAAAACGCTCAGATCTGAACATTTCAGACCTTCATTCATTTAACTCATTTCATTGATTCATTCATCTCCATAACTGTCCTTTTCCGGGCCATTGATTGAGAGTTCATCATGTTCCAATCTTGAAGATTCTTTTGTGGGCCATCACTGTGCATCTATCACATAAATGATTTGGACCCGGATCCAACAGTTATAATCCTGACAGTTCTAACACATCCTATAATCCTGACAGTTCTAACACATCCTATAACAATAGGATGTAACGTATTGTGCAAACTTCTTTAAGCAATTCAAATGCATGTTAAGATTCCTGCCTGCCATTATCAGAAGGTGTATTTACACACCAATTCATGCTTCGACATTGCACTATTAAATAGTACAGCCACCAAAAACAGTTGACTGGACACATGGCAATACATCCAGGCCTCGATCGGTGGGCCACCTCTTTGGTGGGTCATAGCCAAAAACAGTAGAAGATTAGAGGATCATAACTACCCGATCCATCCTTCGGATTGCAGAATTGAAGGAGATCACAGAGAGCACCCAACACAACAAAAGGCGTCTACACTGAATGTCTAGAAACACCCAATTACTACAATTTCTGGCATTGGCAGTGACCCATTCATGACGGGCAATATGAATTGCCCGGTCCAGATCGATCAATGTTAATCAATCTTACGATTTCTATTAGTTACACTAGTAAGTAAATGGTATCAGTTCCAACCAAGATCTAGCTCCAAACAGGATAAGGAGATAGACCCACTAATTCATGAAAATCACATCAACAGAAGCCCACCAAATATCCAAAAACAATAAAAGAGAAGAAAGGAAAATTCAGACCCATAAATCCATAGAAGAAGATGAAAATAACAACAAAAACCCAGAAAAAAAGGACTTGTGAATCCATGAAAACACTGAAGCTATTCACAATTCCCAATAAAAATCTTAAAGAAAATAGAATCAAAATCCAAAACAGAAACAGTAAAGGATTGGAAAAGGGGGAGAAATCAAATACCCCTTTGGTGGAGGCGTGCCTGTGCCTCCTCGGCTTCTTGATTCCGTTCTTGTGGGCCTTGTAAGACTGATTATGGGCCGTGTGATTCTTCGACTTCGCCATCTCTCTGCTTGATTGAAATTTTTTTTAAAAAAAAAGGAAAAAACAGAAAAATAGGTGATTTAAGCCCAAAAAATGTGGGGAAATTTCAGAGATCGAAAAAATCGATATCTGGGTTTTGTCAGAGATAGTGGAAGGAGATGATTGAGTGGAAAACTATAGAAAAAAGATACCTGAGGAAATGAGAGGAGGTTGTCGCGCTTCTATGCTAGGGTTAGGGTTTTGAGTAAAAGAGAGCTTGAAATGAGAGAGAGGGATGTTTATGAAGTCCCTTCAAACCCTAGTTTCTTTGTAAGTAGGAAAGGTGGTGGCTACTCGCGAGAGTAGAATTTCAAACCCTATCTCTAAATCTACACGTGCCAATGTGAGGAACATGCGTGCGAAATCGATGCACGGGATCAAGTGGACGGCAGAGGTTTATGTCTACCGTCCAGAAGATAAACTGGACTGATTATCATGTGGTTCTCAGGTGAATGAGAAAGATGGATTATTAGAAAGAACTGGTCAACGTGTGGCCCATTTCATGATTAGATAATCAGGTCATGGAACCTATACACTGGCAACTGAACGATGAACGGTTTTGATTGCGTCCCAACATGCCAAATTAGCACCTGTGGGATTAGGATTCGATAATGTACTCTCGCGAGTAGCCTTTGTGCCTCTATACTCTGGTAAGCGAAATTACCGAAAGCTCCCTGGCTTAAATATGTGGAACCTCATTTCATGCAAGTGGAGCCCACACTATGATGATCCAAACCGTTGGTCGGAGGGATCCCAACATGAATGGACCATCAGCATAAAATTTCCAGGAGATCACAGCAATCCAATCTTCAGCCGGACGCGGATTGGGTACTACCCCGGCCGTCCGTAGGTAGGAACGGACGCTCTGATGGGCCACCGTGATTTATGGGTTTATCCAGACCGTCCATCCACTTTACAGAGTAAAAACCCAAAAATAGACAGATCCAAGGCTCAAGTGGACCCCACCACAGAAAGCAGCGGTGATGATCACAAATATCAGCTTGATCCAAAACTACTGTGGCCCCGAAATGGTTTCAACATTAAGTGATTAATCTCCACTGTGTGGCCCACCTGAGCCTTGGAACTGGTTCATTTTTGGTCTTGTACCCTGAAATGATATGACAAAATGAATGAACGGTGTGGATAAAACCATACATCACAGTGGCCCCTCAGATAGGCACCCCGTTTCTGCATTTTCTTCTGTTGATGTAGACTATTTTTTTTTTTTGTTCTTGACCGTCCGTTAGGGCCGCCAAATGAAAGGTTGGATTTTAACATTTGGGGGCAATGGTACATCGACCCGTTGAGCCCATGATATAGCTGATCACAGAGCCCTAGGACCCATTCGTAGGAACTCAGGCCCGAGGATACCGCAGGAGAGGATCACATGATCCACGACCCATGTATAGGGTGTCCCATGTTAGAGGGCATACCCAAAAATCTGGATGATACGGCAACGGCAGCCCTTTGATTTGTGGCTACAAATAGACGGTTGAGAAACACAGTGATGGTCGGCAACGGCATTCAGCTGAAAAGTCCAAAATTTGATGGCTAGGATCTTCCAATTGGGAGATTTTGGGGGCAAGGAGCATCTAACTGGAACGCAATAGCACAATGGTCCACGCTGCTGAAAGTCATTGACCCGTTAGGGCGTGTTTTTTCTTTTTTTTCTTTTTTTTAAAAAAATGGGTTAGCTTGTTAGTATATACCCATGTCAGTTCACACACTCCATGTTAGCCACCCCCACTAGGGATCAATACCAAGACCTCTGGTGTTGAAACGAGGTATCTCCACTCAGTCTACCGGTTGAACTATGGATCTGGGTGTATTTGGCCGGGCGGATTAAGAGGGATTAGGAGGGATTGGATGAGTTTTAAGGTTGCAGGATGTGTCAATGGATGTGGATTGATCCCATGGGATGGGATCGCCTATGGGATCTATCCCATGGATGTTTGGATAGTCGGTGCAATTGGACAGTTCTCATCGAATCCCACAGCAAATGTGTTTGGGAGGTAGTGGGATGGCGGTGGACGTCTCGGCCGAATAGGTATATGCACGTGCGGACGCGGATTGAATGCTACCACCACACAGACGATTGTCCCACCGCACGGACGGTTCTCTGTTTGCGCACTACTCTATGGGGCCTACCATGATGTATCATCCACGTCGTTCATTGATTTCCCCACTAAATAGTATGATATGATTCTAAAAATGAGGTTGGTGCAAGTCTCAGGTGGACCAAAGAGTGGGGATTACACCTCCACCATTAAAAACATGTATTCACAACGTCGGTGACCAGAACAAGTTGATATTTATGTTTTCACTTGTAACGCCCCGTGTTTTCAGCACCCGAGTATATAACCCGTTTCTCAAAAACCCGAGTATTAGTTTATAAAATCCAATGTAAATTTGAATCGTTTGTCATTAATCAAAGTTAACAGCAACGAAGCTAGAATAAACCATGCATTAAATAAAAACATTCTAATCATCATTAAATTTCCAAATGTGGCGCCCATACAAGACTTATACAATCACGAATAACCAAGTTCATTAAACAAAACAGGAATCTATCAACTAGTAGTGGAGCTCAATATGGTACGCAGGGACCCCGTCTAGCTCCTCAGCTATCCGATCTGCTCTAGCAATCCAGTGAACAGCATCGGCTCGCTCTACACCTGCATCAACTGTTTCGGTTTGATAGCGTCAATGGCTATCGCAGTGAGAAACACCATTTAAGATTGTGCACTCATCATTCATAATCCATTACAGATCGCAAGTTATGAATATATTAAACAGGTCATTTCATAATCATGATCATATACTTAAAAATCAAGCCAATCAACAAAATCTCAACATAGACAAAATATAATAGCAATCACAATGCAAGGAAAAATGTTCAGATAATCAAAAAATCAACCATACGACTTTCAATTGCACTCGAAAATCACATTGTACGTGAACTCCGCAAAATAGCTAGAAAATTGATAAGCGAACTTCAACTCCACTCGGAAATCATGGTACAAGTGAAAATCCATAAGGTGAATAGAAGATCAACCTTTAAACCTCTACTTCACCCGGGAATCATATCGTACGTGAACTCCACAAGATGGCTAGAAAATCGATAAGCGAACGTCAACTCCACTCGAAAATCATGGAACGACTGAACTCTGTAAATGAAGAGACAATCAAAATACAAACTCTAGACCACCCGAAAATCATATCGTACTTGAACACCGCAAGATGGCTAGAAAATCGATAAGAGAACTTCAGCTCCACCCGGAAATCATGGCGCGACTGAACACCGCAAGATGGCTAGGAAACCAACATACAACTCTAGACCACCCGAAAATCATATCGTACGTGAACACCGCAAGATAGCTAGAAAATCGATAAACGAACTTCAACTCTACTCGAAAATCATGGTACGACTGAACACCGCAAGATGGCTAGGAAACCAACATACAACTCTATACCACCCGAAAATCATATCGTACGTGAACACTGCAAGATGGCTAGAAAATCGATAAACGAACTTCAGCTCCACCTGAAAATCATGGTACGACTGAACACCGTAAGATGGCTAGAAAACAACAGGGTATGCGAACATAACCAACAAGCCACAAAAGGGCACCAGTAGACCATCAAATCCATGAGGGCAAATATATGATCCAAGCCATATAAGGCAATGTGCGGTCCGAGCAATATAAGGCAGATGTGCGATCCAAGCCGCCTAAGTCAAATGTAGACCGCAAGGTAGTAAGATCACGACAAGTTCCATTCAATCCATCAAATTATCATGTGTACAACTAAAGAAAACATGTTATCACCAACCATTTATGATTACCAAAATTAGAATGACATGTTCATTAATTAACACGGGAATCAAGTGCGCAACAAATTAGCATATTCATATGATAAAATAAATATTTCATTGAGAGGAATAAATGCATCACATTTGTCTAGATTAATGAATTTAAGTGGGAAGCTCAAAGGGTGAGTCCTCACCTTGGTCAAACAACCTAGTTGTGTGGCTCGCTAGATAGCACGTCTGAAGTCCAATTGAGTTAAATATAATTGATAAACATGTGACCACAACCAATCAAAATATCAAAGAAAATGGTAAGTGCTTCGTTTATACGGTTAATGAACTTAGTGAAGACTCACTGAGTCAACTTAGTAGCAACAAATGAAATGGGCTTTGATTTACCTTGGATTTATGTCACTTGACAGCTACAAGGCTCGAGTGGGCCAACCCAAACTTAGCCCAATTCCACCAAGTTGACTCGGCAGGTGCAACCAAACTCTCAAATCTCTCTTCTTCCTCTTCCTTCCTTTCTCTCTCTCTCCCTTTCTCTATCTTTCTTTTCTTATTTTTTTTCTATTTTTCTCCTATTTTTCTCCTATTTTTCTGGAATGTCCAACAATGTCTGGACAACCCAACCCGAACCAGATCCAAGCCCAACTCGGAACTCAGACTCGGTCTGAACTCGGTGAAGTCCAAATGAGTCAGCTCGGTTTGGAAGTTGTTGGCTCTACCTTTCTTCCTTTCTCCTTCCTTTCTTCCTCCCTTTCTTCCTCTTCCTCCGCTGGTCCAGACAACTGGGTCGGGCAGCAACTTGGCGCTACAACGACGGCAACAGCCGCACTTCTCTCCCCCTCGTTTTCTTTTTTTTTTTTTTTTTTTTTCCTTCTTGCTCCTTTTCAAATGGCCAGGCAAGGCTGGTGACCGAACTCAGACCGAAATGGGTCCGAGTGCAATTGGTGCGGCGCGGCAGAAAGAGAACGCTGCTCTCTCTCTCTCGGCCTTCTCCCTTTCTTAGTCTTCTACCTTCTCTCTTCTGCTTTCTTTTTCTTTCTTTTTTTCTTTCTTTTCTCTCCAGACTGACCGGAATCGAGTCTGGACCTTCCCAGATGCAAGTAGAACTCGGTCCAGCGGCACCAGCAGCACTGTTGGATGAGGAGAACCGTCGGGGAAGACGAGCTCCTCTAATGGTGGATCTCGACTCGGTGGGTATTCCTTCAAACGGGGGCTTCTAGGCGACTCCTGTGCATCTGCTGAAGCTTAAGGAAGCTTGAAATCGAAGCCCCGAGATGATTTTTCCTGTGGTTTCACGGCAGTAAGGTTTTCGGCTATTTCCTCTTGTAGCCGCAATAAAACAAGGGATCCCCACTGCTATTCGATCCACTCTCCTTTTCAGTTGCCCTCAACTCTCCTAGAACCGTCGGATCGAAGTTAAACGGCCCGGATTCATTCCGTGGCAAGGAGAAACGGTTGACGCAACAAAACTAGCATCGGTTTCCACTGACAGTCCTAGCCTGCGTGAAAACGGACGGTCTGGATGAGCTCATTCCAATGGCTAGGATGAAGGGAGAGCTTTTCACATGATCCGTCCAGCTGGAAAAGCAAGAAAACGGATTTCTTTTCGTTTTTGGAAATGGGTGTGCTTCTTAGCCTGATTTGTGGCTAAGATTGTGCACACACATACGCAATCCAACGGTTGAAACCAACAGAGATTGGTCATACCAATGTCCTAGACATTATGAACGGTCTGGATCAAGTAAGAAATCCCTGATAGTGGGCCGTGATCGGACGAGAATGGGCGTTGCTCGTCCAACTATCGCAGCAGGAGAGAATTTGAAATTCTTCCCACTTTTGTAGCTGACGGGTCAGCTGAGTTTGACCAACTCCCACGGTCCAGTGCATAGTGAGTGCACGCACTCCACGTACATGCGCATCAAAGGTAGGGCCCACAGGTACGTTCGTGATGTGATCCACTCCGTTCATCTGTTTTTTCAGCTAGCAATAAGCCCAATCCAAAGTATGAGGCTGATCCGAGCCTTAAGTGGGCCCTACTAATTGAATTAAGGTATTTTATTGTCGATTGTGTCAATCCAACAATCGGATTAGTTCCAATTCGACCATCAACGATCAAAATATCCTAAGGGATCGTTTGTAAGTCTAAGTACACCATCATAGGTTATTATTCAAGTAATATAGAATTTTTAATTTTTAATTTTAATTTTTATTATAATTACATGTAAATATATCTATATATATGTTTGTGTATCATAATCATGTTGTGGGTTAGGTTATTAGGACCATCCATCTCATATTTTAATATTGTTGATATATATGAATTATATGGACATTAGTGAAAAAGAAACAAAGATTAATATATATTATTTGTGTATTATTTGTATAGTTATGTATGTCTTATGTTAAAATGTTAAAATGTTAAATTGTCTGAAATATGTTACTTATTATAAATTTCATTAATCTTCGTAGTATAAATTTTATGATTTGTAATTTATATAAATGATTTTACAAATGTATAATTATAATATGGATTATAATTATATATCATTTTAACATGAAAATTTTAAATATTTATAAAGTATATAAATAGCGTTTCATAGTGTATAACCATTTTGTACTATAGTATTTAAAATTCCATGTACCTTTCTCTCATTTTTCATGTGGGTCAAAATACAAGGGTCTCAACTTACGGTAATCAATTTATTAACCATTGAATTTGTGAATTTGATATTCTAACTGTTGAGTTTTAGTGGTGAGTTGTGGGTGTTATGACTTATTACGTAATGGTTGGGTTCTATGTACTCTCATACAAATGTGAAATTTTATTTTATAATGGTAACACTCAAGTACGTAAAAGTACGGGGTGTTACATCACTACATCCACATCTACGTGACCTTTTGAATAGGTTTTTTAGCAAAAATTTTCACGTGAATAGTTGATTAGCTGGCTAAAATGGATGATCAATCTTGATCTTCTGCCTAAACGTCATCTACTAAAATTCATCACTTTTTCTTTTTCATTTTTTTTTTTGTGAAATCCACTCCTTCTATCAGACATACTCCTCAATCGAGCCCTGGGGTCAAAAATCACCCAGATGCAGAACCCATATGAGCCACACCATAGGGAATAATGAGGATGGAAAACCAACCATTGATGTATGTGTGGGGCTAGCATGGTCTCTTTTATCAAATCTGGATCACTGGGTCTGACTCTTCAGGATGAAGGGGAAGATGAATAAAAAATCATACTCTATTCCCAAACTCAGGCTTGTTCGAGCATGCTATACTATAGGATGGGTGAAACGTTCCGGATTTTTGCTAACTTGGCGATGGGCATCCTTAGGCAATGGGTCGATCATAACACCTTATTAACTTCTCAGAACTCAATCTCAAAATCTAATATCCCTTTTTAACCCATTTCCTTCAAAATCTCATCTTTCATCATCTTATTCTTCAAATTTTTCTAAATACTTTCATATTAGACACGAATTCTAAAGTTTAAGTGATGAAGAACAATACTTAAACTAAATTTTACTATAAATAGTAAATAAACAAATAAAATGAATTTTTTTACCATTAACCTTTTGGAATCTTACGAAATAAATAGGTTATTTGGATAGAGCAGCTTCTCCTACCCAAAATCATATATTGCACGTCACGTAACTCATTTTGGATTGAAAGATACACCCATTTCAAATATCGGGTGGCAAAACCACCAGCAGACAAGACAGCGAGCGGCGATGGCATCGCCGTGACGGCAATGCATCGTGGTCCAGCGGGCCACAGCGGGCCGGGCGGCCCGTTTTCTGTAGTTTTTCGTCCGACTTCGAAAAGTCATATCTCCCTCGATGCAACTCCAATTTAGGTAATTCAAAAGCCAGATTGAATCTTAATCAGTCTAGTTTTGTATAAAAATAAGTAAAAAATATAATAAAAATTTTAATGTAGTTAAATATAGGTCGTTGTGACAACTGTCCGGAATTCATTAGTTTGTACAGCTGCTGCTTCTAGAATTTTTAGAATTTTTCTACAATAGGAAATCTAATGAAATTTGATGGAGATGAAGTAGACTTGATGATGAACTACTATAAAAATAATTAAAATAATAAACTAACAAAAAAATATCAAAAAGGGACATAGAACTACCCTAGGACCTTATTCTGTTGTAATTAAGGCAGAATTTAGTTAAGTACTAAACTAAACAATCCATGGATTTGGCTTGAACCACTTTCTATACAAACTACAAGACTTAAACCCATTAAAATTACTAACCCAACATTACTTAAAAACCTATGGGCATTCTCAAAACCCAGTTGCTCTCGGGAGCACATTAAAACTCTGTATCGAACCTGGACTACGCGTCGAAAGTCCGATGACGACGAAACTATATGGTTATGACTGTATTATTGGGCTTGACAACCATTGCGAGAATCGAGCTCAACTAGTGTCCAGAAATGCACAACTTGAGCCCCAAGTGAAGTGTGTGGGAAACGCGAATATCTTTAGAAAATGAACTCAGATTTAAGTGATTTGGGTCATTCACTTGCGGGATAAATTTAAGGTTTCAGACCGTTAGATTCTAACCCAACTACACCCTTGGATCAGAGAAATTTTTCTACACAGGTCAGTGTACTTGTGGCCCTGATCGAGCGACGATAGCCGTTGAACAGAAACTGGTCCCCCACGGTCGATCCACAAATCCGATCGGACCGAAATCTTAACCTGGCTTAGATCCATTGTCAGAGAACTTGCCCCTGACCGTGTGCAGATAATGGACCTCCAAATGATCTCCGTTGGCCCAAAACAAATGCTTTTTTACTATAACCTAAGTATACCATGGCCCTGGGGCCATTTGCATCAGTTCTGGGCATATATAAGGACCTTAACCCACCCCTCTCTCATTCTATACGAATTTCCTAACCCTAAGAGAGAGAAGAGAGAAAAGAGAATGAGAAAGTGAGGAGAAGTGAGAGAGAGTTGTGGTTTGATGCCGGGATTTGTTCCTGCTACTCCACGGGCTGAATCCCTTCTTCTGTGTCGCTACACCGACGAATCTGAATCCATTTATGGGTAAGAAATCCTAACCCTAATATGTTTTAGGTATCCAAGTATATGAATCGACGAAATAGCCAACCTATTTCGTGATTCAGGTAGCCGTTGTGCCATAAATAAAGACGTAGTGTTCAAACTGAGCTTGGTATGGGTTTACTGCCAAAAGGCGCGGACTATAAACGTTTAGGTTATGGTTTTCAAGGCTTTCAATGTCAGCAATGATTTATGTCTGACTTGATTGCTATCACATATGCTTAGATACGATGTTTTTTGTATATTACACATATATGCAAACTATGATGATTTTAATGCATTCCATGTGTTTGTTGCAATGTCAGAATGAGTATGAAATTATGATTTGTGTTTGCAATGATTATTGATTGAGAATATATGATTGTTGTGCGTGTGACAACTCTCTTGTGAAAGAATTTGTTATAATATTCGTTATAACTAATTTATTACATGTATGTTGATATGTGTAGCCTAAGTGTTTGATAAAATGTCTGAATGAGAAAATGCTTGTTTAAATGTATTTAATGAGGGTGTTGAGATAGGATTCTCAATCACCTTATGTATAGTTACAGTTTCCTTTATGTAACCTATCTTACTGCTACGTACTTATGTCTGAATGAGAAAATGCTTGTTTAAATGTATTTAATGAGGGTGTTGAGATAAGATTCTCAATCACCTTATCTATAGCTACAGTTTCCTTTATGTAACCTATCTTACTACTACGTACTTTATGGATGAAATATTTGTGTATGATAACATGTGCATTATGTGTTTGTTAAAATGTCCAAATAAGATTTATATTTGAATTGATTATCATATGTTGTTTGACTATCACACATGAATGCCTATTATGTTTGGATATGATTGGGACTAATACGTAGTCCAGGCAATCGGTAATGATTCCCGAATTAGTGGTTGAGGTCGTTTCGCCACATTAGACACGTTCGATGAATCCGAGTCGCACGCTTATCGTCGATAGTGGTTAGGCCACGCGGGGTGTTTACGCGCTCCATGTCGATCAATTTAACGTGCGCTCGTACCAGTCAAGCTTGTCAAGTAACTCGATTAACCTAATGTATGTTTACCATGTATGGACGCTACTGCTTGAATTTAAGGTACCACTTATCAATGAAAAACCTGTTTAACCTTGGTACCATGATCTGCTAAGACTTATGAGCCGGGCATGGTGGTATGGGACACCGTGATTGAGCTGTCGGTCTACGCTGGGGTGACGAGCCTCCCCGTAGTGTCCAGTGAGCAAACCAAACTCGTGAACCGAATACGGTGATATGAGACACTGTATTCGAGCTGTCGGCCTATGCTAAGGTGACGAGTCTTTCCCGTAGTGACCTCGAGTATAAACTGAGGCCTACGCTGAGGTGACGAGCCTCTTCGTAGTGACCTGAACTTGTCTGTCCACTGCTTTTAAATCAGGGGTGATGTTGCCCTATAACTTGCCTATCGTATGTGATTAACTAAGATTGACGACCCTAGATAAATCATTGTTTGGGTAAATGATATAAAGGGAGGTACCTTAGCTTCCCGAACCTGCTGTTTGAATGGGTCTAATAAAGGACTGGGCTAACACGATCATGCACCGCATTGCATGTGCTTTTGGCGTAGGAGTTGAGCACAGTGGAAGGGATGCATGTCGCGATCGTGAGATGATGTCGCAGAGGGAGTGTAGGCGAGGGCATGCATCATTAACACATATCATCCTTGCATTAATCAGAGTACCTAGGGATGCTTGTTGTACTGTTTAACTAAATTGATAATATGTTAACCTTTGCTTTATAGTTCCACTGAATTAGCTACTCATTCCCGCATGGGACGGTGTTTTAAAACACCACCCAGACTCTGGTTTAGATGCAGGTGATGGTGAGGTCTATACAGTAGAGTTGGACTTCGTAAGCGAGGAGGAAGGATTCTCTTACGTTCAACTATCAGGTGAATC
>JAJHSJ010000013.1:6131346-6413694 GCA_021015155.1 Magnolia officinalis
AAACTTTTTTGACATAAGTTACCTACTGCTATAAGTAGAAAAGTAACTTATTTCGTGGTATCCAAACAAGCCCTTTTTTTTCTTTTTTCTTTTTTTCTTTTTTTCTTTTTTTTGGTCCAAGGCAGATGAATGGCTACGATCCATGACATGTGTGCCATAGAACCGTGGAAGCTAGGGTCTACAAACTATCAAAACACTGTGTGCATAAATAGTTAGGCTGTGTTGAAAAGCAATCATTTTTTTATGTCCAAGGAATTCTATTTGAAGAAAGATATTTCCTACTGCATGTCACATGCGTACAATATTAACTTTGTCCAAAAAGTGGGCCACACCATGATAATCACCTAACATGAATATCAGGCTTCCCACTCATTAAGTATACAGCCAATAGCTATAATTCATTGACTTAAATCTTACCATCTGCCAGGTGAGCGGATCCACATGATATTCATACCACGTGAGTGTGACCATTATGGTGTGGCCCACCTATCCAATCAGCATGTGTACTATGCTGGTTGGAAAATAAGGGATGGGATGATTGCGTCCGGCCTCCAACCGTCTCTAGCCTCAAACGGCAGTTTTGGGTGAGCCCATTGTGATGTATGTGTTTATCCATCCCTTCTCTCATGTCATTTTAAGGTATGTGCTAAAAAATGAGACAGATCCAACTTAAGTGGATCACACTAAATAATAAGCTTGGGTTGCATTAAATGCACAAAGTATAAACGCCAATTATATTAAATGCAAGGATCATATGTGGATTCCCTTGAGCATTAGATATACTCATTTTAGTACTCATGGCTTGAAATGATATGAGAGAAAGAACCTACGGCATGGTTAAACAGATACATCACAGTGGGCCCACCCACAATACTACACATTCGTGGTTAGAGTCAGGATGGGACACAATCCATGTCCCGGAACAAGAGGCACTTGTACCACACCAATACCACTACATCTTGTCATTAGTATAGACAAAAGTTATCCGATGAGCTGGATGTATTACATCAAAGAAAATCAGATTTATGTATATGAAATTTTACATAATTAATTAATTTTTATTAGATTGTTTTAGTGGGTCATATGCAAGTATTACTATAAGTATCTTATCCATTTATTTAATTATTCAAAGAATTTTATTTATAATTTATCCCTGGGGTTGTTTCATAATGTGTTGCTGTTTAGATTTTGGAGTCAAATCATATATAATGGGTTTTTTTAAAAAAAATCACCGAATTGGTGCGCAGGTGAGCATTTGGCATTTAATTATTTTAATTTATAAAATTTTAATTAAATATTAATGAGATATTTTAATATATCTTTGGCATGTATATCGAATGTCCACGTCCAATGAGAAATATGAATGTTGCTGTTTCCTTCGCACACGGAAGCTAATTTCTTGCTAACTAGCTTAATGTGCAAATTCTGTGGGGCCCACTGTGATATATGTGTCTTATTCATACCATACATCTGTTTTATTAGCTCATTAGTGAACTTTGTGAATTGAATGGCTACCTTGAAAACTTCATGTCACAAAAATTTTCAATCAAAGTATCTGAGTTTTCCTTTCACCGTGTCTACGTGATCTTATGAACAGGTCGGATGACAGATAAATTTCACGGTAGGCCATAGGAAGTTTTCAACTGTGGATGTTATTATTCTCACTGTTTCTTGTGAGCTGCAGTTCACTTGAGCTTTGGAGATGTTTCAATTTTGAGCTCATGCCCTAAAATGATCCTGAAAAAAAGGATTGATGGTGTGGATAAGACACGTACAACCACCGTGGGCCTAAAAGAGTTTACTTAGTGGGCAATGGGCTTCGGTATTACCCGTATCCGTTCATGTATATCCAACACGTGGGTATTAATATCCGACACGTGTCGGATATCCAACTTTTACACAGCCACTGTATCTGATCATTACACATCTCTTCAAACTTGAGGCAAACCCTAGCCGTCGACTTCAACAGCAGATCTTCAGCTCTAAAATTCCTGATCTCAGCCACTGAATTTGGACCATAGACCATCGACCATGTATGCTGGTCGTCCACTTTAAAGGCCATCGATTGGACAACTAACTGTTACCAACCTGATATTTCAGGCATTCGAGAATCGAGACCAATATTTCGTATGGCTTTGATTGGGCGTATCATACGAACACAGGAGGCCACGTCATCACCCTTTGCCTTTGTGTGAAAACTGTAGGGCCCACCACAATGTATCTATATCTACGCCGTCCATCTGTTTTTACAACTCATTTTAGGGCATGGAACCAAAATCGAAGTATATCCAAAGCTCAAGTGGACCACACCACTGAGAACAGTGGTAATTAAACGCCTATGGCTGAAAACTTCTTGGGGACCACAGAAGTTTTCGATCAAGCTGATATTTGTGTTTGTAATGCTGTGAACATGTTGGATGAGGCCTAGGAAGATTTCAACGGTGGGTATCTTTATCACCACTGTTACTGTTGTGTGGTTCAGTTGTGCTTTTGATCTACCACATTTTTAGGCTCATGCCCTTAAATAATCTGATAATACGAATGGACGGCCTGGATAAAACACATATATCACGGTGGACCCCACCGTCTTTAAACCACGTTCAAGGGTAATGAACGCCTCACCACAGAATCCGCGGAACGCGGATTGCGTCCTGCCCATTACCGTCCGGGCAGGGATCTTTGAGGCCCACCGTTATGTAAGTGTTTTATCCATGCCGTTAATCATTTTTCTCAAATCATTTTACAATATGAGACAAAAAAATGAGACAGGAAAATGTCTTATGTGGACCACAAAGTAAGGATTGAACGTCCACCATTAAAATGTTCTTGGGAGCTGAAGAAGTTTCGTATCAAGCTGATATTTGTGTTTTCACTTCATCCACGTCCACATGACCTTATAAATAGGTGGATAGTAAAAAAACATCACGGTGGCCATTAAAAAGGTTTCAACGGTGGATGTCATTATCACTGCAGCTTCCTTTGGTGTGGTCCACCGGATATATGGACCTACTTAATTTTTAAATTTTTTTATTAAAATGGTCTGATAAAAGCGATGAACGGCTTGGATAAAACACTTACATCACGATGGGCCCACAGATTCCTGCCCGGACGGATTACCGTCCGGGCGTGGGTAGGACGCAATCCGCGTCCGAATCCGCGTCAGTGGACCAGCTTGGGTGTACGTACGCCACCATAAACGTCGATGAGCTGTCTCGGTCTAATAGCTGTGACTGTGACAAACGCACAACGAAGCGTCGCCACTTCACAAGTTGAGTCTTCCTGGACAAGATATTTCGAAATTTAACCTTTTCAGAAATTCTCGCAAAATAATATCGTCAATATATCGAGAAACTCGTAAAGCAATAGATCCAAAGGCTCCGAGACAAAAAACCGCATCATATATCTCAATATCACACCGATAATTTGAATTTCCCGTCTCTCCTGACAGTAATAATATCCTCGTGAAATACGCACGACACTGCCTACGTGTCTCGAGAAATTCAAGTCTTGAACAGCAAGACACCCGAGAAATAGAAGGAAAAAATAACCGTCATTTTGAAAGAAAACGAGGGCATTTATGTAAATTCAAATGGGCCTAAATTAATTAGGGGGAGGATTTCTTATCTCTCAATCTCCTTTTTCGCTTTCCCCACGGTAATTGAAACGAGGGCCCGTGATGCGTGGACCGGCTCAACCGGTGACGTGTCTCTTTTACCGGGTGCAGGCGGTTGATCAGGGGTGGGCCTTTTTTTCTTTATTTGTCGAGTGTTTGCAGGTTCGAGGGGTATCTGCCAGCGAAGACGTTGAAGGATCGAAGCTATCTGTGAAAGAAGGGGAGAGGGTCCAAAGCTGGCATTTTTCTTTCTTTTTTCTTTTTCCTTTTCTACCCCTGGATTTGAAAGAATAAAAGCCACTCTCTCTTCCATTTCTGTTCTCATTTCTCTCTCCCTCTCTCTTTTTTCGGGGGGGATTTTTCTTCTGTTGAATGGGGGAGAATGAGGGATTGAGAGGAAGGTGATGCTTTTGAAAGCATGGCGTCTTCGCCTTCTTTTGGTGGGGAGAAGAAGCATTGGTGGCTGAGTAACAGAAAGGTGGGTTTTTCTTTCTTCTTTTTCTTTTTCAACTGGTCTTGGAATGCTGGTTTTTGTGAGAGATATGGTGGAAAATGCCTTCTTTTTTATTTTTCTTTTTAAGAAGCAAGTTGGGTTTTTCTACGTGTTTTAAAGGGTTTTGGTTTGTGATTTTTCATTTCTTTTCTTGAAGATTGCTGCTGGAAAATATATGGGTTTTTCCCCTTTTCTTGAAGATTTCTTTGTTGGGTCTTTTTGAAAATGTAGAAGTTTTTTTTTCTTTTGTTGTTTGAGATGTTTTCTTTTTCTTTTTTGGGATGGGTTTTATTCTTTTGGTTTCTGGTTTTTTGTTGGTTTTGTTTCTTTCATCTGTTTGGCGTAATGAGGATTGGATTTGTTGTTTTTTGCCTGTTTTTCTCTGCAACTTCAATGCGAGACCTCTCCTTTTGTCCTTTTTTATAATATTTTCACTCCTCGCACTGTCTTTTTCTCCTAAATCTTCTATTAGATTTTGCTGATTTTTTCAACCGTAAAAACTGCATCTTTTCTGGATCTTCTCTCAATCGTCCACGCATCATCCACGGCTTCGAAATCTCTAACAGATACCCAAAATCCAATGCAATTTCCGTTATTTCTGCCCTTTTGTATCAATCCAGAGGACCCACATTGCCAAAAACAGGATTCTTCACATTCTCCTGCAATTTCAGAAAAAACCCCCAAATGAAAAATAAAATTTTTTAAAAAATCCCAATTCTCTGCAAATCTCCATCTCCCTGACATGCATTTCCTTCCAAATTACCCAAAACACGATTCTTCTCATTTTCCTGCAATTCCATGAAAAACCCAAATGAAAAAAATCCCAATATTTCTTCAAATTTCCATCTCACCTTGCCTGAATTTCCTTCCACAGGTAGTAGAGAAATACGTGAAAGATGCCCGTGCACTCATCGCAACCCACGAGCATTCGGAAATCACCGCTGCCGTAAACCTCCTCGATGCGGCCCTCGCACTCTCTCCCCGCCTCGAGGTGGCCCTCGAGCTGAAAGCGCGATCGCTTCTCTATCTCCGTCGATTCAAGGACGTTGCCAACATGCTCCAAGAACACATTCCGAGCTACAAGATCACAATGGAGGAATCGTGGTCGTCGTTATCTCTCTCTTCTGAGAATTCATCACAGCAGCTTTCGAAAGATCGAGTCAAGCTCCTCTCCTCCGACAACATGTCATCGTCGGTGCCACCGTCTGATGGGGACGCTTCCTTCAAATGCTTCTCCGTCTCGGATCTGAAGAAGAAGGTTTTAGCTGGTCTATGCAAAAACTGCGAGAAAGAGGGGCAATGGAGGTAATTTTTCAAATTCTCACATGAGCCGCTGCTTCTTCAGGACCCTTTATGAAGTTTTGTTAATCCAGACCGTTGATCATATGGACCTACTTCCGTTGGGATTAGAACTTCCTGACCCTTTGATAAAGGGACAGATTTGGTCTAGGATGTTTGTTCCCTTCTCGATGATTTTTGGATCAGTTAACTTCTGACTTGGGTCCCTTAAGATGAACGGTCTGGATCAGTGAACCATGAACGGTCTTGATGACACTATTGTTGGGTCTGAGCAATTAGACCAATCTGGACCATCCAGTTGATGGACCACCTCATGGATGGGCCCACAATCAAGAATTTGAGTGATGGGGCTGTTTGTAATCGCTTTGGGCTTATTTTTCGTTGTCCATTGCTCTGAACTTTTCGTAGCCGTAGAAAAACAACCAAGGGAGAACTTGTGCCTGTGGCTCATCTAAGAGGTGCTCCACTGATTGGACGGTCCAGATCAAAGTGCACTAATCAAGGTTTGCCAGAAATAGGAGGTGCACCACTAAAAAGAGGAATTGCCTCTTTTTTTTTCTTCATAAATTCCCAGAATGCCCTTGCAGATTTTGCATAGAAAGTATTATTCTATTCATTCTTAAAGGGGCTCTATGGTCATTTGAGTTTACAACTTGCAAGCTGGAGAAGTGAGATGTCTTAAAAACCGGCCGGTTCGACCGGTTCTCTGTGCCACGCCTAGTTTAAGCTACGTCATTTCGAATCGGTGTCGTAAAAATCGGCCAGTTCGACCGGTTCTTTGTGTATCGGTTTGGTAGCTGATCCTTGTAACGTAAACAGGTACCTGGTCCTGGGCCAAGCTTGCTGCCACCTGGGCCTGATGGAGGACGCCATGGTCCTCCTCCAGACCGGAAAACGTCTAGCTTCCGCCGCTTTCCGCCGCGAGAGTGTCTGCTGGTCTGAGGACAGCTTCTCCTTCTCCAACGCCGCCATCTGCGGTGAAATCAACCCCAACAACCCTCCGGTCTCCGCCCCGCCCTCATCCGAAGCAGAGAGTGTGGCTCACCTCCTCAGCAACATCAAGCTCCTCCTCCGTCGCCGCGCTGCTGCCCTTGCCGCCCTCGACGCAGGCCTCCACTCCGAGTCCATCCGCCACTTCTCGAAGATCCTCGACGGCCGGAGAAGCACCCCACAGGGCTTCCTTGCAGATTGCTACATCCACAGAGCCACAGCTTACCGAGCTGCAGGCCGTATTGCTGAGGCCATTGCCGACTGCAATCGCACACTCGCCCTCGATCCATCTTCCATCCCTGCCCTCTCCACCCGTGCCAAACTCCTCGAATCCATCCGCTGCTATCCCGATTGCCTCCGTGACCTCGATCACCTCAAGCTTCTCTACGACGCCATCCTCCGCGACCGCAAGCTCCCTGGCCCCCCATGGAAGCAACATACATTCAGATACAGGGATGTTTCCGCAAACCTACGAACCCTCACATCAAAGATCCAAGAACTGAGGCTGCAGGTCGCTTCCGGTGACGCCGCCAACATTGATTACTACGCATTAATCGGGCTGCGGCGGGGATGCACACGATCGGAGCTGGAACGGGCCCATCTGCTTCTGTCCTTACGTCACAGGCCCGACAAATCAACAGGATTCGTTGATCGGTGCGAGTTCGTCGATGATCGCGATGTGGATACGATCAAGGATCAAGCGAGGATGTCGGCATTGTTGTTGTATCGGTTGCTACAGAAAGGATATTCAAGCGTCATGTCTTCGATCATGGATGAAGAAGCAGCTGAGAAACAGAGGCAGCGGGCCGCCGCAGCTGCAGCCATACAAAACGCAATCCCTCTTCTCGAATCGAAATTGGAAGTGGATACGAATAGTAAAATGATGGAATCGGAACAGAAAGATTTCAGTCTAGAACTGCCGGAGAAGACGACAGCAGCGGCGGCGGCAGCAGCATCGGTATTCCAAGGGGTTTTCTGCAGGGATTTGGCAGTGGTTGGAAATCTGATATCGCAGGTCGGATTTAATCGGCCACTCCCAGTAAAATACGAGGCCTTGAGCTGCTGACCGTACACGATCAGTCGCCGGCGGACGTGTGGTTGGATGTTGTCGTCGGAATCCTATTCTTTCTCCTATTTCTTATGTACAAAAGGGCTGTCGGAAAATTTTGTCACGTTTGGATCTCTTTTCTATATATATTTTTATATAGATGTAGTAATTAGTTTTTAGTTAAGTTCTGAAACCATTGCTTTGGCTTTCGAAATCTGTTTCTTTTCGTGTTGTTCATTGCTTTTGCATGCAGTGATCTTCCACCGTCTATTGATTGTGGGTGCCGGGCCCATGGATGGACAGCGGATATCATAAGTACATCATATGTTGTACGTGGATCTTTTTCTTGTTCACCAATGCAGAAGATTGGTGGTTGGAAAAAAGGAGGAGACGTCCAACTGCTATTGGTTGATGTCGTGCCCCACCACCTCGGAAGAAAAGTGTGGGGATGGTGCTATACAACAGTTGCATGGGAACTGCTGTAAAGATCATGTGGTGGCAGGAAAGGTGCTTCCCATCGTCTATTTTGTGGGACCTGCTGCTTGTGGGCCAACCTTGTAAATTTTTACGGTTTAGATTGGATGAACCTATTCATAGTCTTTGAAGTGGATACTCTGGTAGAGTGTGATGCTTGATGGGCAGGAGCCCATAAATTGCACACATGGTATCTCCAATGGAAACGGATTGGCTACTCCCCCTGCCACCAGCCAATGCCTGGTGGTCAGTGCTATGTGGGCCCCACTATGATGGATGTGTTTCATTCATGCGGTGGATTTATTTATTTATTTTTTTTTTTTTGATGGTATGAGGCCAGATATGAGGTGTATCCCAATCTCAAGTGGACCACATTACAGGAAACAGTGTTGAATGAACGTAGACCATTAAAAGCGTTTTGGGGCTATAAAAGTTTTGGATCAAGCTGATCCTTGTTTTTTCCCTTCATCTTGGTCTATATGACCTAATCAATAGATTGGATGTCAAATAAACAGTGGAGTGAGCCTTAGGAGGATTTTAACGGTGGATATATAATCACTAGTGGTCCATATAAGATTTATATCCATCTCATTTTCTAGATCAAGCCATAAAATGATCCATAAAAACGGATGACCGGAAAGGATGAAACACACATCATTGTAGGGTTCACATAGTTCCGACCACCAGCCATGGCCCACCGGGCTTAGAGGTGTACACGAGTCAAACCAGGTTGAGCTTGGCACAGCTCGACTCGGCTCGGTACGGTCACAACAGCTCAGGCCAGTTCGAGCTGAGTTTGAGCTAAGACCGAGTCGAGTTTATCTATGCAACATTTTCACAAATGCATGGACTGCACCTTCAAATTCTCACTGTATATAAACTGACGGCAACGGTTTTACATGTATTTCATCAAACACCTTGTAAGCAACGTCAAAATAAAGAAAAAATGGTATTCGTTTTGTATACATATATTCTCTGCCACCAGCTGACACTTCATTGAATCATTTCATCAAACACTTGGTGAGCAACATCAATATCAAAGTAATTAAGTCACGGAATTAGTTTGATCCGAGTTCGATTTGAGTTGGGGTTCGATCCGAGTCGAGTCGAGCTCGAACAAGCTCGAACTTGGTTCCAAATTTTTCAAGCTCAAAAAATCAACTTGATTTGGCTTGAACTCAATTTCGAACCAAGTTGAATCAAGCTTTTTTGAATCGAATCGAGCGAGCTAACTGAGCTAACTTGGTTCGTGTACAACTCTAACCAGGCTAGTGGCAAGGGGAGATGGCCAATCCCTAATCCCTCTACATCTCCAATATTACCATCCAAATTGATAGATGGAACGAGGATGCGGATTGCGTGGTGTGCCACACACCACCGACCTTGGTAGTGTGCTGACATCACCAGGCTGTGTGGGTCCACCATGATGCATGTTTTATATCTACACCATTCATAAATTTTGTGAGATCGTTTTAGGCCATGGGGTAAAAAGATGAGGCACATCCAAAGCTAAGTGAATCACACTCCTGAAATCAGTGGGACGATGACACCCACCGTTGAAACCTTACTAGGGCCCACCACTATGTTTATTTGCCATTCAACAGTTGATAAGGTCACACATGTGTGTGAAGGGATGTTGATAAGGTCACACAAACCTGTGTGAATGAAAAACACAAATATAAGATTGATCCAAAACTTATGTAGCTGCCGACAAGTTTTCAAGTGTAGACATTCAATACCCACTGCTTTCCTTGGAGTAGTCCACTTAAAATTTCAATCTGCCTCATTTTTAGGCATATGTCCTCTCACAAAATGGATGAATGGTGTGTATATATATATATATATATATATATATATATATATATATATATATATATATATATATATTATATATATATAGAGAGAGAGAGAGAGAGAGAGAAGCGCTCACCTGCAAACCAGTTCGTACGTACTACGTACGAACTTTTTTGAGAACCCATCATACGTGATGTGGATCCAAAATCTAAACCGTTCATGTGAAGCAACACCTAGTGAAACCCCCCAGGACCAAGTTTTAATTTTATCTAAAACTTTTATCCACACCGTCCATAGCAAAGTGAAATTCAAATCAAGGAAAGAAATTGTTTACATTTTTCACGGTCCACCAAAGTTTCGGATCAAAGTAAAAATTCATATTATGGGGTTTCATGAGGTTCTGCTTCATGTGGACCGTTCAGATTTGTGAGATTCATCACGTATGATGGGTTCTCAAAAAAGTTCGTACGTTGTACGTACGAACTGGTTCGCAGATGACCGTTTTCCTATATATATATATATATATATAACACATACATTATGATGGGGCCACAGAGCTTGGTGGCGTCAACACACCTAGGTGATGTGGGGGCACACCATGCAATCCGCTTACGATGGAAGAGAACCCATTCTCAGTATGTCCCTAGTTTTGGGCTTTTAGTTTGAGTTGATGTAGAGTTGTTCACGAGTTGAACCGGCAACTCGAGTCAGCTTGGCCACTAGTTGATCCCAACTCAAACTCGGTTCGACTTAGTCCTCGAGCTTAAGTGGCCAGGTTGGCTTAGTTCGGTCAGTAGCTCGAGTCAATTTGAGTTAAGATCGAGCCTGTACGGCATTTTCTCAGACACTTGAAGTGCACCTTCAATTTCTCACAATATGTAAAAGAACAGCAGCCATTTATGGATATTTCATCAAACACTAGTAGGCAACATCAAAACCAAGATACAAGGGTATTTCTTTCATATTCATACATTCCTCGCCTCCAGTTGACACTTCATTAAGTCATTTCGTCGAACACTTGGTGAGCAACATGAATATCAAAATAATTGAGTCACCGAAGTAGATCCATTCGAGTGGAGTTGAAATTTTCTCAACAACAAAACATCAATTTTAAACGGAATAATTCAAGCTTCTTCAAGATGAGTCGAGTGGAGTGATCTAACCGAGATAACTCGGTTCATGTACAGCTCTAAGTTGATGTAAGCCTCAGATTCCGAGTGCCTGTCCATCAACCATCACACTGTACCAGAGTATCAAATAGCTCCCTCTGGTCCACACCATTCAAGTGGGGACCACTAAAGTGGGCCACTTTATTGATAGGTTTTGTTTGCATTGGTTTTTGGAATCTTCCTGCCCATCTTTTGGATAAGACTGAGATTCTGTAACCTTTCTCTCTCTACCTCCACTTCAGAGTTCCGAAACTACCCATCCTTTTACTGCCAATTACATCACAACCCGCGTATCCAAACCTGGTGTCTGCAAGGGCATTTTAGTCCTTTTGTTTTATTCCTTTGGTCCCGGATTGGGTGTTGCCTACTGCAACCTGACAACATATCGGACTCTTTCCGCAAAAGCCGCTCTTCACGTCATGTGCCTTGCACGTGATCTACAGTTCACTAACTACAAGATCCTCGAACCCGGTTTTCTCTCCGAACCGGCTTCGTTTTTTTCCTCTCTAGATTGACGAGCGTTTGTGAAGTTCGGAACATTCAGGTCTTTTTGATAAAGGTTTGGGATATTATTGTAATTTCGAGAAAAGATATGGATTATTACGGTAAATTCGAGAAAAGACAGGGTCAGACTTCGATATTGTCAACGAAAGAGGGGTGCGAAAGTCGCATTTCATTGGGTGGACGTCCGGTTAATAATTCCAAAGAAGTAGGCCTGAATTCCACATGCATCTCTCTGGCTTGTTTTTGATAAGGTAGAATCTCTACCACCGTAATTTAGTAGACACGTCTTTCCATAATTCAAGTGGTATAATGATTTACTAATGTGACTGTTCATCTAGTGGGACCTGTCATAGATCTTTTATTTCAATACCTAACAGATGATTGTATCTATCTCTTTCATCGATTTTCCATGTTGAATGCAGTCCGTTGATTACTTTTTTCTAATTTTTATTTGAAGGCAATTTATAAGATGGCTACAATAATTCGATCTACGTGATTTTCGATAGATTATCCATTTACAGTGTGTTCAGTTAGATGGACGGTTCCGATTGATGCTTTACCCCTCGTCTCTTGAACTTTCGGTATACCACTAGCATTAGATCATCCTATTCATTTGAAATGTACGGTTCAAAGGGACGGTGCCAGATAAAAGTAGTTAATGGCCAAATTTTGAAAATTGTGATGGACAGGATTTTCCTATTGGTGTGATTCTAGAAACATGAGCCGTCCATGGTAGAGTCGACTATATAGACGGTCCGATCTATCCATCTATTGTAACGTGCTATACCAGAGTCCGGTTCTTCCGGATCTACCATACTATCTCCTCGCTTTTCGACGGCCACAAGAAATAAGAATCTACGATACTTTGGCAGGATATGCCGCACATATCTACGCGTGCACACGTTCGACTATACAAGTGAAAAATGTGTACATCAATCTGAACCGTTCAAGCTTTGGGGCCTATTTATTTTCCTAAGGGCGTGTTTGGGCAGTGGGATTAGAAGGGATTAGGTGGATGGGATTCATCTGGTCCTGATGAAGCGGATTGCGTACTGAGTAACTCAGTCCGCTAAGGGCCTGTTTGGTTTTCTAGCTCAACTGTAATTACGTTCTAAATGAGTAATCATTACTTACCAAGGTAATTACCTTCATCTACCTATGGGATTGCAATATCCCGGGATGACGAACCCGTCTCTGTTTGGCACGCCTGGCCAATCCCAGGATATATCATCCAATCCCTTTCAATCTGTCAGGCCAAACAGGCCTAATTGGATGGAGAAAATAAGACATGAACGGTCTAAATTCAATAAGGGCCTGTTTGGCCAAGTAGATCCCAAGGTATTAGGAGGGATGGGATCGATAATATCCTGGGATAGGCATGACGAGCCAAACAGATCTGGTGAACTTGTCCCGGATATGGGCAATCCCATGGATCTTAAGACAATCCACTGACATCACCATCATTACCTTAAGAGCCATTTGGCCGGGTGGATTGGAAGGGATTGAATGGTATTAGGGTGGATGGCATGAATTTCTAGGTAATGATGGTGTTGTTAGTGGATTGTCTTGAGATCCATGGGATTGATATATCCCTGTATTACTATACCCAATCTATTTGGCACGCCCAGCCAAATCGGGGATTCAACCTTCCCATCCATTCCAATCCTACCAACCAAATACGCCCCAGGCAAATTTCAACGGATAAAGGTGGATTGGATGGAATTTAAAGGTAATGATGGTGTTGTAAGTGGATTGTCTGAATATCCATGGGATTGGGATCATATCACCGACTGTGTTTGGCAGGCCCGGCCATTCCCAGGTTTTAACTTCTAATAGTGGGATTTAACTTCCAATCCCTTCCAATCCGACCGGCCAAACAGGCCCTAAATTGATCCTATCCCTTGGTTGGATGGATTGGAAGGTAAAATCCCAGGATATGCACGGCATGCCAAACAGACCCAGTGAACTTGTCCCAGGATATAAGCAATAACATGGATCTTAAGACAATCCACTGACACCATCATCGTTACCTTAAAATTGATCTCATCCCTCCTGATACAGTGGGATCTGCCCGGCCAAACATGCCCTAAACGAATGGACATAAATTGGATTCTAACTCTGAGGCTGTACGTGTCTTCCACTCGTTAGTAGAGCTGATAGAGACCGTGCATTGTGTGTGAGTGGTTATCTTCGATCTCTTGACTTTGTATACCTTGTACCATAAAAAGCAAAAAACAAAAAACAAAAAAAAAAAAAAAAAAAAAGTGACGTGTACGTCTTCTGCAGATCTGGGAAACGGATGGCTTGGATTAATTTACAATAAGACAAGGGAACTGATGAAGTGTGCATGCGTATGGATGTGATTGGTCAAACTTAGTAGTGAGGAGTATGACCATCCGTAGAAACGCATATGGCTACAGTATATCTAGCTTATGAATACCTCAATCCAAACCGTTCAAAACTTTGAACCAATATTGATGGCTCATAAAGTGAGGCTTGCATTGAATATATGATCTCATACCATTGTGACCAATTAAATGAACGGTGAATATTAAAAGACTTAGTAAATGGTATCAGCCTTATGACTGAGATCGTCAGAGGAGATGATACGGTAAAGCTGTTAGAACCAAAATATGGCAGGGCCATATTTCCAATTCGTATATTTATCTCTCATGCATACCTTAGATTTGAACATCTCAGCTATAAGACAATCCTAGCCATCGTTTTTTCTCATTTTTCCCTACAGTGGCATTAACGTCCACGGTTATGTTATTTCAGATCTATTGATTTTTGTGAATTTTGAACCATTTTCCATCCACGGGAAGGGTAATTACATAGACGGTCCTGATTGATTGATCACACGCTACGATGTAATGTGTGGAGATGGCTCCACATCATCCCGGTTCTACACGCTCTATCATATCCCTAGTGGAAGATGCATCTATGAATGTAATGTGAACCAACCAAACCAATAAAGCTCATTGATGGGCTATGGTAGAAGTGGTTCTAAAGGCATTCGGGACCGGCGATCTACTTTCTTCCTGACCGTCCAAAAGTAGCTAGTTGTGAACTTCAATTTATTGGTGTAGCTAATCTCATCGTTAGATCTGGACCGTTAATTTGGTGGATCCCACCATGAATGAGCTGTAGCTAACAAATAATTGATTTGATGATTTTGGAAATCCAATCAGATCTATTTTTTCCAAATGATAGGGCCCATGTGACCAATGGTCTGGATCACTGAGCCATGGCTCAGCTTTGTACAAACAGAAATCGATAGTAAACTCATGGAAATAACAAATGAGAAAAGATAGGTTGTTTATAGGACGACTGTCCTGATGCTGTTATTGCCAGAAAAGATGGACCCCACCTTGACGTCATGGGTCCGTGCCCCACTATTTCAGCAGCCAATATAGCCTGCCCTGTTCCATTTGCAGTACGAATCAAAAAGACTTTGAGGCGTGCTCGATAGCTGTGCGTCTAAGTTAAAAGTTGTGCTCTAGAGAAATGATCTCGATTTTATACTTTATAATGCTGTGCACGTGTTCCGAGTGCACGACCCGATTGCCCCACGTGTGGACTCAGATTAGGTGGTGACCCCAACATCACTTAGCTAGTTGATGGAAAAGCTCAGTGGTCCCCAGCATGATGTATGTATTTTATCCCTTCTATCTATTTTGTCACCTCATCACAGGGCATGGCTTTAAAATGAAGTAGATATAATGTTCCTGTATGGCTTAAAAATGAAGTAGATATAATGTTTGAGTAGGTTGATCACACCATAGGAAATAGTGGGGATAATTATACGTACTGTTAGAGCCTTTTTAAGGATCACTATAATATTTATTTCCTATCAAATATGTTTATATGTATGATGTGAAGCAAGCACATGCCTATTATAAATGGATGAGAAAATTTTCAAGAAAGAAATCAACAAAAAATTAGTATAATTCGATTGATTGAGGTTTGATTGATCAGATCAAGTAAGTTAATTGATTGATTAATCAGGCCGATCAATAATAAAAATTCAAATTTAAATGAAAAGCTTGTTAAACACTTTGTTTGCTCAGTTCAATCAATCAATCTCGATCTAAACAAATTCAATTCTATAAATTTTAGTCTTTAGATGATTTTGTGCCCTTTCCATCAGTCAACCAGTATATTGATGAAATGTGAAGATTTTGTGTTTTTTAGTTTTTATTTCTTTATTTGTTTAGGTATCCTCAAATTTCATTATATAATTTATTTAGAGTTATTTAAACACAATAATAACTCGTTTATTTTGAAGAATTTAAATAAAATTCTCAAAATTTCATTATCTATATCATACATTCCAAAAAATAAGCTAGTTGGTGCTGGGTCCCACCCAATCCTAGGTCCAATTGATGAGCAGTCATGATTGATCCATAACAACCAATTAACAGACTATTTCCATAGATTGCCACTATAACTTAATTTATGCTCAAAACTCAGGTCCTTGATTCAAGGGTGCAGAATCTCTCCATTTCTTTATATCTACCATGTATATCTATCCATAACCAATTGCCATTTCATATATACTAATCTAGGCCGTGCATTAAAAATCTCCCCAATTGGACAATTATGACTTTTCAATTCATTGCCCAAACATATACATGCTCACAAGAGAGTTACAGCAACATTGATATCTAAAATATTTAATTTGTAACCTTTTTTTTTTTTTTTTTTGGGAATGGTCCATCCATAGTTGGATCCCACATATCAACGGTTTGGATTGCATATCCATGGACTCCTATTATAAGAATTTAATACTCATGTACACTGTGCAAGACTCATATCATGTATTTATATAGCTTTAAACACACAACATCGCATTCGATGCATTGGAATACTTTGGGCAGCTATCAATATTAGCATGTTTACTGGGAATAGTAAAGTAAGATTATATTCTGCAAAATCGAGGGGCTTTCCCAACCCTTTGTATGAAATATCACAAAAGCTATCTTGGTAGTGTTTTATTTAAGAAAAGATATGATAAAGAGGTTGTACCACAAGTTATGATACATCCATTCATTTTACTCCACAGTGACATGTATGCAGATATCCTATCCGTTGAAAAGGTGGTCCACACCAATTTGATTGTGTGGTACAAAAATCAGTCAGATCCATTAGTTTTGTGGGCCACACCAGTATATATAAGTCAAACCATCTGATGTTTGTTGATAACAATGTTGTTTGGCTGTATAGATTTGCCAAAATTATTGGGTGGGGCCACCTTTTTGTGTGGATAGGATATGATACCTACGTGACAAGTTGGTGGGTAAAGAAGGGTTGTATTATAACTTATGGTACATACAATGTATCTGACCTTTTTTTTTCTCTGATAAAAATTTGAATATAATATTAAAAAATGATTAGAAAATAAGATTGGGAGAGCTGGAAATAGAATGCGGATGTGGGAAGAAACATGCCTCCACAACCCCATTTTTCTGTAAAATATTATTTAAAAGTATTTAAGACAGTTATATTTTAGCACTTGGACCATGAGTTTTTCGGTCCAATTAGCACATAAAATTAATAACTTGCCATGTGTCTGTATGGCATACAACTAATCTAAACCGATGGATTTAATTTCGAAGATCAACCCATCTGAAGGTTGATATGATCATGAGATGGGCCATGAATGTATTTTGGATAAGATCAGTGGATGTACGTTTTTCTTTGTTGTGACTCATATGGTAAGTGACTCTGAGTTAATTTGGTACCAGGATATTTTGATGGTGTAGAAAATGGTATGGACGGATTGGATTTCATAAACATTGATAAATCAGTAAGTTTGGAGTAGTAGGACGGTAGCTTAATGGTCCAACGGCCTTAGCATTAGAAACTGCTCCATATCTATGAATATTTATTATTTTTTTATCTTTTGTATCAGCTTGTGGCGAAAGACAAGGAACTAGGCACGGTTTCTCACTCGGAGTAGGAGCTTATAGCCGGAGTATTTTCATTCCTAAAATGCCCCTCAATTCCAGTGACCAAATACCCTTGCTAGTCATTGATTGTGTGCTTAGAGAAAGCCGTACGAGTCGTCATCCAAATATTACTCTCCCACACGTGCCATTCTCACTTGCTTGATACATCCTGACCGTTCATCACGTGGGCCCAACCGCATATGTTCTCATCCCTGAAATCAGGCAAGCCCCAACATCATGGGGTTTCAAATCGACTCGACCCTTGATCAACTTCCTCTGATAGTCCTTTCTCCTCACGCGTGGACTGACACATCTTTTGGTCTGTGGTAGATTCAAAGTGGGCCCACGAGATGAACAGTCCGGATCTGTCACGTGTAGGAAGAAGAGATATATCAGGAAGAGTCATTCGATACTCTAGCTGCATATGATTCTTCATACGCAGGCACTTAAAAATAGTGCACGTGGCATATATCAACTCAAAATAAACTGATTACATGGTTATTCCAATAATTAAATTGGTTGAATTTGTTTCGATAAGATACTTTTCATCTAAAACGTTACTCATTCCATAGTAGGTATGCAATTTCCAAGAGCCTGCGTATCATCCATCATACTCCACCAGAGCATCAAAGTTTTTCTCCTAAATTACTAATTTAATAACCAGAGTAGCTTTAAAGGAATGTAAGGGTAGTTTTGAAATAAAGATGATATTGAGGGGCAGTTTAGGCTATTTTTTAGGGTGTCTGAATGTTGGGAACATATATGAAGAGGGAGTCGTGGCCAGTGATGATGATGACAGGAGGGCATGTGAGGAAATCATGTGATGAATGGCTATAAAATAAGAATAGAAAAATAGATTGTTTTTATTTTATTATTTTTATATATGGGAGCAGTGTTAGAATAGTAATATATAGATAATAATCAGGCGAACATGGGATGCCTCTTTATTGCTTCACTTGTACCTTTGCTTTTCACATTCATGCCATTGTATTCACACACAAACAGATTGGTATTTGCAGCTGCATTTTGCGCTCCAACAACATAAGTGGTCCAACATGCTGACGTGGAAATTATTTGTGAGATCCGGGACGTTCATCAGATGGGATAACCATCAGATGTGTGCTGTTGTAGAAATTTGGATGCCTTATTCACGTTGTGGGCCATACATGTAGGATTGATGTGGGCTGTTGGTTGTACTTTTTATAGGTGGCGGATTTAGTGGTCCATCTCATGAGTGGTCGAGATGGAGGTTTGGTCTTGGAAGCATGGATTGTGGAGCAGGTCTAAATGAACGCTGCAGATCGTTTGCGGGTCCTCTATGTTGGCACGTGATGCGCTTGTGTTTTGGCGGGAGGATGTGTGGTGGTCGATAGGATGCTGGTGTCCACGACTTAGGGAAGAAGCCAACTTAGAGTCCTAAGCATGCAATCAGAAACGTACACGTGGCACACATGTAACTCTGATCAAACCGTTCAAAACGTGGGTCTTAATGCATATAGTTTTAGATGGATTGAATCATCCGGGTCAGAAGCGGATTCGAACTGAGTTAACTCAATGGGCCCCTTGAAGTTTCAATGGTAGGCATTCAATTCGCACATTTTCCGGTGGTGTGGTCCACTTGAGCTTTGGGTATGCTTCAATTTTGGGTTTATGACCTAAAATGATCTATCAAAAAGGATGGACGGCGTGGATAAGACACATATATCAACAGTGGGGCCCAGAGAGTTTACTCAATAGGCAATCCGCTTCTTGGCTGGTCGCCTTTGTTGAATTTTTCACATTGGATTCGGACAGATGAGTACTTTCCATATTAACCGTCCATCAGGTATCGGGCAGGCCTATTAAGATATCCGTTCAGTGGAATCGATGGCGTTTCTCCGGTATGGTTGAGTTACACGTACGCCACGTGTGTACCTTCTGAATGAATGCGTGTGAACCGTCACTCTCTGTCAGAGTATTGAATGGTTTTTCTCTCGTTTAGTCCAATCGCTGATAATCTTGATTCCTGGCTAATGAGAGAGGGAGGGAAATGCCGTGCTCATTACTCATCTCAATCCTACTCTCCAACACGTGCCAATGGAGCACATGTGCAAGCCATATTACCCTTGATCTGGTGGGCTACTAGATGGACGGATCATATTCAATGTACGTGAACGGATGGTTAAAACAATGATCAATGGTCCATATTATAGTACACCATGTCGACCAAATGGTGGCATATGAAATGAACGGTTCAGATCGATCAACGATACGGAATTATGAGGAACACTATACTGGCCCACCTACGAGTATACATACCGAGGGTAGCAATGGGCCGGGTGGATGCGGCTTGCGTCCTACCCCGCCATCTCCAGCTGGGAACGGGCAGCAGCTTTGAGCGCCATCGTGATGTATGGGTCTTATCCACACCGTCCATCGATTTTTTAGTATCATTTTATGGGTTAGACCCAAAAATTAGGCAGATCCAAGACTCAACTGGACCACACCATAGGAAGCAGCTGTGATAATCATTCTCACCGTTGAAACTTTTCTAGGGCCCACCGTGATTTTTATTTTCCATCCAACCTATTCATAAAGTTACGTATACTTGGATGAAGAGAAAACACAAATATCAGCTCCATCATAAACTTACATGAAGAGAAAGCACAAATATCAGCTCCATCTAAAACTTCCGCGGCCCAAAGAAATTTTCAACCGTAAGAATTTCATCCCCATTGTGTAGTCCACATATGGCCTGTATATGCCTTAATTTTAATATTATACTAAAATGATACAAAAAAAAATGGATGGACGGTGTGGATAATACCCATACATGACGGTGGCCACTCAAAGTTCCTGCCCGTTCCCAGCTGGAAAAGGGCGTGGGTAGGACCGACGCAATCCGCGTCCGGGCTAGGGCCATGGCTTACGGATCAAGTCCAAAGCGACACGCCATAATCAACTCCGATACCGTACAACTAGACCTGCTCGTAGCTGACAATTGGGTAAGTGGTCGTACCCGTCTAACTGTTTCTAATACTGTCAGCTATGTAATGAATGGTGTGGATTTCTTTTGTTGGGAAGATCACCTGAACAGTTGGACAACCTGATGGATGGTGGACCTATTTGGTTTTATACCTATTGGCCACAGTGTTACATATAATGGCCTGACATGGCTATGTTATATCATGACTGTCCATTTTAGTGGACGATGTTGTATATGGTAGAGCTGTACGAGCAGAGTTAGCCCGGTAGCTCTCGCTCGACTTGACATGGATCGAAGCTGAGTTTGAATAGAGTTGAGCTGATTTTTGGAGCTCGAAATAAGTTTGAGCCAAGTTTGATTTGCCTCAACTTGCCTCCAATAAGGTTCGAACTCGGCTTGAGTAGGTTTGATTCGGCCCGGCTCGGTACAGGTATATATATCATTTAAAAAATTAAAAAAATCCTACTCTACTCCTTTTCAAAATACATCCGCCCGCACGACCTAACCCTACCCCACCTCTTCCTCCCTCTCTTTCAATTCGGCCGGCAAAACTCTTCCTCCTCTCTCTACTCTCTCTCTTATCCTCCCTTACCCGCACAGTCGCACTGACACACAGTCATCTTCCTCCCTCTCTCTACTCTCTCTCTCATCCTCTTTTACCCGAATGGCCAGATCGAACTTGGTCGAGCCAAGCACGAGCTGCTATTCCAAGCTCGAAGGCCAAGCCAAGCTGAGCCGAGCATGAGCTGAGACTCGAGCAATCCGAGTCGAGCATGAGCTAGGCAAAGCTCTCGCTCGACTCACATACACCGCTAGTAGATGGCTTATCTGTGGAATATCAAACTTGTCAAATGAACAAATCCAACATTTTTCTTCATATTAGGTAATCATTTTTCTCCATATTGGGTAAACTTTTCTTGAGATCTGTCTTTCTAAAGGCCATCGCTGTATACAGCCACGTGTATCGAGGAGATGGTTCTACTTCGTTATCCTCGAGCGCGGATCAGGAGAGTCCGGAAGGGGATTGCGTACTCAGTGAGCTCTATGGGGCCACTGTAATTCATGTATTTTATCATATAATTTGATGGGTTTTAAGAAAAATGAAGCTTATCCAGCCTAAATGGACCACACCACAGGAAATAGTGTGAATTGAATCGTCTACCACCATTGGAAAATCCTCAGGGGCTAAAGAAGTTTTTGATCAAGATGATATTTGTTCTTTTACTTTGTCCATGTCTTTCGTGATCTTATGAACAGGTTGGATGAAAAATAAACATCACTGTGTGCCCTATGAAGGTTTTAACTGTGGAAATCATTATTCCCACTGTTTCCTGCGGTATGGTCCACTTGAGCGTTAGATATGTTTCAATTTTGTGTTCAATCATTAAAATGATCTGTAAAAACAGATGAACGGCGGGGATAAATCACATACATTCACGGTGGGCCCAACAGACTCAGTACAATAAGAGCATACCGAGTAACCCAGTACGCAATCCGATTTCGTTGTATCCGGGGCAAGAGCTTAGTGGGTGAGTCCTGACCGTGGGCCCACTTGATATATGTGTTGTATATCCACGCCATCCATCCGTTTTTACAGATCATTTTAAGGTATTTTCCAAAAATGAAGCGGAAAAAAATCTCAGATGGGTCACATCACAGGAAACAGTGGTCATTGAACGCCCACCATTAAAAAATCCTAGGGTCCATCATAATGTTTATTTGTCATCCAACCTGTTGATAAGGCCACATAGGATGAAGAGAACACATAAACATCAGCTTGATCTAAAACATTCGTGGCCCCCAAAAAAGTTTTTAAAGGTCAATAACCACCGTTTCCTGTGGTGTGGTCCACCTAAGATGTGGATCTACTTCATTTTCGGGACCATACCATAAAATGATCTGTAGAAACAGATGGACAGTATAGATATATAAAACATACATCTATATAGGCCCCACGGTGAGGTACTCACTCACTAAGAGTTGACTCAGATGAGTCGACTTGGACTCGGTGGGACCTGATCCAGCTTCGACACCGTGAGTCACCTTGATTTGGGCGAGTCGTGAGTTCACTCGGTGCTAATGTAATGACTCGATCCGAGTCCCCGAGTCTTTTAACCATGATCCTCCTGGCCCACTTTTGGCAATGATCCTACACGTCCAAATCGGCCAAATCCGAACTGTACCGTTATACGATCCGTCAAGCCTATAGCCGTTGGATAGGGAGTCATATTTGCTAATCCAAACCGTTGATCTGATGATATACCCATCTGACTCAAAAATATTAAAGATTGAAAGATCCTAAACGGTAGATCACTGGCCCACAAAACGATGGGTGGTAATAGTTCATCTTCAAAGGGAAAAAAAAAAAAGGAACAAATCATATGTTCGAAAATTACAATATGGGTTTTTTTTTTCACAATGAGGCCCATCATATAAACGGTTTGGATAATTGAAACGTGTACCAGATCCAACGACTGTAGTGCCAGTATATCCTATGACAATAAGTAGGGATGTATTGTAGCAAAATTCTAACTAATTATATTGGGCCTGGGCCTAATGCATCCAAACCCGGGTCTAGCCCATGTGGGCTAATGTCAGTGGACCAAATGTGTCACCCTGGCCCATTTAATCAGTGGCTAAGATTTGAGCTTTTGTGGTTTGATGAAGGATATCCAGGAGATTCACACTCCAACCAGCCATGGGTTGGGCCTGCACCTACTATCATGACCTATGGGCCTCACATAGGCCTCGTCCGTCTTTGTATGTAAGTATCCTACAAATACCTCATTCCAATCCTCAATCAGGCCACCCATCCATCTTGAATGTAGACCGTCGATTTCATTCCTTTAAATGTGTATTTCTTTGTGGATGTGTGGTCCAACCCAACCATTTTTGTGGGCCCTACTGTGCTAGGCCAATGCCAGGATTAGGACTTGTGTCTTGAGTCCAGGTGGGCCCACCCGAACCTGGCCCATTAAAGTATTTCCATATGAGAGTTTCATTAACAGGTAACATCCAAAGCTAGTGAGGCCCATCTTGTAAATGGTTTGAATCACTAGATATGACCCAAATCCAACGGCTATGATCCTGACTGTGGGCCACACCACAGGGAACAATGGTGATGGCATGTGGACCGTAGATTTGTGAGGTCACCATGGTGTGTATATTTCATCAAATCCATTCAGATCAATGCATATATAATCGCTCTCCAATACGTCCCTCTTTAAGTGATCTGTCACAGACATGTCTAATGTCTTCAATACATCCATTTCATATAAAACGTGAGCCATTTCGGGAACATGGCCCACCAAGAAAATCATACCTATCCACTAGATAGGTAGGCCACACTTATTATTTTGAGTCATCCCCCCAATGAATAAATGGTGTGGCCCACCTGATACATATGTGACCATTTTAAGTTGGTGAATACACTTAAACTAGATGATTTTATTTAGGGTAGATACAATCAGCATACTAGTGAGTGATATATGAAAACCCCACATTGGATAAATTGGCATAGATCCTCTTAGACCATACCCAGCCCATTAGATAAATAAGCTAGATTAGTTTCCAGTTAGAATTCTCTAACATCGACACATTAGATAAATGGGTCAAATCTAAATCTTTATTTACGCATCCTAAATGAGTTGTCTTATTTTGACTTGGACTCGAACCGGCTCGACCTACATATTAATACATTATGATCTAGAGCTCGCATTGGGGAGAAAGGGACCGGTCCAATACGTAAATTATTTGAGTTATAAATGCATGCAAGGTAATGGTGTTTGGTTGTTGGTTTTTATATTTATTGGCTTAATAATTCTTAATTTTTATTAAAAATTTTGATTTTTTTACTTTTTGATTGGCTTTTACATTTTTAAATTCCCTAAGTTTTCTTTTAAAAAATTGCCTGAACTTTTTGTGAAGAATTAAAATAGAATTTTAAACTTGTGCTAAATTTTCTTAGAAAACTAGGTGCATCAACCAAATAAAAAATTTAGTCATTTCTCATGAAATACTAAGCTAACTCCAAATTCCCTTAAAAACATATAAAAAATGGAAAAGAATTCCCATTAGCCAAACAAGCCCATGTATAACTTCGATTGTTAAGAGAACAAACCAAAAAACTAACTAGGTCCTTACTCATGCCTCATTGGTAAACTCGCGAGACTTTCGATATGAGGTCATTAGTTCAAGTACCCACATATATATATATATATATATATATATATATATATATATATATATATATATATATATATATATATATTATAATGAATTTTGGAAGCCAAGTACCATGAGTACAGGGCGAGGCTGTTTAATGATGCCATGGTCGCCAGGGCGGCACACCCATGGACAAGTGCGAATGTCTTGTTCATGGCTGCCAGGTTAGGGTTGTTCTTGGCTACTAGCTTGTTCTTCCACCATCCCACTTCCTCTCCAATGTCTACTTCTCTCTCCACCTTGTGCCTCCTCCTCATCACCTGCCCATCATCCATCTTGTATGAATTATGAATTCTCTATATATGGATGGTCTTTATCAATTAATTAATTATTTATATCAATACATAAGACTATAATTGTTTCACAACAAGTGAAAATGAGTTCTCCAAAAAATTTAATTAAGAAAATCAAGATGCTAATGAAAAAAAGAAGATAAAAAAAACAAAGGAAAGGATTATATGGCAATAACCTCAAGCGTCATCGGCAGAAACACAACGAGATTAATGACGTTGAAACCGAACGAAGATAAGAGAAGAAGGAGCTGAAGCTTCTCGTTCTCCTCCATCAATCTCCATGAATTGTCATAAGCAAATGTTATAATCAAAATCATGCTGCATGCAGTGGCCGTCAAGAAATACACTGGAAATATTTTGCTCCTCAGATTCCCAAACTGATGTCTTGGGAGAGTCCTTGCAATTTAGGAGAGAAATATATAAGATTTCGAAATCCTCTCTTATATTACCAATAAATAAATAAATTACAGGAGCACCGTTAACTTTTTTATTTTAAAAGAAAAATTAGATGGATACATTCCTTCAGCCAAGAGCATTTTTGTCCTTCCACCCAACTACTTCTTTACTACTCCATGCATTTTGGCCTGCATGGAAGTATACTATAGTATGGAGGAGCTTATGCAACAAAGCCTAGGTTTCTGTAGCCTAAGTAGAGGGCCTGATATGGACACTTATACATTTGAAGATTTTGGTTTCTGGGAACGGGTCTCTTTTATGGTATTAGCTTTTCATTTATGATTTGATATTGAAAATTTGCTACATTAACTAAAAAGATTAAAATTATAGTAGAAATAAAAATTAAAAAAACAAATACTTATTTTCTTGAAAACATGAAGTACATTGCATGATATAACATGCTATTTGGTATGAATTTAAAAAAGAAAAAAAGTAAAGAACATCCCTTATTCATATGCTTGATTTGAAAATTTCTTGATGCATGTGGGATGCTATAAGGGGACGTTTGGATGCATGTAAAGTCCATAAGCAATAAGGAGAATACAATTAATCGGGTGTTGTTTGTATGTATGTATTTACTTGTAAAGGTTTTACATGCTGTAAACATATTACAATTTTTAGCTATAATATGAAACCTTATAAAAAGTCATGTTTCATATTACGGGTAAAGCCTTTACAGCTAAACAGGCGTTAATTATACATGCTAGAACATAATAATTAATATACACTCATGATATGTGGGGCTCACCATAATGTGTATAGTACATCCAATCTATCTATTATGTACTTCCTTTAATGCTCTCATGTAGTTCTAAAAAAAAACAGCTCGTCCATTATCAAATAGACCACACAAGGGAAGGATGAGATGCCCACCATTAAAAACTTCTAGATTTTATTTGAGGCCCATTGTGATGGGTGGAAGACATCCAATCCGTTTAGTGTGTGCATGTTGTAATGCTCTCTCAAGGCTCTAAAAAAATTCAAGTCTTCTCTATGTGATTTGCAAATTTTGAAGGGTTCATAACCCAAGTTCTATGATATAAATACCCACTTTACTCATCGTAACTACTTTAGGCTAGCCAAACACACAATTTGTTTACCCGTAAACAAATTACCACTTAAAATCCAAACAAACTAGCATGTAAACCGATTACACCTGAAACTCTTTTAATGTGTAATGTGTTTACTACTAAAAAAAATTACGGGCGTCCAACAACTCCCAAGCTAACACATTTACCAATATAAAATAATGGGGTGAAAGTATGAGCTTTCCATCCATTGGGCTACATAGTTCAGCTTTCTCCTCAAAAAGAAAAGAAGAAAAGAAAAAAAAAAAAAAACCATCTTACACCTCAAGTGGGCCACTATGTCCAAAGCAAATGGCGGCCAGGAAAAGCTTGTTTTAACTATTTGTATATTTGATAAGTTTTGACTCATCTTAAGGAGTAAAATGGCTTGATTCTTTTGGTAAATTATCAAACCACAATTTCACGCTATATGGGAATCCCAGATCATGTAATACTGTTTTTTTTTTTTTTTTTTAACTTTTTCAAATTGACAAGCATTGGTGCGTTTGGATGTCCAACGCTCACATTCATGAGGAATTACTAAACCTCGTGTATCTGTGTCACCGGAATTCTGTCATGCTATCTGGTAAGTTCAAACGTACCACAAATGCCAAGAGTGCTTGATGTGTACAATATTCAATCCATGCCAAAGATAAACCCTACCATGAAGATCTTGGATTGCATAGATCGGGTCATTTCTACCATCAAGTGGGCCACATGTCTATGTCATATTAGGTTAGATTTTTGGCAGGTTTGGTTTAGACTGTCCACTATTTAATTTAAAACATGGGAGTCGTGTAATAATTAAATGGTGCTGCAGCTGGTCAATGAGAAATCGAAATATTTATGTTCGCATGTGTATATGTGTATGTAAATGAGTAGAGGTGTACCCACATCCAGCCCATTTCTCTGTCAGGCTTAATAAGTACTGACACTTGTAAGCATTTAACTACACCCACACCTGGCCATATCATCTTAGGGTTCAGGTACCCATTGGGCTCATCCAGCCTATTGACACTCCTAGTTACTCTGTGCCATGGTGACTATGATCATCTGACATCCCTCTACTCATCTTAAAATTCATCAAATGAACCTTAAGATGCATTTGTTATTGACCGGGTTGTTTGGGGTTTTTTGGTAGCATGGATTCAATATGAATTGGAATTCAAATTACAATTACAATGGAATCCATATGAATTGGAATTTGCATTTGTGTTTGGCTCCATGTAAATGGATTCCATGTGAATCAAAAATATGTTTGGCATGTTCCTCGCATGCATGAGAGGGATTTTATGAATTCTCAAATATAGCCCCGCATGATGTTTACATGAAATCCACCTAATCATCAGGTGTGTCACTTCATTTTATTGTAGGGCCCGTGATTCAAGTGGACCATACAATTGGAAATGGGTGTCCCTCACCCAACTTTTTCCTTTATATTGACCACCTGAATCATGGATCAGGCTGATTTTTTGGCCCTATGGCTATAACAAGGTGAGGCACTTGTTGATGTGAGTGGATTTCACTAAAACATCATGTGGAGCTCACTAATTCTTAAAAATACTATGGGTCATTTTGGTGTAAAAGTCACTAACATCAACACATGCATGTGTAAAAAAATTCTCACATGTGGTCTACCGTGATGTTTATGAAAAATCTACCCTGATCAATAAGTGTGTCACTCCATTCAGCAGTATTTAAAAATCAACCTGATTTGTGTTTTAGGCGGGGCATATGATTGGAAACAATATAGGGAGTATTCCTCTCCCAATTATTTTCCTTCATATGGCCTACTTAAATCATGGACCAAATTGATTTTTGAACCCTATGGCTAAAATGAGGCAACTCACCAATCAATAAGTGTGTCTCTCCATCTAGTCATAGAGCCCAAAAATCAACCTAGTCCGTGATTCAGGTGGACCATACAATTGGAGACAATGTACAAAGTGTCCCTCTTCCAACTATTTCCCTTCGCATGGCCTACCTGAACCACAGACCCGACTGATTCATGAGCCCCATAGCTAAAATATGGTGTCCCTCTTCCAACTATTTCCCTTTGTATGCAAATGAAACTTATCTATGGTCAACCTATTTCAAAATTGGATCGATCAAGGTTGACCCGATTCAATCCAATTTTGAAATAAGCCTAATTCGAACTTTACCCGACTCAGTACCGAGTCCAGCATGCCTGATCCGATTTGAGTCCGGGTCTAGCCTGGAATAATCCGGACCGAGTCTGACCCGATCACAAGTACCAAGTCGGATCGAGTCAACACCGACTCAAGTTGTGTACAGCGGGTATTCACGAGCCGAAATCACCACTCAAAACCTAGATTCACATGCTAGAATTGCAGCCTCTCCACACACACACACACACACACACACAAAAGTCGAGTTTCGGATTGAGTCGAGTCAATACCAAGTTGGATTTTGGGTCAAGCCGAGTCGAGTTACTAGATGACTCGAACTCAACTCCGTTTGAGTTTTGATTGGATGAAGTGATGTAGAGTGGGTCGCGGACAATTACATGGCAAAGATGGATCAGAAAAGGCCCGGTCGGCGACAGAAGTGATCTGGACCATCAGACCTTAAATCAGGCGTATCTCGCAATCCGGGATGAGTTAGCGGACGAAAAATATATGATTTTGAGGTAGAACGAGCTACTTTAGCCAACCAACTCAGCTATGCCGGGTACACTCGGAATTGCGAGAAACCCCTGATTTGACGGTCGTTTCCCTGTTTCAATTCGTTTTTACTATAAATAGTAAGTTTTAGTTTGCTTATAACTCTTTATCCGTCGGGCTTTAGGAGTTGCGCCCAACGTGAAAGAGCTAGAATAATTAGGAGAACAGGTTGGCGAAGCCAAATAGGACACTTACTATTTTTGGCCGAAAACCTTGCGCACTAGTAGACATCACGGCCGTCTATAAATAGTAAGTTTACTATTTATAGTAAGTCGCGAATTCTAGGAGTCCTATTTGTATTCTAATTTCTCCCATTGCTTAGTACCCTTATTTAAAAGGTTGTGAACTCGTTTTTATGGATTCATTATCTATTTCAAATTTATTAGAATTTATTATATTTCCTGCTCTCTTTTCTCGTGGATTCGAGAAAGTCTCTGTGAGGAGTCCAGAGAGGTTCCGTGGATTCGGAATATTTATCCTCTTGAGGAAGACGGTGCTCGACCTCACGTCCTCCCCTACGTCATGAAGTCAACTTGATTCGGATCAACTCACCTACTCAGTTCTAATCAAGTCGGATTTGAATGAGTTGGAAGTTTGACAAGTCGAGTTATCCCATGCCCAGCTCTACTTCTGATAGAGCTAAATTAGCATGTATAGCCTTCAAAATGCACAACAAAATAATGCAACCTCACTACGACCTTGCCACAACCTAGATTAATGAGAACACGAGTCACATTTAGGATTAGCAAACTCTCACAAGTCACATCAATTGGATGGAACAGGTCGTCACTTATAAGTAACTGATCTTGCAACACATCACGAATGATCAAGTATTCATTGTTTGTACAATCGTCGTTCATCTGATCGACCATTGTTCTATCCCCACTGCAGTATAGGGCTACACGATGTGACTAGATATGAAACTGATCATATGACTTGTGTGAGATATATATGCAGGTACCATTATAAAACAATCAAATCCATATAACACCTTGAATTTGGAGGGCCGAGTAATACAATCCATATAACACCTTAAATTTGGAGGGCCGAGTAATACCTGACTCCCGCATTTTCGAATGACCGGGTGTTATAATACATATAACTCAAATATAAAAATTATATATATATATATATATAATTAATTAATTGTACCTTTTCCCTGTATGGGAAACACATCACGGTGGGCCCACACAGCTCGACCTCACGGGAGCTTATCGTCAGCTGGTGCGGAAAAAGTACAATGAGCTCGAGCTACGCCCCATGAGGTCAAGCTGTGTGGGCCCTGCTGTGATGCTTTTCGAACATCTATCCCATCAGTCATCAGTCAGATGCACCATTCCATCGTTAGCCTAGATCTCAAAAATCAAGTCAATCGGTGACTCGTGTGGGCCACACCACATACAGAAGTGGGGAGGGGCTGTGCACCATTAAAACATTCATAACCATTTTTGAGGGCCCATCGAGATGTAGTTTGCAAATCCAGCCCATCCATTATGTGTGTCCCACTTGAATTAGGGTTTAGACCAAGTTTCAGGCGCATGAAAAACTCAGGTGGGCCCCACCAAGTGCTTTTATATGTTTTAACGGTGTCTTCACATAATTTTAGATGGTATGGCCCACCTGAGTTCCGTATACGGCTGATTTTTGGGATATCCCATAATATAAAGGGAACCCATCAAATGCACGGTGTTGATGGTCGAAACACATCACGGTGGGGCCCACACAGCTCGACCTCACGGGAGCTTATCGTCAGCTCGAGCGCATTGTACCTTTTCCATATATATATATATATATATATATATATATATATATATAATATATATATATATATATAATATATAGAGGCAGCAATGGTGGGGAGACTCCATTCATTTGGTACATTTGACAAATACCAAAATTCATTAGGAGGGCCCACTGGCACAAAATGAAAACTCGTGTGCGGTGCATATGCTCCTCAATGAGACAGACGGTTGATACTGACGATTCAAAAACATCTCGACCACTCTTTGATTTCCGGTTTGACGAGTGGGACCCATGGATCCGGCCATCCAAGACGTTGATATATGGTATACGTGTACAAGAAATGCTTAAGGTGGTGGCCTAAAGATAAAAGAGTTTCAAGAAACAAAATACAGCAACCGCCGTCTGTATTCAACCACTTCAACAACTGGACCCGACCCGTTTGCATTCATAGACGATAGTAGAATTATTTTTCTTACCTGAACATGATAACTCCTCCAATCAGTACTCCCCAAACAGCTGCACCCCATGCAATACAAAAGCTCAATAGGTGGGCCAGTTTAATCAAAGTTGATATCGTGGAAGAATATCCACCGTCGGATCCTGAACCGGATGTTTCGGGGGAGAAGAGGATTCCGATGGATACGAATGCTATTACAGTGAGAAGCTGAGTTATCGGATCCATCTCAGAAAGTGAAGTTTTCTTCTTTTTTTTTTCCGCTCCTCTTATCTTTATAATTTGTAGAGCCGACAACACTCCTGTGTAAGTTTAGCACCGTTTAAACTCGTTGGTGATGATGGTTGTATATAATAAACATTTAGGGAGCGTTTGGCACATGGGTTTAAATGGAATTGGTTGGAGTGGGTTTTAAGATCCTTGCAACGTACTGTTTGGGACCCACATGGGTATGGGTTGTGAAGCCCCATCTGCTTTGGGTTTCGTGTGGCTAGTGGTTGGTGCTATGTAGACCCGACCATGATGTAGGTGTTTTATCCATGCCGTCCATCCATTTTGAAATATAATTTTAGGTCTTGATCCCAAAATTGAGGTAGATGTAAATTTCAAGTGGACCACACCATAGGAAAACAGTAGTGATTGAATTACACCATTAAAAACCTCTTAGGGCCCACTGTAATGATTATTTGACATCTAACCGGTTGATTAGGTCATAAAGACTTGGATGAAGGGAAAATATATATATCAGCTTGATCCAAAACTTTTGTGGCTCCCAAGAAGTTTTTAATAGTGGATGCTTAATCAACAATGTGCGGTCCAATTGAGATTTGGATCAAACTCATTTTTGGGTTCATACCATAAAATGATATGGGAGAATGGGTGGACGGCATGGATGAAACACATACATCATGGTGGGGCCCACCGGCTGGTAGTGGCAAGGTGAGTAGCCAATCCATTTCCACTCCAAACGTCTTTTCTTCTAAACATGAAGTGGGATGGCCTCAACGATAATCACTGACACAATATAATTATTATATTTTAGTAATTTTATCCCACTTAAACCTATCTAATCCCATGCTCCAAAGACCCCTTCAGGAACTAAATGGTTTTGATTTTTTCATGGTGATAGATATATGATAACCAATTAATTCACCAACTTAAATGGATGGAGCATACCATCTATTTAATAGCCACTAAATGGGTGGTTATGATTAATTAATAGTATTATCTAAAAGATGTGATCCAACCACAATGGGACCCTCAACTTGGATGCCTATTGACCCAACTCTGCGGGGCATCATGATGTATGTGTTTTATCTATGCTATTCATTCATTCTTATTCAACTCACTTTAGGGCATGAGCCCAAAACTAAGATAGATCCAGGGTTCAAGTGGAACACACAACAGGATACAGTAGGTATTTAAGGCCAATCATTTAAACTTTCTGAGAGTAATAAAAGTTTTGGATCAAGTTAATATTTGAAGTTTTCCTTTATTCATGCTTATATAATTTTATAAGTGAGTTTGATGAAAAATAAACATTATAGTGGATCCTTGAATGTTTTCAATGGTGTGCATTATTATCCTCATCTTATATGGTGTGGTCCACATGAGCTATGGGTGATGTTTGTGAGAAATTTACTCTTTTCATTTATTTTGTCTACTCATGCATATTAATACATGTGATAATAATAATAATAAAAGGCTAATCTAAAATTCAAGTAAATTGCACCGTAGAAAGCAGAGGAAATGGTAGGCATTAAATAATTATCCTTGAAACATTCATGGGAACAAAAAAAGTTTAGTACCATGTTAAAAAAAATATATTTTTTTAATTCATTTATGTGGAAATGACTTTATGGACGGTTTGGGTGGCACATAAACATTAAAGTGAAATAAATAAATAAATAATTTAAATTTCCATAGTAGGCATTTCCCTTCCCACTGTCCTGTTGTGTTGCTCAGTTGAGCTCTGAATCCACCTCATTTTTAGGCCATGGGATAACATGAGCTAGCAAAACGGATGGACCCATTGGATTTCTCACAAAGATCATGGTGGGCCAACTAGTTCCTGTGGTCCAGTGGCAGGTAATCTGCATCCGTCTGATTGAGGGAGGCAGGCATGAAACGCGTCTACTTCAAACATTTGTGGCTGACCGTGATGAGTGGGCCAGGGCATGCTTGCAGAGCGCCTTACCTGATAAACGGTCCTGATTTCGCACATTTTTCCAAATCCAAAGAGAGTCAGAGCTTAGAAAAGTGATATCTTGAACGGTACTCCGACAGAGCTTAATAGTTGATACTCAACTACTAACAAATATTACATAAAGCATGCAAGTAACTGAAATTAAACCGTCCAAAGTCGTGTGACATATTCTAGATAGATCATCAAATAAACAGGACATTAATTCGATCATTCAACTCACCGATTGGTAGACATTTACAGGACGGTTGTAGTGAAGGGAAGTCAGTGGTCCAGATTCAACGAGCAAATGTACATTTATCAATCTAATTTTTGGACGCTTATGATTAATTTAAGTAGATGTACGTACGGTGTGCAGCTTATGAGCTCCTGAAGTGTCAACATCACAGCTTTACCAGAGTATCGGATAACTCTCCAACGCGTCATAACTCGCTACAGTGCTACGTGGCGTCTCAAAATGAGTAATCCAGTATCAGCCGTCCGATCAAGAGTGAGGTGTGTCTAAGCCGACCTGTGCATGTCAGTTCCTTCCAGCGACTGACAACGGAGTCTCTCTCGGAAGTGGATTGCGTGGTGGGCCACGGTGATGTGTTGACGTGTTAAAGTTGCCCTACCATGATGTATTTGTTATATCCATATTGCTCATCCATTTTGAGATATTATTTTAGGACATGAACTAAAAAATGAGACAGATCCGAAATTAAAGTGGACCACACTACATGAGGCAATGGGATTAAACTCCTGCCATTGAAAACTTGTTAGGAGTTACGGAAGTTTTGGATGAAGCTGATATTACGTGGTTTCCCTTATAAGAGGGTGGATTGCATGTGCCCGAGCATAGAGATATACCTGTTTGTGTCCCATAGAGATATTTGTGAATCCAATCTGTCCTCTGTTTTAAGACGACAATAAAATAAGATTCTAACAATCAGGTGGGCCACCACAATCGAAACAATGGGAATGGAAAGTCCATTGTTAAAACCTTCCTGGATCTAAAGCCATGATGTTTATATGTCATCTAATCTGTTCATATAGTTATTACCATTCAAATAAACTATAAGAACAAATATCATAACGATACAAAACTTAAAATGCTCGCATTAGAAACCATAAGTTAAATAATGGAATAAGCCTGGGCCTTGGTTGGAAGAAAATATTAATTACATTAATTAAACTTTTCTAAATAGTGGGCCCCACTGATGGTGTTTTTTCTCCAAGCTCAACGGTCGTGAGCTTCGTTCGACCGGTCGAGGGCTGGTGCACGACCAGTTGAGTGGGGCTTGACTCAAAGTCCAGTGACCATCCAATATTTTTCTCCGAGGTGCTCGACCAGTTGAGGAAAGTGCTCGACCGATCGAGGACTCGGTTCGATCAGTCGAGCTTACGTAGATTTGAGTTCGGATCATGTGCGGACTGTGGAAATCTGAGGTCTTTCGCAACAAGGTGCGGAAGAAAGTTTCCTAAACTATAAATAGGTGTGTTTAGGGCTTTTCTAGGTAATGCAAGAGGGTTTCCTAAAGCTTTGCAAGGGCTTGCTAAAAGGTTTAGGGCTGTCAAAAGTATGTGTGTGAGAGAGAGAGAAAGAGATAGAGGAAGCTTGTGGAATGGAGGTTATGCTCGTAGAGGTGATCTACTGTGCACTCGGCATCTCAGCGCTTCTACGTCCTCGTGATCGGTGAGATCACTCTGTTTTTCTTTTATTCTCTTATTGTTCATCCACTCCTGCGTGAGTGAAGAATGTTGTAACGTTCTACTTCATAGTGGATTGTTGATCTGGACAAGGTCCCGTGGTTTTCAATTCTTCGAGGGTTTTCCATGTAAAAATTTCTTGTGTGGTGTGGTTTATGCTTTGATTTATTTCATTGTTTTATTATCCCATAATTTTGGTTTGTTTTGGGAGGCTAGTTCCTAAGGTTTTGTGCAAGGCCCCCAACAAAGTGGTATCAGAGCTAAGTTCATTGAACGAAGTAGGATCGGTTTGAAATTACGGAATGTGGTTCATCAAGGATGATCAGCCTCAATGGTTCTAACTAGACCATATGGAAAGCTAAGATGGAGGACTTGCTTTATTACAAGGACTTATATTCTCCAATTTTAGGCATATCAGCAAAATCTAATGATATGTCTGATGATGATTGGAAGAAGATGGACCGGAAGGCGGTGGGATTTATTAGACAATGGTTGGACGATTCAATATTCCATCATGTGTCTACGGAGACCTTAGCCGCTAGCCTATAACTAAAATTACAAGGGCTGTATGAGAGGAAAACAGCCGGTAATAAAATTTTCTGATAAGGCGACTCGTGAATCTTAAGTTCAAGGATGGTGATTCTGTGGTCGAGCACATAAATAAGGTCAGCAATATAGTAAACCAGCTCTCCGCTATGAAGATGGTCATAGATGATGAATTACAAGCTTTGTTATTACTTAGTTCATTGTCTGACAGTTGGGAGACATTGGTGATGTCTCTAAGTAACTCCGCGCCAGACGGAAAGATATCCATCGAACAAGTAACTAGCTGTCTCTTCAATGAGGAAACAATGAGGAAGTCTCAGGGTCTACTCAGCAAGAGTCCCTTGTGACACAGGAACGGGAGAGAGGAAAGAACATGAAGGGCAAGAAGGTCAGAGATAAATCAAGGGGCAAGTTAAATATCATGAAGGATGTTGAATGCTAGAATTGTGGCAAGAAGGGCCACTACAAGCATGAATGTCATAAGAATAAGAACGACAAGAAAGGAAAAGGAAGATGAATCAGATTTCACTGCGGTCGCTTCAGATGGCGACGTTTTAGTTATTCTTTTGGCAGATCACGATGTATGTCTCACGGCTACAAGTCAGGACACCGACTGGGTGATTGACTCGGGAGCCTCTTTTCATGCGACTCCACATAGAGACTTCTTCACAAGATACAAGTCAGGTGACTTTGGGACCGTGAAAATGAAAAATTCTGGCGTATCGAAGATCGTAGGGGTCGGTGATATTTTTGTGAAGACCGATGTGGGCTGCACATTGGTTCTCAGAGATGTGAGGCATATCCCAGACCTTTGCCTCAACTTGATGTCAACGGGAAGGCTAGATGATGATGACTATGAAAGCCGGTTTACTGGTGGGCGCTGGAAGCTCATCAAGGGTTCGTTGATCGCAGCCAGAGGAAAGAAGTATTGCACCCTTCACAAGGTAAGTGTCAGTGTGTGCAAGGGTGGGTTGAAAGCAACGGAAGATTCAGCTATTGATTTGTGGCACAGGCGTCTAGGCCACATGAGTGAAAATGGGCTTCAGGTACTAGCGAGGAAGCGACTCCTTCCAAACGTAACTGGTATACCTCTCAAAACTTGTATTGATTGTTTATTAGAAAAACAACATACAGGTTCATTTGTTAAAACTGCTTCTTATCTTAATAAAGTGTATGCATTAGATTTGGTTTATTCTAATGTTTGTGGTCCGATGAGGACAAAACCTTGGGTGAGGCATTGTATTTTGTCACTTTTATAGATGATGCATCTAGGAGGGTTTGAGTTTATACTTTGAAATCCAAGGACGAGATCTTTTGTGTGTTTAAATTGTTCCATGCCATGGTCAAGAGAGAAACAGGTAGGTCATTGAAGTGCATCCGCACTGACAATGGTGGTGAATACATTGGCGACTTTCATGAGTATTGTAAGTCCCTGGGTATACGGCATGAACAAAGGGTTCCCAAGACCCCCAACATAATGGTGTGGTTGAGCAAATGAATTGCACCATTGTGGAGAGAATCAGATGCATGATATCCCATGCGAAGTTGCCCAAGACGTTCTGGTGAGAAGCAATGCACACGGCAGTGTATTTGATAAACAGGTCTCCATCAACCCCGTTGAATGGAGAAGTACCTGAGAAAGTGTGGATCGGACAGGATCCATCGTACAGTCATCTCAGGATGTTTGGATGCAGGGCATCCATTTACGCACCAAAGGACGAGAGGTCCAAGCTCGATATGAAGATCAGGCAGTGTGTGTTCTTGGGGTACGGTGATGAAAAGTTCGGTTACGGATTGTGGGATCCGACCGAGAAGAAGCCCGTCAGGAGCAGAGATGTGGTTTTCTTTGAAGATCAGTGTATAGAAGACATTGGTAAGCCAGAGAAGAACCAGCCTTGTTCAGGTGAGATAGAGGACATGGATCCGATTATTCCTCCCGCGGTGTCTGATAACGGGGGAGTACAGCAAGGTACAGAGGACGAGGGAGTTTCTTCAGAAGATGGACCAGGAGAGTAGCCCCCACTTGATCCACCTGCGGAGCCATAGGTGAGGAGGTCATCTAGGGACAGACAGCCGTCAAAGAGGTACTCGCCGCATGAGTACATTATGTTGACTAACGGGGGAGAGCCAGAAGATTATTCTGAGGTCCTAGCCGACGAGCATAAGGGGGAGTGGTTGAATGCTATGCAAGAGGAGATGGAATCCTTGCATAAGATCCACACCTATGATATGGTGAAATTGCCTAAGGGCAAGAAAGTTTTAAGCAACAAGTGGGTGTTTAGAAAGAAAGTTGAGCAGAAGAATTCACAGACGAGGTTCAAGGCCAGGCTTGTGGTGAAAGGGTTTGGTCAGAGGAAAGGCATAGACTTCGAGGAAATATTCTCACCAGTAGTGAAGATGACATCCATACGGGTGTTGCTTGAGTTGGCGGCTAGCGTGGATCTGGAGATAGAACAGTTAAATGTTAAAACTACGTTCCTCCATGGTGACCTGGAAGAAGAGATCTACATGCACCAACCAGAGTGGTTTGAAGTCAAGGGCAAAGAGCATATGGTGTGTAGGCTGAGAAAGAGCTTGTATGGGCTGAAAGAAGCTCCACGGCAATGGTACAAGAAGTTCAACTTGTTTATGTTGAAGCATGGGTATGATAGAATGGAGTCGGACCACTGTGTGTTCACGCGCAAGTTCTCAGATGGTGATTTCTTAGTTCTACTGTTATACGTTGATAACATGTTCATCATGAGAAAAGATATCAAGAAGATCGACAGGCTGAAACAGGAGTTGGGCAAGTCATTTGCGATAAAAGACTTGGGCCCGGCTAAACAGATTCTAAGAATGGAGATAACCCGTGACAGAAGCAGCAAGAAGCTTTGGCTGTCACAAAAGTGGTATACTGAAAAAGTCCTAGAGCGGTTCAATATGAATGCAGCGAAGCCGGTCAGTACTTCACTGAATGGTCACTTCAGATTGAGCGACAGGTAGTGTCCCAAGATGAAGACAGAGGTGGAAGAGATGCAGAAGATACCCTACGCATCAGCTGTAGGAAGTTTGATGTATGCTATGGTGTGTACACGCCCAGACATAACATATGTGGTTGGTGTTATCGGCCAGTATATTGCCAATCCTGGCAAAGAGCATTGGGCAGCGGTGAAATGGATATTGTGGTATCTAAGAGGCTCATCCAGGTTGAGCCTATGTTATGGTAACGGAAAACCTGTGTTAGAGGGCTGCACAGATGCAAATATGGCAGGTGACATAGACTTCAGGAAGTCTACATTGGGGTTCATGTTCGCGTTTGCAAGGGGAGCGGTTTTTTGACAAAGCAAGCTATAGAAGGTCGTAGCATTGTCGACGACAGAGGCCGAATACATTGCAATCATAGAGGCATGTAAAGATATGCTTTGAATGAAGAGGTTCCTACAGGAACTTAGCCTAAAGCAGGAGCAGCACGTGGTCTATTACGATAGTCAAAGTGTTATACACTTGAGCAAGAATCCAAGTCAGCATTCCAAGTCGAAGCACATAGAAATTCGGTATTACTGGATCAGGGATACTTTGGAACAAAAGGTGTTACGGCTTGAGAAGGTCCACACGGACGATAATGGGTCAGATATGATGACCAAGGCTTTGCTCAAAGGCAAGTTTGAGGTTTGTAGAAACTTGCTGGTTTGAAGAATGTGAATCTCTCCTGGGTCCGAAGGGGGGAGATTTGATGGGGTTTTTTCCCCAGGCTCAACCGGTCGAGGGTTGGGGCTCGACTCAAAGTCCAGCAACCATCCAATGTTTTTCTCCGAGGTGCTCGACCAGTCGAGGGAAGTGCTCGACCGATCGAGGACTCGGTTCGACCAGTCAAGCTTCCGCAGATTTGAGTCCGGATCTTGTGCGGACTACGGAAATCTGAGGTCTTTCGCAACAAGGTGTGGAAGGGAGTTTCTTAAACTATAAATAGGTGTGCCTAGAGCTTTTCTAGGTAATGCAAGAGGGTTTCCTAAAGCTTTGCAAGGGTTTGTTAAAGGGTTTAGAGCTGTCAAAGGTGTGTGTGTGAGAGAGAGAAAGAGAGAGAGAGAGAGAGAGGAAGCTTGTGGAAGGGAGGTTATGCTCGTAGAGGTGATCTACTGTGCACTCGACATTTCAGCGCTTTTACATCCTCGTGATCGGTGAGATCTTTTTATTTTTCTTTTATTCTCTTATTGTTTATCCACTCCTGCGTGAGTGAAGAAGGTTGTAACGTTCTACTTCGTAGTGAATTGTTGATCTGGATGAGGTCCCGTGGATTTTACCTCTTTGAGGGTTTTCCATGTAAAAATCTCTTGTGTGGTGTGGTTTATGCTTTGATTTATTTCATTACTTTATTATTCCATAATTCTGGTTTGTTTTGGGAGGCTAGATCCCAAGGTTTTGTGCAAGGCCCCCAACACCCACTACAGAAGGATGATAGTGTCAAACATCAACACCGTCAATTTGATGGGTCCCTTCAGGTTATTTAGCCATATCCGGAACTCGGGTGAACCATACTGTGTAAAACCATGTGAAGACATACCTAAAATATATAAATGTACTTGGTGGGGCCCACCTGAGTTTTGGATGTGGCTGAAACTTGGTCTGACCTCTCATCCAAGTGGGCCGCACACAATGGATGGTCTGAATCTGTGAACAACATCTAGGTGGGCACAATAAGTGATTATGAATGTGTTAATGGGAGAGTAACCCCTCTCAACTGTTGTACGTGGTGTGTACCCAAGTCATTGTTTGACTTGATTTTTAAGCCCGTGGACCACCATGGAACGGTGCATCTAACTAATGGGGTAGATGTTCGACACACATCACAGTGGGGCCCACACAGCTCCACCTCGTGGGCGGTTAATGATGAGGTATGGACGGTCGTGCTCTTCAAGACTATAAAATGCCACGTTTATTTGGCAGATAAAAGGAAAATGGCAGTGAGCTGCTGAACACGAAAGGAAGAAATTGCAACTAACTAGGAAGATCGTGTGGTGAACGATTTCTTGAAAGTATGGCAGAAAACAAACGTTGCATTGATGAAAGTAGGTAGAGTTGATAAGTAACGGACCACAAGAAATCTCAGAGCCTGGCCCATTTTCTGACAGGGTCCCAAGCATAGTCGGAAGCGGATTGCATACTGAGTAACTCAGACTCTGTGGGGCCCACTGATATATATGTTTTATCCACGCCGTCCATCTATTTTAATGGATTATTTTATGACATGGTGCAAAAATTTAAGCATATCTAAAGATCAAGTGGATCACACCATAGGAAATGGTGTGAATGGACACTTATTGTTGAAAATTTCTTAGGGGTAATTGAAATTTTAAATCAAGCTGGTATTTGTGTTTTCCCTTCATCCATTTCTGTATGACCTTATAAATAGGTTGGATGACAAATAAACATCACTGTGGGCCCGAGGAAGGTTTCAACGGTGGACATAATTATCTCCGTTTTTTCCTGTGGTGTAGTCCACTTGAGATTTGGACTTGGTTCAATTTTAATTTTTTTGCCATAAAATGATCTGGATAAAGAGATGGACGGCGTGGATAAGACAAATACATTCTTGATGGGCCCCACGGAGTTTACTCGAGTTACTCGGTACGCAATCCGCTTCCAGCAGTCTATCTATTGTATATGCAACGGGACCACTTGCCAGACTTATGCAGTGAGGTGGTGTGAAGACTCTGTGGGGCCCACATGGATATATGTGCTTTATCCACGCCGTCCATTAGTTTTTCCAGCTCATTTTAGACCACGAATCCAAAATTCAAGCATATCAGAAGTTCAAGTGGACCACAACATAGAAAACAGTAGAGATAGTGATGTCTACCGTTGAAACTTTCCTAAGGGCCCACAGTGAGTTTATGTGTGATCCATTCTGCTCGTAAGATCATACAAACATGGATGAAAGGAAAACACTAATATCAGCTTCATCCAAAACTTTTGTGGGCCGCAGGGAGTTTTCAACCGTAGGCTACTCGCCTGCGACAGCGGTTTCTACAATCGAGGGAACACCTACCACTATGAAACATTTGTACGGACCTAAGCTTTTCATCTGGTCGTATGCACCGTTTAGATCTTTCAACCTGAAAGTCAGGCCATTCCTGACCTCTTGGGACGACAGATCTAACCTTCCCACCTAATGAGATATGCGGTTTAGATATAAATCACGTGTTGTGGCCCATACGAGTCTTGGAACATCCTGATTTTCACGGAATTCGTTCATCCTAACATCCACGTGTCAGATGAGTGGATTGGATGACATATAGATACCACAATGAACCCCATGCAGTTTAGACAAATTTAACGGTAGGAATTCCCATCTCAACATGAGTTTTGATTCAACTTGAAATTTGAGGTCCGGCCAAAACTACAGTGGAACACCATCTCACGTTCCAAACCATTTTCTTTGGTGTGGCACACTTAAATCACATATGGGTCTAATTTTTAGGCCTAATTCTAAGTTTTAATGTGTCTTTTTCATATTAAATTAGAGTGGATTGCATATAATCTTAATGGTGACCCTATGAAATTCTTCAAGCATCTTTCTCTCAACTATTTCCTTTAGTGCGGCCCTCTCAAATCACATGCCAATTGGACTCATTGGCAAAGCTGTGAAGGAGTCATCCCAGTGGAGCTGAAGCTCGGCTTAGCTTGGCCATTAGCTAACCTAACCTTGAACTTGGCTTGGCTGAATCCTCGAGCCTGTCTAGCCCGCTCTACTCAACTGGATTAGCAGCTTTGAACCTAGCTTGGCTCAGTCATCGAGCTTGGATTGGCTGTAAAGGAGTCAATTCAAGTCGAGCTTGTTCAGCTCAACTCAGCTTAGCTGAGCCATTAGCTTGATCAGCTCAGCTCAGCTCAATTCTCAAGCCTGTCTTAACACTTTAATACTTTGAATACATTTTCAGCTCAGCCAGTCTTAACACATCAATACTTAGAATTAGAGTTGTACACGAGCAAATTAAGGCTCGAGTACTCACTCAACTCGACTCGGAATACTCGACTCGTACTCAACTCACCTGAGTTAGAGTCGAGTACGAGCGGGTTTTCACTGCTCGTTTAGATTACAAGTAGAGTACAAGTCTAGAGGTACTCGACTCGTGTGCTCGACTCAGTACTTGACTCGTACTCGACTCGTACCCGTATATATAAGCCCGCCCAAAAAAAATCCTACCCCACCCACCCGTCATTTTCAACCAGCGAGCAACCGAGCGCCCACAAAAAAACCCTACCCCACCCACCCGTCATTTTCAACCAGCGAGCGCCTAAACCCGTTTGAAAAAAAAAAAAAAAAAAAAAAAAAAAACCCTCTCTCTCTCTCTCTCCCCTCCCTCTCCCAGCGCCCTTCCGGACTCCAGTCGTCCCTCTTCTTCCCTCTCTCTCTCTCTCACTCGCCCTTGTCCCCTGTCCAGCGGTGCTAGACCCTGCCGCTCGTCCTTGCGGCCTGTCCGGTGACGGAGCTCTTCTCTGCCACTTGTCCGGTGTCGTAGCTCGTTCCTGCCAGGCTGTCACTCGTCCGTCATCGCCCTACCCTGCACGCAGCTACCGGTCGTTCCTGCCCAGCTCGCCCGGTAATGTGTGGGTTTGATTTTTTATTTTTTTTTTAGAAATTATTTAATATGTGTTAATATAGAAATTGTTTAATATAGTTTTGGGATTAACCTAATATTTGTGATTAACCTAATAAAATGATCAGGAAAAATGGGTGGACGGTAGGAATGAAACACATACATCACGGTGGGGCCCACAAATCACCGACCGCCTCAAAAACTCGGACTCGGTACTCAACTCGTGTGCTCGTACTCGAACTCAACTCTACTCGTTTACTACTCGTACTCGGCTTGTACTCGAGCGAGTAGAGTACGAGCAGGGGGTCCCTGCTCGTTGGCCGAGTAGAATCGAGTACGAGCAGCACTCGGGCGTTAAGAGCCGAATACGAATAGGGCGATACTCGACTCGACTCGACTCGTGTACAACTCTACTTAGAATGCATCTTCAAATTCTGACTAAATGAAAAACGGTAACAACCCTATAAAGGTATTTTGTCCTCAAACACTTTGAATCCATCCTTAATTCAATAATCCAAACCGTTTATTTGATAGGGTCCCCTTTGAATTGAGGATGGATTTCCAAAACCCAAACTCAACTAATCGTACAAATCATCCAATCTATGGCTTTCATGGACACAGTCAACGGCCCAAATTCAACTAATAAAACCAGATGCAAAATATCTTTTTGCCATCTTGGATTTAGGGCTCCAATCAATCCCCACTCGGTCCGGCAATTTGGATGGTCCTGATAGCCATGCACATTCGCCATGTGTGCCATGGATGAGACACCACAACATAAAAATCAAATAAATAAATGAATTAATAAAATATGGTGGGGAACTGCTATAACTTAACAGAGAAAAATCCTATCGTATCCTTTGATTAGTGGACACCTTTTTTTTTTTTTTTTTGAAACTGGACAGTTTGCTATTTTTCATTTTAATTATCCAGTAAGTGCACCTATTCGACATTAGGAGTAAATCTATACAAGGACCCATAATTTGGACGGTTTCAATTGAATTACCAATGTTTGACGTATGCAACATGAAAAATGGGATTTTATCCGATGGAGTTGGGTTGTTTTTTCAATGATCCAAACCATTTACGTGATAGGGATCGCCTTGGATTGGGGGATGCCCGAAAATTTTCGACCGTCCATTTTCAATTGGCTGAAATAACCCAATTTTAATTGTTTTTTGTTGCCAATCCACTATAAAAGTCAAGGCTTGATCGTATGAACGGTCTGGATCATTAGAAGATCTAGTTTCAAAGGACAAAGTCCTGACATAAAGCTGATGGCTGGCTGTGGGTCCATTGTGATGGCTGGGGAAGTGTATGAGATCCAACCCGTCCATCAGGTGTCTCATTAAATCAGTATACAGCCGTACAATCAATTTGGCCACACTAAAGGGAACAGTTGGGCAGGGATGTCCACCACTAGTTTTGCTTGGGGCCCACCATGGTGTTTAGATGTGATCTAATCCATTCATCTGATGCTTGGAGGTTTTACACATGATTTTCCACTACATTCTATGGTGCAGCCCACCAAAGTTTTATATCAGCCTGGCTTTTTAGATCGAGACCCCACCAGGTTGATCTCCAGTAGGAAAATCTCGAGCATGTGGTGTATGGAGCATGGCCAAAAATTCCAAACGGAATCCGGCAATCCTGACCATTTGATTTTGCCACTCCAATAAATTCTAGATATTAAACCCCATGTTGACCTCATGAAGTGACCGGTAGTGTCAAACTCAATTCAAGTGGGCCACACCATAGGGAACAATATAAAGTATGCATAAAACCTCAAAATTCACAGGGAGAAGGCCAACTTAAGTCTTGGATGGCCTAACTTTTTAGGGTACCCTTCGATCCTACTAGGGAAGAATCTGATAAGTGGAATGGACAGCATATACACACCACTTGTAGGCCCCACAAACAATCAAGTTTTTAATTGGCTGCTCATCCCATACCAACTGTTATATCTGCTGTTTTCAGATAAGCTTGATATTTGGGGCTGCAAACCACTTATAAGAGGACGCAACTGATGACAAGAGTGGATGTCATGGATACATCACTGTGGGGCCCAGATCATAGGCCTAGTATTAGATCAACGGCCCAGATCTATTATCTTCACTTAACCATTTCCGATCAGAGACCCACTATCACTGCCAAAGAGTATAGTACAGATATCCACAAAAATCCAATCTCATAAAACGCAGACGATCATCATAGTCCATGATGTCAATAGGGTCCGGTCCCAGATATTGGACTGCTGAGACTTGGCCCTACTCAGAATATGGATTTCTCCATACACAGGGCCCACTCATTTACAGACTATTGGAATGTTGGAATGCAGCTCCAGGATCTGTTACAACCAGACCATGAGGTTGTTGCAAGGTCACAACGATCATGGGTACGATTCAGGGTGTCAAAGCCCATTCCTTGAACTAAATATCCGGGCTTCAGAAAATGTACACACCCATGCCCTGCCCAGTACATTAGCCACGTATCCACACCTATTCCGATCGTGCTGGAGTCAGGCCCAAATTCGCTGCCATATCAAACCAGCATGCAAATCTACGTCTGATCCAGATCTGATTGTTGTGTCCCAAAACCCATGTCCACGCTCCTTCTCATGGGCTCATTAGCAAAATCCAGCCCAAAGAAGGCCAGATATGGACAATGCCCAAGCTGGCCACGGATCCTGATTTAGAAATGTAAGATTTCAATTGCATTTGGATGCTATTATTACCCTAATAAATTGCAATTGTGAAACTAATAAACAGGGAGTTATTTGATGCTCTGGCTGCATATGACACTTTATGCGCAGGCACTTACAATGCCTAATGTTGTGTTGGGTTATCAACTTACCCCTTGGTACAGAAACGAGTCTTTGCAAGAAAGAATTACTTCTACCAAAGAGAGATCTATAACTTCCATTCATGAATAGAAGTTTATGTACCTACAGACGATTTGACCAACCCTGCTCCTGCCATGACATCAGCACATTTAGATGTTGCTGCCGTACTCACAAGAGGATTAGCTGTTAGAGGTATCTATCCAGCAGTAGATCCTTTAATCTTGATCTATATTTTTCATTTTTAATCGTCCAATGAGTGTCCACCAATATGATATCAGATAATCAAATACATGTAATCTTGATTGCGTTTATGGTAGAGATGTAAAATGACAACCATGACTTGGAAAGTTTAATTTTAATTACTAATATGTCATGTATGCAATTTCCAAGTGATTTCTAAGTGCCTGCACATTATCCATCATGGAACTGAAAGGAAATGTACCTGAAATTCTGGGGCTACTTCCATGAGCAGTGTGTAGTTTGCAGAAGCCCATGGTACAGCGATCCTGGCCGTTGATCTGATGGGCGCAGCCATGGACGGGGGATGCATAACTCCGAACCTTATGTCTTTAGATTTTAGTAGATGGAGTGCAGCGTGTAGAATACGACATTTGTTTCCAGCTTCGGATCGTAAGCAGCAGCTGAGCGCTCTTTAGTTGCCAGGACCTTTCTATCCTGATAAATGCAGATGTGGCATGTGTGCATGATCAAGGCCGTTCATCAGCAAATCCAACTGAATGTTCCGGGGCCCAAACATCAGGTGGGCAATGTGTAGACCAAATACGAACCATAGCTCAATATTTTAGACCATCAATTTCTGTATATGTGCATTGCCTGAGAATGGACCTACGTACTTTGGGACCGCAGAACATATATGCAAGGCCTAGCGGATGGACGACCCAGATCTCACGCATGCCATACTTGAGTAGGATTTCGACAGCATCAAGGCTCTTTTTTTTTTTTTCTTTTTGCTTTCGCAGCACCAGTTGCATAGAAATCAGATATGGATACAATTCAACAGTGAGAGATGGGTGTGTCATTACCTACTACACAATAAGACATGAGGAGAGATCACTTACATTTCAACAAAGAAGAGCCTTTGTTTGTTCCCTTAATAGGAGTGGTGCTGCTACTTCGACATTTTGAGCAAAACCAGTCCTCCTTTGGAACTGCTTCAAGTGGGGGGTTGCAACAGTCGATGTGGGTCCCAACCCCACAGCCTAGAGTGCCCCCCTCATCTCCACAAATCAGCATCACCTCTCCTCTATCACGGGACCCACAAACTTCACAACTGATGTCATTGCCATCTTCCGAAGGTGTTAAGGCCTCAATGATCTCTTCCGAACGGCTCGACAGGTTCGCAAATGACTTCTCTGCCCATGCATGTGTCTTGTAGAGGACATGCCTCTCAAGAGAGTACCCGGGCTTGCACACATACTCAACCAAGTAATCAGCTGCGATGCATGGGATTTCATGCCTCATGAACTCCTGGACCCAGCAGTCGACACGTGGCATGCCCGGACTGATGACCGCAAAGTCGACACCAGATTTCAGAAAGCGGGTGTATGGTGGGGATGTTGCTAAAATGGTGCCGTCTCCAGCCTTCACCACACGCTTCAGAGTATCCTGGTTTAGGAAGGAGAGGTTAACAGTACTTAAAAACTTTCACCCCAAATCAATAAGTTATCAGCTACTCCCTTATGTTCTCTAGGGTTGCAAGTTGCAACTTGGGTTGGGGTCAACCAAAACCCAGCTGGTTCAACCCAAACTTTAGGTTTGGTTGGGTCAGGTTGGAGTGGGCCAAAAATCCTCAACCCGACCCAGGTTGGGTTGGGCTTGGGTTGGAGCCTCAGGCAATCCCCACCCAACTAGAAACCAACCTTATATGCAATAAATATGAGTTATGACTAATACGATATAAATGTAAAATCATGGCCTGCATTGAAAATAGGACAATTAGAATTGACCAGGGGCCCACAGTGTGATTTTTTAAATTTATTTCTTTAATTTTATTTGTTTATGAATGGGCATACTAATCTTTATTTTACTAGTGTTATTTCGACAGTTATAGGTGTTACTTCAGTAGTGTTGTTTAAGGGTTGAATTTTCATTGTATGTGATAGTTTACTGGTTGCAAGTGTTGTTGGGGTTGAGCATTAAATAATTGGCCCTCGGGTCAACTCCTCTTGAGGTTCGGTTGAGCTTGGATTGATCCCAACCCAAAATCGACCTGACTGAGTTACACCCATGCCATTCTCATGTCACTTTAATTTTTGGCAGAAGTCGAGCACCAAACACAGCAGTGCACATACATCCATACAGTATGCATGGAAGTTGCAAGATTTTGAAGACTATCCAAATTTATTATGTAATGATACCACTACATGTAATAAAAATACCAGAGGTGGCGTGATGCATTCTCCATATATGACAATGCACATCCCATAGAAGGCTCCATGACCCGTCCTCTCCCTTAAAAGGCGCCATTTCCGGGGAGCTTCCAAGTTGATTGCACCATCTTCGCTGAGGCTGCTCTTATACCATTCAAAAGGTTCTTCTGCCAAAAACCTTCCTGCCTGGCTACTAGCTGCTAAGTAATCTGTCTTAAGAATCCACCTGCATCCAAGAGCAAGGCTTTAGATCACTGTATCATATCATTTACCACTGATATAGCCCCGTGTTGCCCCCTGTATCGGGCTTTTCAGGTTGATATGAGCATATCTTTCATGGCAATGCCTATACATATCAGGCGAGACGTACCAGTTTCAGATGATACTTAAACCTTGTCCAAGAGGGACCAAGAAGTCAACGTGCATTTAAGGATTTCCAGCACAATGATGGAAATGACTCCCGAGGAAACATACAATATTCAACCAAGCAGATTTGTTCACCCCAACAAACTGCTGGGACCAAGGTTTTGGTGGTCCAAATGGTTCACAGGGTGGGTGCATCATGGATGGAAATACCCAAATATCACCTCTACCAGATGATATGAATTGTCTGGTTAAGACCTTAGTAAATTTGACCCATTGAATGAAACCGTCCATTTAGAAACCATCAACAGACGGTTACCTTCATCTGGAAGAGGTAGATGGGAAAGGCCATCACCTTATACGACCCACTAACAAACAGTTTAGGCTACTCAAAGAAGGATCTCACTTGTACCAACGGGCTGCCAAACAGCCAGGCCTGATTCGGACCTGGATTTTGGACTGGTCGAGCCAAGCCTATTCAAAATTTTGTTTTGTGAGGGCTGGGCTCCAGGCCATTGACAGCCCCGTGTACTATTGCTGTCTTGGAGAAGCTGATTCTTCTTATCAAGCATCTTACGATCCATTTCTTTCTTTACAATATGGGCAAGTATTTTCCTAACAATGAAGGGTTGCATTACCTTCCCGCTGCTGCAGCTGCAAAGAACTTCTCTGTCCTTCGCACTGGATCCGGAACAATAAAATGCGTAGCTTGGTAAGACCAATGGTGAGAATCCCTGCAAAGCCTTCCCCTCAAACGCCTAATAACCTGCTGAAACTCCTTTCTCTGTAGACGATGACCGCTCAATAAAAACCATGTCAGTTCAGAACTTCCAGTTCTTGAACTCCTGCCTGCCTGCAATCCGTCTGCATTCGTACCAACAGCCTTTTCAGTATTCTGCACCGACAATGGGTTGGACTTTTTAGCAGCAGCCTTCTGTCTTCCACGTTTACCTGAATTCACACTCCAAACCCCATTTTCAGTTGGTTTGTTCTCCTTCTCTGCATCTGCCACTTCCTCTTTTGCATCTAAAGCTACAGCTTTGTTCTTGGGTTTATTCGTAAAGCATGGAATTCGTTCAACCTTTTCCTCCATGATTACATCCGATCCTTTATGAGTCGAGTCGGCCATCTCAACATTCACATCACTATTCATCTTCTTAGGCTCCACTCCATCCTTGCCATTTTCTACTTCACCAGGCATGTCAGTTTTATCCGGGTGACTTGCACTGCTACCTTTACTGGTGTTACTCGTACTCGGTTTATGTTTATAGCCCACAGTCTTCTTGGCTAACAGCTTTGTCCTTAGTTTGGTTGAAGACACTATGTCATTCCTTTCTGCAAGTGTCCTAGCATTAGCAGTGCTTTCAAACTTTTCGGTCTTGGATTGTATGCCATTGGGAGATTTCTGGGGATCACCTATTTCAATGACAGGAAGGTTAGATGATTTGCTCATTCCAACATCAGGTTTAGTGCCTGATGCAGACCCTTTCGAATCCCTGGAAGAAGTTTCAGGTGACTTCTCTTCATTGGAGGTTTCTACTAGGCTTCTGCCATCAACAGCCACTGGTTCCAGCTGGTTGGTTTCAACTGCACTCGTATTGTTGATGGCCATTGTGCCTAGGTAGTCCGTTGTATCACTTACGCACCTCTGCTCACCCAACATGTGGCTTGATTTGATATCTCCCTTCGCCATACCATCTGAAGAAGAACCAGAATTATCAGAGATCTTAGTTGCCAAAACAGTCCGTCCACGTTTCAGAGACTTCGCAGACTTAGTTTTTGATATGTTCGCATGTTGGTTTTCTACACATTTCACTGCAGAGACCCCTTCTGAAGGACTGCTATTATTCGTAATATGAGGGTTAATTTTGGAGTGTGGCTCATCAACCATCATAGTAGCATGCTCAGCTTCTGCAGATACAGCAGTGTTCTGTGGACTTCCAGTGACATTGTGATCTTTGGCCTTCGCCAATCTGAGGCCACTTCTTGAAACAGCTAGCTTCCGCTTTTGAGGAAATGTGTTATGTGTTCCTTCCTTGTGATGTTTCTCTGTATGTACGGTTGGAATTGGAATTTCACTAGATGCAGGGTCATTCCTAGCCTGCTCAAAGGTTAAAGCACCTGCTACTGTATTTTCTTCTAAATTTCCTTGAGGTGAGTTTCGTAAGTGAGTTGACGGTGTTGGAGATAATGAAGCAGCTGATCTTTTTGGGGTTTTTCTTGAGAAACACAGAACAGACTTCTCAAGTGGCAAATTTGAATCTGGAGATCTTTTAGATGTTCTCTGGTCAGAAAATGGCGTATTGCCTTCTATAGTAAGTTTAGTAACTTTGTCATCTAGGTTGGAAATGCCCTCACCAATTCCACCATCCAACATACCATGACCACTGCCTGCTGTCACATGCAGACCAGCATTGTGATAGCCAAATCCCTCAATTCCATCTGCACCTTTACTGGAACTAGTTTCTTTGCCTGAAGTAGAGTCAGAAGATACTAGCCCATTGTTCACACTATAATCTGGAGATTTATCGAAACTAGTATATTTTCCTGGGGAAGATACTAGCCTCTTGTTCATGAGAATATCTTCAGAGATATTTAATGGGCCTTTAGCAGCAGAAGCATTCTGCCGGATCTTGGGTGCTTCCCTCACTGGTGTGCGCAATTCAGAACCATGAGTACTCATTCCTGAAGTGGATGCATTCTGCTGGATCTTGGGTGCTTCCCTCACTGGTGTGCGCAATTCAGAACCATGAGTACTCGTTCCTGCAGTGAATGCATTCTGCTGGATCTTGGGTGCTTCCCTCACTGGTGTCGGCAATTCAGAACTATGAATAAGCGTTCCATTGTTCAAGCTAGAGAAGACCCCAGGACCTGGTTCTGTTTCTTCTTCAGAATCCCGAGCTTCAGCCTCCATGATCTCTAACTCCCAACCACTGTTGTGAAATCACGCAAGAACAGGGGTGGCACCATTATTTCCATTGTTAGAAATGAAGATGGATTAGACAATTGGTCGCTAAAGAAGAACATGGTATGCTTTTTTTTTTTTTTTTTTTTTTTAAAAGACAAGGCACAGTAAGTTATATGTGCAATTAAAGAAGAATCAAAACAACAATATTGAGCACTTAGATATGAATTAGAGTTCTAAAAGCAATGAATTTCCAAGATTGTTTTATTACAACCTAATTTCTAACTGGGATGAGGTCAACAGGATACTTTCTAAAATAGAATTTAAAGTAGTGAATATATGGCTTAAAAGATATCCTCTTTGCTAAATGATTGTCCCTAAACGGTATTTAGGGGTACAAATAAAGAGTCAAAAGGACATAAGATATGAAAAATGCAAGAACAAACCAGCATCAAATTATTTGCTAGCAAACAAATGCATTGAGAATCTGAGATAGCAATAATTGATATTCATTATATTTTGTTGCAAAGACAGTAGTTGGGATAAATGTGTGCAGCAAAAATAATGCCCAAAATGAAACAGATAAAGTACCTCACCTCTTGTTGTATTTATCTACTGGAAGGATTTCCCATGCTCTCAAGCTGCAACAAAAAATAAATTAGCAAAAGAAAGATGCTGTCAATGAGGAACCCCAAGATCCATACAACTTCATATGATATTTTGTATTTTGGGGATCTGATAGGGGCATTAAGTCCTAAATTCAAGAAGTTTAGGGGTAATAAAGAGAAACTAAGTGTACCAGTCCTCTAACCACTGATGATTGACGAGTTTTATTCCAATTTTTCTTGCAAGATCAAATTTTTCACCTGCATGATAATAATAAATGGTATCCTTTACTTGATTCATCATCATAATAGAAACAAATGAAATAGGTCAGCCGAAAGAATTATCCTTGATAATCTGTCAAAAATGCAATATGCAATAAACCAAACAAAAGATGCACAAAGGCATGTGGAAAACCATTCTTCATTCACCAATGAAAAAGCCCTGATATGCCCATGAAGGTAACCAGAGAACCACATTTCAAAAAAAGAGCAAAAGAACAGCCTGCAATGCTTAAATACCAAATGAAAATGAGTACATGGAAAAAGTGCCCATCTCTAATGAAAATCAGGAAATCAAAACTCGTTTCAGTGGTCATCATTTCAAGTATATCCCCCAAGAATGCATTTTTTGAACCACATTGGAAAGAGTCATACCAGTATCGGTCCTTGTCACGCTCTGAAACCGAGTTTTGCTTCCTGAAGAAAAAGTTGTCTATTGTTTTTGCAATCTGACTCTCAAGATCAAGGAGTCTCAAAGAATTATATGCTGAGTTCCTAGTTTTCCCCATCACAATAGAGCTTCTTAGGTGCCTTTGATGCTACAATTGAATGTAGAAGCTGCAATTGATGGATTTGAGACCATTTGATCACAGAAGGCTGCAACCAGGCTCCCTTATATACTGATCGATGTTCTTTTGAATAGCATCCATTTGATCTATTAAAGCATTCTTCATCCATGATGTCTTCATTCAAATTTCTATGAAAAATTTAACTTTCTTCCAAGTTTGTAAATCCACAAGGCATCCTATTCTTGTTAGGAAATTCAGACTCAGAGGCAATTGACAGGATGTTTCCATGCCGCCTTATTTCAACTTTAAAAAGAAAATGATCAGCAAAAGACACCAAACTCTTGTGCAGATTGAAATAAATACAAGTATACAACATGGTACCAAAGGTTTATAAATTTAAAGTAAAACGATCAGTGACAATAGTTCATGATACGAAAAGAGGTTACGCTTAAGAAATTAAGATTAATAAACACTGGAATATAGATGCAGACAGAAGATTAAGACACCCTTCTCAATTATGAATTGTTCATACTCATAGGAATGAGAAACACCTTCAAATTTGTAGCAGATAAGATGAGTGACTTTGGATGCTATCAAAGGCTTGGAGAATTGTGCACCCATCAGCTCAACCATTTTCTGAGAAACAAGAAAAACAAATTGTTATGTAGTATGATCTTGTGGTTAACTGAATCAATCAATCAATCACTTCATAACAAACAATTGAAAGCTAAATAATAGTTCTAGCATATAGCTGTGACATTACAGTTCTAATGAACTAGAGCAAATATTGGGTAAGTCTGTATTAACAACATGGCTGCACTGCAGAAGTCCAACACACACAATCTACAACAGAAATAACTTTTTTTTTTAAGTTGAGACCATGAGAAACTGTGATGTTATGACTGAGGTACTATCAACATGATCAAGAGATATGGGAGCCAATGATATTTAAAAGATATATCACAGTTACTACTTACTAGAAACCATATCATTAATGAAGTATATAACATAAGCGCCTGTTTTTCATAACAGCAAAATTTCATAAGGTGCTAACAGTACCAAGAAAAAAGTTCTTAAAAGTTTTGGAGAACTCCTATAAAGAAGAGCTCGAAGACATGACAAACTCAGTCTTTCCTCAGTAAGCAGATAAGCAGCAGCTTCAGTTCCTTCATCTTAGCAATAGATTGTACCACTAAACTGCGAAGAATTATGATAAGATCTACATGTAAGCATTTTTCGTTCTTCCTCTTTTCTACGAGAGTGCTTCTTAGTGACCATAAGTTTTGCATTAAAATCTGTATGATTTTGGTATGACTCTGTGGATTGTTTATACTTCAAGTTGTATGATTTAGATAAGGATGCAGCACAAGTGCTGTACTAAAAACAGTATTGCAGGGAGGGAATAGCATACCATGATATCATCGCGGGCTTGCCTTTGATATCCTGTTAGGCAAATGTGCAGCGATTCAGAACCTCGGATTCCTTTCAAATCCTTTAGAGGTCTATACAAAATCTGTCAGGAAAGGTAAGGGTACAAAATTAAATAACCAGTAGTAAACAAGGCCAATAAGTCAAACAAGACTAGGGTTTGACTAAAGAGTTACATATGTGAACTTTGGCATATCAATAACAAGAAAAGGTAAATTTGTCATTAAAGAAAGGTACAAAAGAACATAAATTATCAAAGGATCCTTGTCTCTTTCCTTTATTTGTAGGTAAACTTCTTAAAAGAAAAAAAACAAAGGAAAGAGACAAGAATCCTTTAATGATATCATGCTATGCACACCATATACAAGTTCTCAATTGATAATATCATGATATTTTTTACTTTTCTTGGTGTATATTGATGGGAACAGGATGATTGATGTGTTTTTTAGCTTATTTATAATTTTTCAATTTTTTTAAGAAAATCAGAAAACGATTTACAATATGTGATTCGATATGATCAACCCCTGTTATGATTTGCTATACGATAACAATTTTGAGTTTGGACAACATTGCTTATGAGCACCTTCCATTTGGGAACTGAAGCATTACAAAAATGTGCTATTTCAATTCTCAAAACAGAAAGTGGGTGTAAGCAGATCAATTAGGTGGGATATCCATTGTAGATATAATTTCTCATATAAATTACGCAATTTAGTTCACTGCAGCCACCCTCCAAATTTTATGAAGCTTGTATTAGCAATTTCCATTTGCTTAGTAAGGTACTCCCACCCCTTTTTAGTTTGTCCAATGCTTCTTATCTAAACGACATGTTCCAGTAAAACTGGAAAATCAATTGAATGGTAGTTTTGATTAACAGAATCACAAATCACTATTATTTTGACACTAGAAGAGGGCGAAAAATTCCTTTTCTTGGGTGGAAGATTAGGAAGATGAGAGAATCATTTATTCTTTTCGTTTTTCCCTTATGGGACACCTATATGGGAGCTGCCTTTTGCTTATTGAGTCAGCCCTCTAGGACCAGGGCAAGCACCTTTTCAGCCGGCCTGGTTAAGGCTAGTGCCAGACCAGCACCAAGGCTCAAGGGACCAAGGCAAGGCTAGGGCCAACAGGGCATGACCCTAGTTTGGCCTATCACCACACCTAGTTGAATCTAAGTAGCAATTGGGATTTGGGCCAGGATAAAACTGGCCCAAGATTTATAATCAAGAGTAAATATCAACAAACATGGAAGATTAAAGAACAGAACATAGAAAGTGTTTGTATGCATCAAAGGCACACATTTTCAACATAACAAAAACAATGAGCAAGAAATGCACTTGAATGCAATTATGAGCAAATCACCGTTATAAAAGTTCTAAGGATCAATCAACAGTGAAGTACTTAGTCCAACCTCAGAAATAATGATGATAATAAGTTCAAGGCATGTTTGGATGCTCAAGTGAGCTGAACTACTTAAAATCCAATATTAGAGGGAAAAAATAATTTAATTCACAATGACTCAATGAGGAACTTAATTCATATAGAGGAAAATTAACTTATTTCAATTCCAGGTGCTTAATATTGGAAAAGAAATGACTCAGTTTCAGTTTGTGGAACAGTCCCTTGTTATGAATGGAGTGGAGCTAGCTGCACATTGGTCGTTTCCACTTTTAATGAATCAAATATCAAACCATTGTCATTCTCTGAAACTGAGCGTCTGAATGCACCCTCAGGTAATGCTGATTACTTGTTATAAATCTTTCAACTTCTGTGATGACCACAAATACCTTGGGAGAGCGAGAAGCAATGAAACTCGAAATGGTCGTGGGCAGATATCAATGCATCAATCCCATCTTCACTACTAAATTATCGATTGATCTAAAACACCATGTAAATATATTCACAAAAGACAGGTTTGCTAATTGCAATACACTGATATAAGGCATCTCGTCTTCATGCCATCAGATGTGCCAACATGGTACACAGGTCTGATGAGATGCAAGCCATCCACTAGGCGAGTCATATCATGTAAATACCCTAGCCAACAAACCAAGCCAATCCAGTCATCAGGTGGGCACCCGACAGCGAAACAAATGGATCGCTCCCAACTTTTCTTAAGCCGTCATATTATTTCTAACAACATGTCCCATATTAGAAGGACCCAACTACAGACATCTACAAAAAGAGTAGAAGACCCAAATTGGAACACGTGGTGGCATGAAATTGCAATGGCTGATACTCATGTCGGATTAGCAAACCTCCCCATGGGTTTGTGCGCATGAACAGCAAATTAAATTCCAGAAATTTACAGGAAAATCGCATCACTACCCATAAACAAAATGAGTTCCAGGTCTAGAAACCAAAAGAAGAAGCAAACAGAGAATCTTAACGAAGAGAATGAAACCAAAACCAGAAAAGGAATAGAAGAAACTGACCCGGCTAGCATCTGCAAGTCTTTGAAGATCTAGACTATCTTCAACCCATAGATCTGTAATAAGAATCTTGCCATCACCTCGAGCAGTAACACAAACAGGATCATCCTGTAGCAGCCAGAAAGTAAAACAAAGTAAATCAGTTGCAATTAAGCAATAAATAAATAAAATAGTGCTAGAGCTTCGAGCACAATGAGTTGAATTTGGACACGTGGTCAGTTGATCAATCTGGACCATCCAATTGGTCAACCTACATTCCATTGTCAAGGTGAAAAGACACACCAATCAGATGATCCCATTCCTATCCTCTGAATGCCAAGACACAGATGGTCTTAGGATCATGTGATCAGAACAATTTTTTGAAACCCGTAGACAATCCAATGAGGGGCCCACACAATGGATGGTTCAGATCACTGTTGGGCTCTTTCTTTGCTGCAAACAATCTAACCGTCCATTTCTCAGGATATCAATCGGATCGACAGGATCATCTAATTCGTCAGACTTGTTTCATGGTGGTCCAAAGGAAGTGAAATGGATCAAACGGACGGTCCAGACTGGTTGATTGATTTGACCGCCCAAACAAGCAAATTCGTCCCAAAAAGGCAATACTGAAACTGGTTTTCACAACATCTACAAATCAAAGTCCTCAAAAACTCCATGCCCGAGTAGTGGCGAAGATATCTAAACCCCTAAAGGCTCAAAAAATGCAAAAAATAAAAATAAAAAAATAAACTTAATAATAAATACTGCAAAAAGTGCGTTTGGCTGCACCAAAGACTATGAAATGTCATGATTAATAAGTATGATTTAGTGCAAAATTTCATGATATTTAATGAGATTTGGAGTAACCAAACACACCCTAAAATAAAAGAGAGAGCCAGAACGAGAAGGGGCTTACATAAACACGATCGTGAACAATCACATGCGTGCAGCTTGAATCATATCGACCAACGTCGACGCCGCCACCATTTAAAAGCTCCGAACGATACTGCAAGAGAGCGAAATATCGGATTAGGCTCGAACCGGATTTCATCCGATTGCAAAAGAAGCACGAATACGGCAAACCGGAAAATCGAACTAGAATTACTGGAAATGCAGATCTGAAACTTGAGAGAGAGAGAGAGAGAAAGGGGGGAAATGAGATTGCCTGGGCTTCGGAGACGGAATCGAATCCGATGAGAACGAAACGAACACCGTGAAACATCTCTTTTCAACTTTATACACGGAATCGAAGGTGTATGTGAGATGACAGACAGAGACAACGGGAGGGGGGTGTTGGAGTGCAAGGAAAGGGGAAAATGAGAGAGAGAGACGATTTGTTGGGTGTATGTGCGGAGAAAGGAGGGTACTGGAAAATGGGAGGGGGTTTTGATTTTCGTCTTGTGGCGGGAGAAGACGAGATCAACGAAAAGTTGGCACGTGTATAGTTGCTATTACGAGGCACGTGTGCAGTATACGTGTTACTCTCGCCACGGGGCACGTGTTTGCTTCCGACTCTCGGGTCGGGTGGGATCCACCGTGAAACAGAGCGACGCGGTTGGGAAACGGATTGGCTACTCCCCCTGCCACCACCCCGGTGGCTGGTGGTCGATGTTCTGTGGGCCCCACCATGGTTTATGTATTTCATCCATTCCGTTAATCCACTTTTACAGATCATTTTAGAGCTTGAACCTAAAAATAAGAGGGATATAAATCTCAGATGGAACACACCACAGGAAACCATCATTAAAATTCTCCTAAGGCCCACTTTACTGTTTATTTGAAATCCAATCATTTGATTAGGTCATACAGGCCCAGATGAAGGTAAGAAACAAATATCATTTTGATCAAAAACTTTTATGGTCCCAAAAGGTTTTTAATGGTCGACGCTCATTCAGTACTGTTTACTGTAATGTGGTCCACTTGAGATTGGGATATACCTCATTTTTGGTCTCATGCTATAAAATTATCTTTAAAAATAGATATACGGCATGAAGAAATACCTATATCATGGTGGGGCCCACGGAGCACCGACTACCAGCCATTGGCCGGTGGCAGGGGAGTAGCCAATCCGTTTCCCGGATTTCCTGCCAGGGCCACCGTGATGTTTATGAGACATCCACCCCGTCCATCCATTTTGTGAGCTTATTTTAGGACTTGAGCCCAAAATCGAACAGGATCCAAAACTCAAGTGGACCACACTAAAGGAAAATGTGAGTACGGAAATTCCTATAGTTGAAAACCCCCTGGGTCGAAAGTGATGTTTACATGACATTCATACCGTTAATAACTTCATTCCTACTCCTACTGGGATGAACTGAAAATACAAATTTTATCCCTGATTCAAAACTTCTGTGGTCCCACGAATATTTAAACTGTGGACGTTCAATCCTCGCATTTTCGTCTCACTTGAGTCTTAAATCAGGCTTATTTTTTAGCTAAATTCCTAAAATGATCTCAAAAAAAATGGATGGACTGAGTGGATTTATAAAAACATCACGGTGGGCCCACATATGCTACCAAGCGTAGGAAGTTAATGCGAAAGGCTTTCGGAGGAAATCCGCGTCCGCGCCAGAGGAGAAATCTCCGACTATGAACCGGACGCGGATTGCATCCTACCCTGGTAATCCGTCCGGGCAGGGCTCTGTGGGGCCCACCATTATGTAAGTGTTTTATCCACGCCATTGAACAATTTTTTCAAATAAATTTAGTATGTTAGCCAAAAAATGAGGCAAGTCCAAGGCTTGAGTGGACCACAAAGTGGGGATTGAATGTCCACTATTAAAAGCTTCTTGGGAGCCAGAGAAGTTTCGGATCAAGCTGATATTTGTGTTTTCATTTCATCCACGTCTACATGACCTTATGAATAGGTTTTATGGTTAAAAAAAACATCACGTGGGTCCTTATAAAGGTTTCAACGGTGAGTGTTATATCAGTGCAGGTTCCTTTGTTGTAGTCGACTTAAGCCTCGGACTTGCCTCATTTTTTGGTTGACATGCTAAATTTATTTGAAAAAATCGTTCAACGGCGTGGATAAAATACTTACATAATGGTGGGCCCCACAGAGCCTTGCCCGGACGGATTACCGTCTGGGCGGGGGTAGGACGCAATCTGCGTCCCTGTGAACCCCACCTTCTACCCACCGTCTACAGCTATTGGTATACGCAAAGTCTTGTGACCCTTGTTGGCTATGCTACCAATGGCTACGGTTATAATCCGTAGCTATATGTCTACAGAATGCACAATCCAACCATGCTGAATGCAAGGGTATTTTTGTCTGAAAATATTATGTCTGTATGTAATGGATTGGTTTGTGAAAGTAAAGTTTGAGAGCGCTTGGAAAAGACGGTAGGTAAACGGTGGGGTTTACGGTCGGAAATTTCTCAGCTCTGATTAGGTAGCACAGAACAAAGCATCATGAAGGTTCTGTGTATGCGTGTAAAACTTTTATGGCCCACTACGATGTATTTATTTAATCTGATCCGTCCATCCATTTTTTCATATCATTTTAAAGCAAAAATGAAGAAGATCCAAAGCTCAAATGGACGAAACTGTAGAAACCCTAGGAGCTAAACACGTATCGTTGAAAACTTGTATGCCACATATGAACAAGTTGAATAGCAAATAACCATCATTTTGGCCCTATGAAGGTTTCAATGGTGGGTGTCATTCTTCTCATTGCTTCTTCAAGGTATGGTCAACTTGAGCTTTGTATTCTCATATTTTTTAAGAGCCAGCTTGGCTCGATCTGTCTTTTAAGATATGATCTTAAAATTACAATCAATCCAAATTTCAAGTGGACCATACCACTAGAAATAGTGGCGTTGACCATTAAAAACTTTTTTAGAACTACAAAAATTTTGATACAAGCAGATATTTGCATGATCCTTTGATTCCAAATCTTTATGATTTTTATTAGTGGATCACTGGTGTTTTTTGTTATGTGTTCTACTTAAGATTTCGATCTATTTTATTTTTTTGGCTCGTATTCTAAAATGATTTTATAATCATATGGACAACTCACTTACAAGACACATGTATATATGATGGGCCCATAAGATCCACATTTCATTTTTGGGCTTCTGTTGAAAACTTCTTAAAGCCCTCTATAATGTTTAACTTGTCTATTGTTTATAATGTAATGCTGACTTGAATGAATGGATAATATAAATATAAGCTTAATCAAATACTTTTGTGGCCCACCACGCTTGAAATGTGGGTGACAGATGTCTTAAATCTGTCAAACAAGCTCAACGTCATCAAGGAAATTCGGCCAACCCATGAAAGTTCAGCTGAAAATCCAGCAACATATTCTTTTGGAATTTGCGGGAAATTCTGCCAGTCTAAGGTCAAGTTCGGCTAGCCAAAGTGTCGTTCGGCTAGCTCGATCTTTGCTTAGGCCAGCCAAAGGTTAAGCAGTTTGTGCGCTGACTACGTAAATTTGAGACGGTTTCCGGACTATTCCAAGTTGGTGTGAAAGTGAGATTTCCTAATCTATAAATAGGAGTTCCTAGGGCCATTCTAAAATAATGTTAAGGCTTTCTAAAGTATTCGAAAAGATTTCTAGAAGGGGTTATAGGGTTTCAAAGGGTGTAACAAGGGTGAGATTCGAGGTTGTTTGAATCAGGCAAGTCCTCTCTCTTTGTAATTTATGCTTTCATAGTCGATTTTTATCGCTTCGTGCCGTGATTTTTTCCCGAAAGGGTTTTCCACGTTAAATCTTTGTGTTCTCTTATGTTTGTTTGGTGTTATTGGATTGTTATCCTAGATCCATCTCTGTGTCAAATCCCGACATGAAACGCCTAACATTCAATCCCCACTGTTTTCTCGATATAGTCCAATTTAAATATACATCACTTCTAATTCATGAGTCGCGCAGAACACATGAAGTACATATAGTCGAAAGCTGACTAGGGCCATAAAAATACTTGCAAAGATTCACTGATTAATTATATTTTGTGACAAGTTATTAGGTCGTCGCAAATAATTGAGTTATTAGAAGCGAGTACTGTAGGAAACTGAACTTCAGAAAGTGTCATTGGTTGTGCAAATTTGCCTTTGCAAGTTTTCTCCAATATCTCATCTCTGACCTTTACTGACTTGGTCTTCATGGCCCCATCATCCGTGACTTTTGTTATTCATTACTGTCTACAAAATGTCTTCTAAGTTGGAACAGCTGCCATACATCTCCACTCAATTATCTCAATGCATAGATATATAGATAGATAATGCCATGTATTAGAGATCACGTGTTTATTTATTATTATTTTTTTTTATAGTGTAGATAACATGTGTTTTAAATTTTTTGTTAAGTCTAATTCTATATTCTTCTATATGAAATAGAGAAAAAAGAATAAGAAAAATAACGATAAACCTCATTCAATCCATAATTTTGTAGGGATAGTTTCTCAAAGAAGCCCATAAAGGATAAAATCTTTTATTTTTCTCTCTTTCTTCTTCCCACAATTGGATTCGTTTACTCTGTCTGATACTAATTACAGTTTATTTTCAGTTCCAAAAATAATGACTATCCTCCATTTAGATTCAACATAATTTTCCTTTAAAGGATAAAAGTGTGGAGTTGCATATATCAAGTTCAAGCAGAAACCATTCACATGTATATAAAAGGCAAATATCCTGAGAAACTTATCGTCTCTTGTGGAAAAGCCAAAACTCAATCATCTTTTGTTGTAGTCATTGTGCTACACCCTCCCACTTATCTCTAAGCATATGCAGTTGAGTGGTCTCATGTTCTGTTTTCTCCTGTTTGTGTTCTTGACCGTCTTAGGGTTTGGACAGATGGATTAGTTATTTGGTGTTGAAGTGATAAAGTCCCTTGATATACATTGATACTCCACACTCTGACAGCTTAAGCTTTTGGAGTAAATGGTTGTTTGATATGGTATTGGAGCTTAAGATCCTATGTTCGAATCTCCAGAGCAGCAAACATGCCTCCCTAATATATTATTTTCCTATGGGGGGTCCTGAAAAATTAGGTCCGGCCCAGGGACTGGGAAATTAAACCTAGCCTATTTATAGTGTGAGCGTCCCTCCACCTTTGTCAGTATGTTCCCGTCGGAGTTCCTGCCCCGTACGTGTTGAAGTGATAAAGTCATTTGCTATACATTGATACACTACACTCTGACAACTTAAGCTTTTGGAGTAAATGGTTGTTTGACATTTAGTTAAAATTTAAGATATTTAGAGGGTAAAATTGCAAAAATCTCATGAAAAAATCATGAGAAATTAAAACTTGGTGAGATTTTGAAAATCTCGTGATATTCTCATGATAATATGATATAATGGATTTCATCCATGAAACTATTATGAGATTTTTTTTAAAAAAAATAGTGATATTTGTCACATTGGTGCCGTGCAAAGACCTTTAAAGATATCCGAAACATCTTCAGAACATTAGATACAGGTAACAAGTTGACTTGTGTATGTGTTTCATGATTGAAGCTTGAAACTACGCAATGAGAAATGATAGTAAGGGATGAGTTTTTAGTGGTAGATGGTATTTTGGCTATGCAATTTTTTTACCATCAATTACAAGTTTAGTGACCATAGCTTGCTTTTTAGTGAGCATACTAAATAGGGATGTGATGATTTTCATATTGTTTGGATAAACGTGTAAAATAAGATTCCACTCTTCTTTTTTTTGTAGTTTAATTATATACTCCTTGTTGTTTTCAGAACTTAGGAGTCCTGTCACTTACAATTCATTGCACTTCCATTGAAAGCAGTTTTGCTTATTTATATAATGTATTTCAATAAGCACTTTATATATACATGCATTTATGTGTGCTTGTGCATCCCTTTAGTATGCATATATTGCTTCTAACCATGTCATAAATTCTGTAATTTATAATTCTTACATGGGAGGATCTGAATGTGGCAATTGAAGAAGCAACGCCTCCCATTTATTCATTTGGAGTCATTTCTCCTTCTAGTGTTAGTTTGTAGTTATATCAGTCATTTTCATCCATGCTTTCTACTACCTGAACTATTCTTCCTTAGGATTCATGAACTGCTGGATGTGCATGTTTATTGCTTAAATGTTATCCAAGTGCTAAAATTTAATAATAATGTTATTAGTAAAATGTGATAGTTGCTTTATATTTTTAAATACTATAACCATTGTTATTAATATGAACGTATCCGTTATTTCTGTGTGGGATCTACTTATACTCACAGATTAGTGGATTCCAATATAAATGTGTTCACATCAGAACACTGGATTCTAATGTGCTTATTTGTATAATCTCAAATATAGATAGCACACTGGATGTGGATTCCAATATAAATGTGTTCACATCGGGAATATATTTGTTAATTTCTTAAAAATATACTAAACAACTGATTACACACTTGTGTTGAGATTGATGATTTACAGATGATTTTTTATTCCTACTTTGTAATTTTTCAATCATAAATTTAGGACTATGTATATTTGTTTTATAATGATTTACAGCCGATTACACATCCTTATGCTTTGAACATCCAAACCAATCGCCTTGTTTTTTTTTTTTGTCAAGTCTAAGCACAACACCCCAAACGTTGTGTTGATGCTTTGAATGGGATCTCATGGCCAGTTTTGGCTAATACCATCTCGTGCAACTAGAGTGTCCATTTCCCTAGTAGTTCAGATTTGCGATTTGTAGACATTTTACCCTTGCAGAAACAGAGAACTCTCAGACCGTTTGGAGCAAAAACCACATTGAAACAAAATATTTATCAACATAATACAGATTTATATTTCTTTTAAAGGTTGTAAGAACTGAAGGTTGGGGTGGATTGTATAGCGGGCTGAAGCCTTCCTTGTTTGGTAGTGCAGCATCTCAGGTCAACGAATATCCTTTCTCTTTGTATATACTTCACTCATTCATATGGTATGGAACATTACATGTATAATGTTTATGTGATATGATTAATATTAATTGATTATTCAAAGCACGCTAAACTCTCTGTGATTTAGATTGTGAATTGTTCTTTTTTTTTTTTTTTTGGTCATAAAAGAGCTCATACTATTCGAGGTAAATGTACCATTTTTTACTTTCTCAAAATTTTACCATTTTTTACTTTCTCAATATTTGTTAAGTTAATTGAATTCTTTACACCTGTGACGAGCAGGTCACGTCTAGATCATCGAATATTCCACATCGTGTGAACCGATTAATAAGTCAATTCTCATCAAGGTAACCCTATACACAACTTAATCCAATCGCGCTCAGTACTAGTATCCAGTTTTGTTGTATCACAATTGGTGATATAATATTATTCTTTTGTACCAACTCTAAAAAAAAATATAATTAAAAAAAATAACAAATTTTGAATGGACGCTAGAATATATAAGGATTAGTGATATTGGTCATAGGAAAAATATTAGTGATTTATATTAAACACAACTTCGTACATCTACGTGTAGGTGATCCATTCATCAATATGGACAATGAAGAGGATGAAGAGATGGCAAGATCCATTGTTGTTCAGGCGATGGCAGCTTCTGTGGCTGCAGTCGGAGAATACTGTTGAGTATACATGTTCAAACAGCCGGCATGTCACGGAGATGATGAACGGGCGAGGTTCATCAACTCAATCATTCGGGCTAGTGACCGGGACTGTGTTACTCAACTAAGAATGAGTCGAGAAGCATTTTTTCAATTATCTAGTCAAATACGCGAGAAGACACATCTCCAAGATAGCCGTAACGTTAGTCTTGAAGAACAACTGCTTATTTTCCTACACACAGTTGGTCATAACATTCGAAATCGTGTAATAGAACATAGATTCATTCGATTAGCCGTCATTTTCACCGTGTACTAGATGCATTGGTATTACTATATCCTGAGTACATTATACAAGTCGAACAAGAGACACCCCTTGAGATTTGAATAAATTTAAATTGGGCTGCATACTTTCCGGTATCATTTTACCCAAAGGTCTATTTGTTAATATCATTATCTATACACAACTATTTAGAGTTATTCTTCCGCCCTTTGAAATTTTATGAAATGCATCTAGGATTGTGTTGGTGCAATTGATGAGACACACATTCTTGTTCATATACAAGCAGTCGACCATGCCAGTTTTTGTAATAGGAAAAGGGTCTTGTCTCAAAACATACTTACGGCCTGTTTATTTGATATGAAGATTTTGTATATTTTGGCCGGTTGGGAAGGTTCTGCTTCAAACGTGAGGGTGCTACATAACGCTTTCAGTCGCACTAATGATCCTTTGATTGTCCCTACTAGTAGTCCTTGATGATCTTAATTGTGTCCTTCAATTGTCTTTTCTAATGAATGCTTCGAATGGACGCTTAATAAATCGTACATTCAAATGTGTAGGAAAATACTATGTAGTCGATGTTATATATGTTCATTTACCGAGATTTACAGCTCCATACCGTAGGGTTCGATACCAGTTGCAAGAGTATCGAACTGGGAGAGTACCCGTAAACATGAAGGAACTATTTAACTATCGACATGCATAACTTCGCAACGTCATAGAACGTTGTTTTGGCGTAATGAAGGACATATTTCTGAGATTGAAGATGACGATGCAGTATCCATTCCATACACAAGTGAAAATTGTGGTAGCTTGTTATGCCTTACATAATTTCATACGATCAGATTGTCAGTATCATCAAGATCTACAAGATTCTGGTATATCAATAAATGACATGAATAGTAACCCTACACCACATGAGGTCTCAACAAATGACGAAAGGCAATGACTACTTTGAATCATCAACGAGAGAGAGAAGCGTGATTTAAAGCGCGTGATGATATTGCGCAATGAATGTTGGCAGATTCACAACATAATAGTAGGAGTAGATATCCGCGATATATGAACTTCTTCTTTGCACGTAATTGTTAAGAAATTGAACTGTTTTGATTATTGTACTACAAAGTATGCATTAATAGAGGAATATTTCTAAGCAACTTGACGACTGTATAATTAGACAGCAACTTCTAATTTGATTCCTCTGGTGTAGTCATTTACATTTCCAATTTATATTGTGTTGATTTTTGAGATGTTTCGATCCATGTAACTATGCGTCATATGCATACGTGGAATGTCGAACTCCTGACCAATTGATGCGTCGACATCGATACAGTCCCCGGTTAGGTATGTAGTGACACCGACTCGATGTTCACCATGGGAGAAGACGGTGAAATCCCTTGTAGAACCACTGTCCCAGGTAGCAAAGATCAAATGGAGTAAACTAATGGATCAAGTATTATTCGACACTTTGCTAGAACAGATTGCACTAGGACGGAAGGCCGACAATGATTTCAAGAGATAAGCATATCAAGCAGCTGCTGAGGAGGTGACAAAACATACATAAGTTCTTTTCAATTGTCAAAATGTGCAGAATTGGTTGCGCTATCACAATAGAGTATAATGACATCAAGGACATGCTTGTAGCCAGTGGATTTAGATGGTGTCACGTCTCAGAAAAATCCGTACAAAGACCCGAGTACCACCTCAGACAGAAATCACTCATGACCAAATCCTTTGGAAATTAGGCGAAATTAACTAAGTGCTAAACTAGATTAGCTGGGAAAATCGCCCAAACCACTTTAAATAAGAATCACAAGACCCAAAACTTGTAGAACTGTTAACGCTACATTACCCTATAATCTAGGATCGATCTCTAAACCCAGTTGCTCTCGAGAGTATCTTGAAACTTGCATCGGACTTGGACTACACGTCGAAAGTCCGATGACTACGAAACTATACGGTCATGACCGTCTTACTGGGCTTGACTACCATCTCGGAAATCAAGTCCTAATAGTATTCAGAAATGCACAACTTGAGCCCGGAGCAAAGTGTGTGAGAAACACGAATATCTTTAGGATATGAAATGAAACTTAAGTAAATTAAGTCAGTTCATTTGCGGGCCAAATCTAAGGTTTCAGACCGTCAGAATCTGACCTAATTACACCATTGGGTCAGGAAAAATTTCATACACATGTCAGTGTACCTGTGGCCCTGATCAAGAATCGGTGACCGTTAAACTGAAACTGGTCCGCCATGGTCGATCTAAAATCCGATCGGACCGAAAATTTAACTCAACCTAGATCCAATGCTAAGGAGCTTAAGTCCGACCGCACACAGAAAATGGGCCTCCAGAAGTGCTCTGTTGGATCGAAACAACTCCTATTTGGCTATAACCTAAGTATACAATGACCTTGGGGCCATTCCCATCAGTTATGGGCTTATATAAGGATCTAAAATCCTCACTCTCTCATGTCATACGAATTTTGTAACTCTAGAAGAGAGAAGAGAGAAAAGAGAGAAGGAGAGAGAAAGAAAGTGAGAGAGGTTGGAGTTGATTTATAGGATTCAATCCTGACGCTCCACGTATTTAACCACTATTTTTGTATCGCTATACGGGCGATTCCGACGCCGTTATTGGGTAAGAAATTCTAACCTTAATCTGTTTCAGGGTTTCAAATAGTGTAAGGGATAGAATAACTAACCCATTTCGTGATATAGGTTGTCGTTGTGCCGTAGACAAAGACTCGGTATACAAACTGAGTCTGTTACTCGTTTATCGGCGAAAGGTATGGAGTATAAATGTTTAGGTTATGTTTTTCAAGGCTTTCAATGTCGGTTAATGATTTATAACTGATATGGGTGTCATTTCACATACTAAATGCGATGCCTGTTTCACTTTACTGATATATATGAACTATGTTGAATATAGTGTATTCCATGTGTTTGTTGATATGACTGAATGAGTACGGAATTTGGATTCGTGCTTACCATGATTATTCGTCGTGAATATATGGCCGTTATGCGTGTGACAACTCCTTGGTGAAAGGATTTGTCCTAATTCCTATTATCGTCAACATACGTTACACATGTTGTAGTGAGTAGTCTAAGTGTTTGTAAGAATGTTCGAATGAATATGGAATTATGATTTGTGCATGCCAAGATTATTGGTTGCAAATGCATGATCGTTGCAGTCATGGCAACTCCTTTGTGAAAGGATTCGCTACTATATGTGCTTTTAACTAACTTATTACATGTATGTAATATATGTAGTTTAAGTGTTTCATAAAATGTCTAAGTGAGAAAATGCTTAATGTAATGTGCTTAATGAGAGTATTGAGATAGGATTCTCAATCCCCTTATCTAGGGTTGTAGTTTCCTTCATGTAATTTATTTTACTACTATGTGAATTGTGAATTAAATGCTCATGTATGTTAACATGTATTCTATGTGTTTATTGAGTTGCAGATATGAGATCTATATTTAATTGTGTTGTTACATGTTGTCTTGGCTATTGATAAGGGTCAAATATTGCATATCGGACCCCGATTATTACCTGATTTTACATACATGATAATGCTTAATGCCATATTTTAATTATGTTTTTATTACAGGATGAAATCAGCAGCGTGTACTGAAAAGAGAATTAAAAGCATGGATTTCATGATCCAAAGTCACCAAAACACGGGATGGACTCCAGAGAACCAATAATGAAAATTTTACACGCTTGGGATCTGAGGAAAGCAAGCCAAAGGAGCCTGAAAAGGGTCCAGAATGCAAGATCACATGGTTCCCGCCATCCGATCAGTTCGAAACTTCATACATGGGATGAGGGCCATAAATTAACCGTACATATTAAATTTCATCCATTAAAGATCTCGGGAAGTGAGCCAACGGACAGATCAGCCCATTAACCTCCAATTTGGGGGCCCACCTGACATCTGAAACTGCTTCAACTGAGTATTGACGGGTTAAATAATATGGGAAAAAGGATGGACGGTGCAGATTTCTCATAAACATTATGGTGGACCCCACTCTATGGTGAGTGTACACCGTATACAAGTAGCCGAGCCGTGCACCGGACGGCTGAGTCAGTACAAGCGCTGACCGACTCTATCCCTCTCAAATTCGAAAACGGCAGTAGCCGTTTCCAGCGTTAACACTGTCCGACTGCGGTCCTCAGTTGTGGGCCCCACACATCGCCCAAATGTGTGATCTGAACCGTCCAATCACTTCGTACGGTCCCACTGGCTAAGGCCTAGGTGACGGTATTTCAAATAAAAGCGGAGATCAGATCTAAAACCGTCCAAACACAGGACTGACGGTAGAGACAAAAATAAGGTGGACCGCATCAAAATCAATCCAAAAGCAGTCCTTCCCACCTAGAATTTCCTCCTCCATCCAATGGACGGAGTGGAATTTTCATTTAAGTGAAGGAGTGGGCCCCACAAGCAGTACAACGGAAGATCCGCGTCCCTGTTTCCGCAGCAGCGAACGGACGCCGCTGGTCCGTTTTGCGAATGGCAGTGGACCCCACACATGGCCCGTATGGCCAATCTAAACCGACCATCTTGTAGATGGCCTCGAGAGCTTCAAAACCATGCTGATATTCCACTCCCATGTGTACACACATGCGTGATACAGAGGCCACAAACAGGCGGTCTTGTGACGTTCAAAACTGATTTTGTTGTGATTTCCTCTCTGGGCCGCGTTAATGGACGTTCAAAACCACCCATTCTTGACTGAAATTTCGTCCTGAATCCAATGGACGGGGTGGATTTTCCAGAAAATACCTCTGTGGGGCCCACCGATCATGACTGTGAAAATTTACACTCTATGTCCTACTACAACTCTGCCACTAACTCCAGCCTTCCAGCAGCTATAAAAGAGGAGTCTTGAACGTGGGAAAGGCATTCAGAAGCAGGGAAGTCCAGATCTAGAGCAAGGGAGAGAAGAAAGAGAAGAAAGAGAGGAAAGAAGAGAGAGAGATTGATTGGTTTGGTGTTTTGTTTTTATGAATTTTGTTTAATCTTTCTAATGGATTTTATGGGTCACTAATCTCTCAGCTAGGGCTGAGATGAAGCCCCTAATTTGAATACTCTTGTCATATTATGATTTTACTTTGATTTGATTGGTGTGTTCTTTCTCTAAGTGGGCTTGATTGGTTTAAATTCTATACTTCTCCATCTATGAACTCGACCAGAGTCTATATATGGATGTTGTTTGGATGCTTATTCTAGGTGCTTGTGTCTGATCATGAACAGGTTCCTATAGAGGAAGAAACAAGGTGCTTTAATGAACTGTACATCCCATGTGCCCGACTAAGGACATGGGATATGTTATTCATGGCATTGCTTGAAGGAATTAGACATTCTGTATGCCCGATCAAGGACACAGATTGTGCTTTCTCTATATAAGTGGTATCAATCTAAATTAAGGTGAATCAACAGACAAAACAAGGGTTAGGATAATTAGGGGTGGATTCGAAAGTCCTAGTGCTCTCTCTGATTGAATTTTCTTCCCTGTTCTCAATTGTTTTTCATAGATTTGTGTTAGTAAATTGCTCAATTATTTGTTGAATTAGTTAAGAAGAATTGTGAATTTGAATTGTGACGACCAGTCCTCGTGGGATTCGACCTCGATCTTACCGAGTTTATTACTACATCACAACCCTATACTTGGGGAGTGAACAGCTATTACATCTGAATGCTATTGATCTGGAGTGTGTTTGGGGCTACGCTGTAGTCCAAGCAATCGGTAATGATTTATGACCGGTGGCTGAACTGTTTCAGCCATGACAGATACATTCGACGAATCCGAGTCGTACGTCGCTTGACGACAGTGGTTAGGCCACGCGGAATGCTTATGCACTCCATGTCAATTAAGTCTACGTGCGCTCGTACTAGTCGATCTTGTCAAGTAACCTGATTAGCCTAATGTATGTTCACCATATATGGACGTTACTGCTTGAATCTAAGGTACCAAACTCACCAGTGAAGCCCGTTTAACCTTGGTACTTCGATCCGCTAAGACTCATGAGCCGGACATGGTGGTATGGGACACCGTCATCGAGCTTTCGGCCTACGCTAGGGTGACGAGCCTCCCGTAGTGACCAGTGAGCAACAACGCCTCGTGAACCGAATACGGTGGTATGGGACACTGTATTCGAGCTGTCGGCCTACACTGATCAGGTAACGAGCCCTTTGTAGTGACCTCAAGCATACTCTAAGACTGCGTTGAGGCGATGCGTCTTTCCATAGCAACTAGAGTATAAATTAGGCCTACACTGATCAGGTGACGAGCCCTTTGTAGTGACCTAAAACTGCAATATCGTATGAGATTTGATAGGACTGACGACCCTATATGGATCATTGTTTGAGCATTGATATAAGGGAGGTACCTTAGCTTCCTAATCATGATGTATGAATAAACCTAAATAAGAACCCGGCTATTCACGAGCATGCACCACATTATGTATGCCTTTGGCGTAGTAGGTCAAGCACTGAGGAAGGGTTGCATGCCGCGATCGTGAGATGAAGTCATTAAGGGAGCGTAGGCGAGGGCATGCATCATTATTTCATACCATTCTGGGAAGAGTATCTTAGGGCATGATCTTCAAAACTTTTTTAAGTACAGTACAATATGGCAACATAATGTCAAAACGACGCTTCTTTTAATTAATATTGTAACATCCTGGATTTTCACTGTTTTGGATTTTCAAAAATCCTTGAAATTTTTTTAATTAACTTATATTATCACTTAATGACCATTGGCACTCAACGTTAGCTTATACACGAGTGGTCCAGTCTGGTCACGATCAGACCGTGTGCAGGCTATCGAGTCAAATGATCGGTTTGTACTCGGCGACAGCTTGTGCAGGCCGTGCAGCAGCCAAGGAAGGTTATAAAATTTTAAAATTTTGTAAAAGCATAGATCTCACTGGGCTTGTGGCTCATCGTGAACCATGAACCCCGCGGACACCCAAAAATAAACTATTCAGGTCGTCCTAACGGCACTTGCCAAATGCAACCCACCAATGCCATAATTGGAATCTGGCACTGGTAAATAAAATTGGGATTTCAAGCATTTCAGCCGTCGGATTTCTTTCAAATTTATGGTAAAGGTCTAATGTATTTGTCTATGCCCGCCCACAAAATCTGGGTCCCGATCGTGGCACAGTGACCGTTGATCGCAAATCGGACCCGTGCGACCAAACTCCATATCTAATCGTCCCCAAATTTTGCATGGGCCTTCATCGGGCCATGGAGCATCCATCCTATAAGTTTCATGGCTAGAGGGCCACCAAAACTACCCCATCAATCAGAATGGACCTCACCGGGTCATTTAGAGACCGAAACCATATGATTAAACCCCATATCCGTTAATCCGTTTGTTCCCAAACTTTGCATGACCTCTCATCGGGTCATGAGTCACCTACCCACCAAATTTGGTGGCTAAGGGGGATGCTAGGGCTGCCCCAACGCCAATAGGGAGTCCTAGAGGGCCATTGTGGGCATTTTATGAAACTTGGGGCCAATGGGCCCAATTATAGGAAATAAACTCTAGCTCTCTCCTTCATAACTTCCACCATTCTCTCCCTCATAACCTCCACCATTCTCCAACAACCAGGTTCTCTCCCTCATAACCTCCGTCATTCTCCAACAACCAAGTTCTCTCCCTCATAACCTCCACCATTCTCCAACAACCAAGCTCTCTCCCTCATAACTCCCACCATTCTCCAACAACAAAGTTCTCTCCCTCGTAACTTCCACCATTCTCCAACAACCAAGGAGAGTAAAGAGAAAAAAAGAGAGTGAGGGAGAGCAAGTGGACCCTAGGTCGAGGTGGCGCCCAAGGAAATCAAACCCCACAACTCCCTACCTCTTCTTCAAGAAAAAACCCTCATCCATGACCGCGCCTTTCATTCCGTTGATCGTCTAGGTAAGATCCATCACCCATTTTTCTTGAAACCCTTGTGATGAGAGGGAATTTACATTGAAATCTAACATACAAATGTTTGCTTTAGGGATTTCGGTCGATCGACCCTAAAATCCGCATTCTTAGGTCATTTTCCAACTCTCTAACGATCCATAGGTGCGGACTATTATCCTTAGGTGGCCTAGCACCAATTATAGTATGAGTTTGATGATTTTGTTTGCTCGGTTGTTGTATTGGAGAATTTAGAGAAACCCTAGGAATTGTAGGTTTGTTGGAATTGTATGGAATTGCAGGATTAGTTCTCATCTTGATGTTGATTTTGTCTCTCACATGATTTAGTACATGGATGATCATATGCTCTTGTTTGTTGATTTTATCATATGGTGTTGCTTCATAGTAAATAGGAGTTATTACTCATGTGCATTGATTCCTTGAGATGTAGGAAGTGTCTAACTTCCTCACTAACCCACACAACTCACATGCACCTTGTTCGTGATAACTTAGCATGCTTGTTAGGAATATTTGCATCGTATGTTGTGATGTATGTAAACATGATACTATTATGCTAGCTGATAATCTTGATGGTTGGCATGCTATGAATCAACATTGATTGGGATGATCGGGAACATGAGGAGAGACGGTAGTCCCATCGGTAGGACTATGCTAGGGCTAAACCTGTGTATTTGGGTGGGTGTGTACGGGCGGCAGTAGTTCTACTACATGGGTCCCTTGTACCCGATGTCGCTTGTCGTGTGCTCGCCTGACTCGCGCAATCTAGCCTACTTACTGATCAGCCCCGTTTGTTAACCCTGTTTGCTCACATATGTATGGAACCTGGAACACCCTACCACCGTTGCAGCCCGTCGATAACCACTTAAAGTTGATTCACTGCCTCATGAGCCGGGCATGGTGGAATGAGACACTGTGTTCGAGCTGTCAGCCTATGCTGGGGCGACGAGCCTCCCCGTAGTGGCCGCGATCGATTCCAGTTCTCAGTACTCTCCATGTGCTTGAAGTCGGGGATGGGGAACCCGACGGGATCACGGATTGCGGTGCCCTGACCTCGCGCATTGAGGGGCCCTGGGTATCGCAACCTGTTGAGGGCATTGATACGTGGGGTGTATCAGTTTCCCCAACCTGCTGGATGAATGGAATTAACTAAGAATTCAGATAACATTATCATCGCATCGCATTAGCTAGGTTGGCGACTCGGCAGTTGAGGTCGCTCTGAGGGAGTGTTGGTCATACGAGATCGTTAGATGGAGTCGCTCGAGGGAGCGTTGTGGCGAGGGCATGCATCATATCATCCATCATGCATACGCATTAATAAGATTAGTTTAGTAACCGTGAATGTTTATTTTTCATTAAATTCTTAATATAATTGATGTTTGTTACAACTTAAGACTAATAGCACCCACTGAGTTGATCACTCACTCTCACTCTGGGACGATGTTTTAAAGCACCAACCAGACTCTCCCGTAGATGCAGGATATGTAAATTTCAAGGAGCCTGGCGCCATGCGCCGCGAGGAGGAGGACGAGTTCTCCTACATTCAGTTGATGAGCGGGTCTTCACCGGCTCAGTAGATGGGGCGTTGGACCGCTGAGTAGTGGACTCAACTTTATTCTTTTGGGCATACTATTCTTTTTGGTGATTTTGTTGAGTAACGCTTGTACGACCCATTATATATTCTTTTGGACTTGTACATATACTTGATCTCTTTTATTTCAGTAGACTTGTGTGTTTGTGCTTCATGTTTCATAAAATTTTAGGCTGCGCATTTAAACTTGATTTAAGTGCATATTAATGAAAACCGGTTATAAGTGACCCCGGGAACTCGGGAGTTGAGTGTATGCACGACCTCAGATTTCCAGGGCGTGACAAATATCTTTTAAATTACTTATAAATGCTTGTTTATTGTAGTCACACTTGCGCGCTAAAAGGTTACTAGGCAAAAGAATCGAGAGAATGGATGACTTAGCGGTTATCGTTGGATTCGATCAGGCAACAGGACGTTACGTGTAAGGAAGTAGGAGTATGACTGCATCCTCCTCTTGGGTCCAATGAGATCTGAACGAGGCATGGACGGAGGTCGATTATGATGTCGACGACACGATTGACCTATCAGAGGATACTTTAAGCGACTCGAAGGGGAACAATCAATTTTCCTCAGACACATCGTCCATGAAAAATCGAATGTTTCACAGCACTCCCAACCGTACATTTGATTCAGATACTAATCATAGTGGGAGTAGCACCAAGAAACGACAATGACCTCCTCATCCCTGTGATGTACTTGGCATATCTCTTACTACTGTTGTGGAGGCAATGTGTGATTTTGACCTTGGAAAATAGGTCAGTCGAACAAGCAAAGTATTGGATGTGCTTAAGGAGGTGCGAGGGTTGACTAACTCCAAGTTCATTGAAGTTGGTCAGCTCTTAAGTAGGGACGAGAAGCTCACTTCTTTCTTTGTGAGTCTACAACTTAAGCGCCGCGTTGATTTGTTAGAAAAAAACTCTCCCCGATAAGTTTGGTGATGCTTGTAGTAGATCCGTTTGATGGGGATTGTGAACTATTTGATATAAATTTGTGTTCCTGGACATGTAATAACTTTTTTTTGTGTGGTTTTTTGGACATGTTGAATTCGGTAGACACTACGTGCTAAACTATTTATACTTAGATATATTTTAAAATTTAATCTCCGTATTTATAGATTCATATCTTGGTTTCATACACCCAGATCAGATAGCTAATTTTGATTTTGCCGATGGACATCATGATTAAATGATAAATTTTCTGTTATGCTACTATCCACCACTCCAAAGGTACGTATTTCTAACTGTTCAACACATCGGGATAGACACATTGATCTCACCTTTGGGTTTGGGTACTGCTTCATTCGATCATACTCAAATATATGAGATGAATTTGTTTTAGTTTCATGACGGTTCCTATTCAAATATATTCATTTATTGACCTATACATATCGATATGCTAGTCGTTTCTAATTTATATGAAGTACTACAACGCTTCTTGTTTTACGAATTGTAAATCCTCATTCTTCTGAGTTATTGAACATGTATATATAGATGGGCAAAGAAAAATATTACGCCGTACTCGTTGGTCGTTGACCGGGCATATATCTATCTTGGGAGGAGGCCAGATTGAAAGTAGAAGGCTATAGCGGGAGTAGACATCGAGTCTTCAAAAACTAGAAAGAAACGTCTTCTTTTTGGGAAAGTCAATATGGTAATTCAATTGCCCAACTAGCTATAGGACGAGCCACATATGATGGATGTGTATCCACCTCTTTTGACCATGTTGACACAAGGAGGACACCTTGGTCTCGACCTAACAAATGACACGGGTTGAGGTTTCTCGGGCTGCTTCAACGGATGATGCCGAGATGTCCATTAGTGAGAGAGTAGCTGCATTTGTTACGGGAATCGTGGTTATGTTTATCATTTTATATATTATTATTAGACTCTAGTTTTTCTTGTTGGAAAAAAATGTTACTATCGTTATGAACTTCATTTACACTCATTTCATGATATGCATACATGATGCATCATGTTAACTGCCATTTGGTTTCTTTTATTTGCTCCAACGAAATGAGTTGAAAAATGAGAGTAGAACTTATATGTCAGGGTGGAGACAAATCCACGCCGATTTTGTGGTCGACACTGGCTACGGGTAATATTGAGTTGATATGAGTAGGTCACCATCTAACCCACCTCACATTTTGCCCATGCGTGATATGGACAAACTTGGATCCACACCGTGGGATTGATTGATACAATGCTGTAGTGGATTAGGCGTAATTTACAGCCTGTGGATCGACAACGTGGGTAATTTTGGTTTTATGTTGCATTATCTTGACCGTTTGGATGGCTCGATATTTTTTATGCGTTATCTCAACGGTTTGGATCCATAATGAGTTGGCACACCGTGAGATCGCTTGATATTTTATCTGCGTTATCTCAACAGTTTGGATCCACAATTTCAACTTAAAATTATACATTGCTGCGGTGCATCAACCTATGGATCTGTGAGACCAACTCATTTTGGCATAGTGCTGCGGTGGATCAAGTGTGATCTACTGAATGGAAACAATGTGTGAGATCACTTGATGCAAAGCTTTTGTGGACCTTACATGAGGTGGGTCACCAACCTACGCCACCGCTCATCGTAGTTCGCCCGGGTGTGATCTACCGCCCTTCGTCCACAGTGTGGGACCGTATACACTGTACTGGGTATAGACCACATTGACGCACAAGGGAGTGGATGGCTTCGGTTGGACAGCTGTTGCACTAAACATGCAAGCGGCATGAGAGTACAAATACCTGGACCTTTCCAAACATGTTTCGACTATAGATTTGGGACTACATGGAATCTCACCTCCTGCCCAAACAGACAGCCGTGTATATCCTGAACTCTTGCAATTCCATAGTATAAACGAACATCCACTGATAGCCCATCGATTACCTTAAAGGGCCTGTTTGGCCGGGCAGGGTGGATGGGATTAAGTTGTATTAGAATGGATTGGAAGGAGCAATCCCGGGATTTGGCCTGGCGTGCCAAACAGGCAGAAGTTGGAGATAGCAATCCCATGGGATTGCCAGCAATCCACCGACATCACCATCATTACCTTGAAATCCACCCAATCCCTTTTAATCCCATCTATTTTGCTTGAGACATGTTTGGTTAGACGGAGCAATCCCGGGATTGGCTGACGTAATCCTGGGATTGGCCAGGCGAGCCAAACATACGCGGGTGAATTCCCTGGATATAGCAATCCCCAGCAATCTACTGACACAAACATCATTACTTGCCATCCACCCTAATACAATCCAATCCCATGGGATGGGCCCGTCCAAACACGCCCTAAACGGCCCATCGATTACCTTAAACGATATCCCATCCCATCTACTTTCATATAATGTGCCCGGTCAAACACTTGCTAAAATTGATGGACGGAGTGGATTAACTATGAGGATCTCCATGGCCCAAACAACTTCAGTACAGGAACTTCTCGTGCCCTTGGTACCGCAATCCGTGTCTGTACATGTGGCAGATGTTGACTCAAAGCACATCGAATGCGGATTTCCTGCCAAAGCCTTTCGTAGTAAATTCATGCTTTGGGATGGAGGGTAAGGTCCACCGTGATGTTTACGAGAAATCTGTACATTTATTTTTTTCGATCTCATTTTAAGACATGAGTTAAAAAATGGCGAGTATCTAAAACTCAACTCAGCATACAATATGAAACAGTGGGCAAAGGAATTCCTGCCGTTCAAATTATACTTGACTCCACCTTAATGTTTATAAGTCATCCAAATTGTTTATAAGGTCATTTTCACTATTAAGCGAAAACACAAAAACTTTAGACTGTTATAAAACTTTTGTGGCCATACAAATATTTCAACTGTGGTCACAAAATTTCCACTGTTTCCTCTCGTGTGACCCATTTGAGTTTTGTTTCCCCATTATTTTATTTTTGGTAATATGTCCTAAAATGAGCTCAAAAACAGATGAACAGGTTGGATTTCTCACAAACATCAAAGTGGCACACCCACAATCCCTGCGCAGGAACATCCTGCGAGAGCCTTCCGCAGGAAATCCGCACTGTCCACGAGTCGCACGTGCAATCATTGTTGAGCCATGTCAACCTATGATTCGTGGACACTCGTTTGTTGAAGACGACAACCAGATATTTTTTTAACTTTAACCGTCCAATAAATGTTCCACCAATCCACTGCGTATCATCCGTCACTGTGTCAGAGTATCAAAAATATTTTCTACGCTTATCTCACGGATTAGGTGTATGAAAGATTTTTATTTTCTACGCAGTTCTCACATCACGAATTAGGTGAGAACCTCGGATTTCACGCACGACCTTGTATGTGTCATATATACCTCTCCCTCGTCTCGTTCTAGAGCATGGCCTCAAAATTGAAAGAGATACAAATCTCAGGTGGGCCATACAATAGAGATTGAATTCCCACAATTAAAAACTCATTAGCGGCCACAATCGCAATATTTAAGTCGATTCAAATCACAGGTGGACGACACAATTGAAGTTCCATTGTTAAAAATCTTTTTAGAGACAAAAGTTTTAGTTCAAGTTGTTATTCGTGTTTTTCCTCCATTCATATGTACCTGACCTTACCAACCGATCGGATGGGAAGAGCAAATCATGAGCGTTCAATGAAAAAGGTATATTTGAATGGTGGGTAATCAATGACAACTGTTTTCTATGGTGTGGTCCACCTGAGATTGTTATACTTTTTATTTTTTTAGTAACACGTCCTAAATAGGTTGGAAAAACGGATAGACCGTGTGGATATACAACACGTACATTAAAAGGTGGGCCCAAGGTCATGGCCGCACCCACCTGGCTGGATCTGGAGTCTCACCTAATCCGCTTTCGTTCTCCCGTGACGAATGGGTGACTTGACTTCAGCCCCTCTCTGGAGTGAAAGAAGATACGGGACTCAGAAGCACTGCTAATTGAAGCGCGCGCGCATGAGTACAAGAATTATCTTCGCGACACACGTGCTAAGATGGCACACGAAATACAGATCGAAACATTCACATGGGAATATTGAACACGCCTCCAGAAATCAGGCCATTCATCATTCATCGGGCGGGTCCCACTTGCATGGAAGAAGCTGTATAAGGACCAGTGGTCCACCTTCAAGTTACATTTATAGACCGCCTGGATCATCGAATTGGCCTGATTACTGGGCCAACGGATGATTACGATTGGACCCATGTGATGAATGACTCGCATCTCCAACATGTTATACACGTCCACTCGTGTTTTGCACTGGAGCATTTCTGGATAACAGGAGGACAGAAGCACGCACCGCACGCCATTCTGTACGGATTTCCCGAGAGTTACTGTGATATCGAGCCGTGCGAGTAGGATCAGATCCTACTGGCGCTTGCACGAACAGCTCCAAACACGTGCGAAAGATCTAATCAGTACATCAACTGACCCGACGACGTTAGGCTGATTTGCTTTCGGAGAGGCTACTCGCGTTCTAGAAACGTACAGTTACAATGATAGACCAACAATCTCAGTCATGTGCTGAAGATTACCACACTTGAAGACCCCTCAAAGACAGGACCCTAAATCAAAGATGCTGTATAACTTTTGATGATCGGCTCAGATCAGATCTTTTACATGTACGCCGTAAAGTACGATTAGTCGTGAGTAGGATTCAAATGATACTCGCAGTGAATAAAGAAAGGGCCATTTAAGAGAATTTGTTTAGTCCCACCCACCATAGAGCTGCGGACGGGGATTCCCTGCGAAAGCCATTCGCAGGAAGTTCCTGCGCTGAGAACTTTGGTGGGAACGAGGTGATGTTTTTGAGAAATCCACTCCATTCATCCGTTTTGTGAGTTCATTTTAGGACATAAGGCTAAGAATAAACCGTCTCAATACTCTGGTAGGCCAAAAATGTGAGTAATGAATGCCAGCAGTTGAAATATTTGTGTGGCCACAGAAGCTTTGAATCAGGATAATATTTGTGTTTTCATTTCATCCCACTATGAATGATGTTACAAACGGTATAGATGGCATATAGACATCACTGTTGATGCCAGGAACATTTCAACGGCACAAATTTCCCTGCATACATTTTCCTTTAATGCGGCCCACTTGAGTCTTGAATCCTGTTCAATTTTGGTCTCAAGTCTGAAATGATCTCAAAAAACGGATGGACGGGGTGGATTTCCCACAAACATCACGGTAGGCCCCACCTAAGTTTCCAGCGCAGGTACTTCCTCCGAAAGGCTTTCGCAGGAAATCCGCGCAAGAGCGGACTGTAGGGCCGCAGGGCGGAATCGGCTTGCATGCAGCAACCTGTAACACGGAGACCGAGTAGCACAAAATGCTGTGGGGCCTACCACAATTTCCGTGTGACATCTACTTCGTTCATCACTTTTTTCTGGACACTTAGGATATTGCAACAAAGAATGATACAGATCCAAAACTCAAGTGGGCCACACCATATAAAAAAGTGGGTATTGAATGTATGCCATCCGTAAAAGCCTTTACAATGCTGATATTTGTGTTTTCCTTTGATCATGAAGGGAGTCACCTTATGAACGGGTCAGATGGTATACGAACATCATGGTGGGCCCAATAAGGTTTCAATGGTGGTCGTTCAATCCCACTCTTTCTTGTGGCGCGGGCCACTTGAGATTTGTATCTTTCTCATTTTTGCCATCACATACTACCATAATCTTTAAAAATCGATGAACGGTGTGGATGCTACACGGACATCTTAAGCCCACAGAATTTTGTGCTGCTCGGACTGAACATGTTGGTACACGCAGCTCGCGTCAGGAGTATATATACATGGGAGTGCATTAGGTGCGGCCCCTGACCGTGGGTCCCACCTTGATTAGTATGTCCACTCAACTGGACCACAATTCAGGAAATAGTGGTGACTGAACTCCACCATTAAAAAGTTCCTAGGTCCCACCATGATATATATTTGCCATCCAACCTGTTGATAATGCCAAAGAGACCTGGATGAAGGGAAGAAAATAAATATCAGCTTAATCCAAAGCTTTTGCAGCCCACAAGAAGGTTTTAGTAGTCAATCACACCTGTTTTCTATAGAGTGGTCCACCTGATATTTGAATCTATTTCATTTTTGGTATTATAATCTAAAACGAGCTGTAAAAACAGATGGTCAGCGTGGATATACTACAAATATATCAGGTAGGTCCCACGGTCAGGGACGCACTGTATTGGGTGTGACCAGGGTCGCACCAAATCCGCTCACCCATCATATCACTTGTATCTGTATTTATCAGACATCCAGCGCCCTAACACTTGCGCCCTAACACTTCCATCCGACTCTCTCTCTCTCTCTCTCTCCAAAGCATTCCAAGAAATGGCTTGGCTAACCCGATTTCTAAGCGCGCTGGCCTTTCTGGCCATCGGCATCCTCTTTTCTCCTGAGACCTTTGGATCAAAATCCGACGGTGGACATTCGTCCACGCTCACCATCTCTCTCAAGCTGGCCCACCTACTGAGCTTTGCGACGGCCTGGGGCGCTGCTCTCTGGGTAACATTCATCGGCGGAATTATAATGTTCAAGTAAGTCCATCGATTCTTCTCTCAATGCTCTCCATCAAGAGAATCATCCTACACGCATCCTCCACACATGTGATGATCTGAGCCGTCTATCATGTAGGACCCACCATCTAGATTCCCCACCGCATGAATCAGGCTGATCCATCAGTCAGGTGGGCCACAATTTCTTCAGCCGCCCATTTTGTACACATGACCCATCGATGGACGTCTCGGATTGCACAATTCGCAAGCCTCCATGATTGAATATCATCGTTATGATTTTTTTTTTTTTTAAATTTTTGGGAAATTAGGAACCTTCCAAGGCATCAATTTGGGAATTTACAGAGCAAGATGTTCCCGGCGTATTTCTTGACTGTTGGCGCCTGCGGTGCCATCTCAGTGGCGGCGTTCGGCTACCTCCATCCTTGGAAGACGGCTTCATCATCGGAGAGGTATCAGTTGGGTTTCCTTCTGTCATCGTTCGCGTTCAATCTCACAAACCTGTTTGTGTTTACTCCCATGACGATCGAGGTAATTACTATACTATCTTGCACCATATTTTTCTAATTGCCACTGAAAGTCAAAGCTTAGTCGATGACAGTCAAGGATATTTTATTTTTTGAATTCTCCTCTCCTACAATCACCAGAAACTCAAATCTCAAAGCTCCCAAAAAAAGAAAAAAGAAGAAAATATCTTTTGGATGTAGAAGTGAATTGAATTTTGAAATGACAGAACACAAATGTTGTTTTCCAGTATTCATAATGAAAGTAGCCCTCAAATTGCAGTTAGTTTGCTTTTGGGTCTGACTTGAAAGCAATGTAATTGCAATTTCCATCAATGTGAATGCTAAGTAAGGAAATTACAATTTAGTTATGTGCATTTTATTATGGACTAGTTATTGCAATTGAATTGGATAGTTCTTGTGAACTGTTAGAGTATAGGATACATGTACAACTATACATACTATGGATAGCTATGCCAATGGATTCATGTATATCTATTAAGATCTCCTACAGACAAGGTATCCCATATCGGTATCGGTTGGCGTAACGGTGCCCACCGATATGGATATGGATACGGGGTGTATCAGCGATACGGGGGCGTAACGGCTCGTAACGGTGCAATTTTTTTTTTTTTTTTTTTTTTTTTGCCAAAAAAATATGGATTAAATCCGGAATATTCTAAGCATTCCAAATATGCATTCATTTATAGATTGGAACATGTTTATGGTGGTGTAATGGTCCACTCTTAGGTGAGAAGTTGTATCGGACTATCTGATGAATTTATGAACTAGACAACTTGGTATTGGCTATAGATATTTTATATTTAATTATCTAACTATATAATATCAATATGAATTAATTAGAATGAATCTAATACCAAAATATCTCATATTTGTAGGTATTGGTGTATTACATACCTTATGACTTGTGTACATTTTATTTCAACATACAATCTAGGGACTTTTATGTCCAATTATATAATTCATATATCTAACAAATTAATATATTTTTTTCCAAATAAATCTTAAGAAAAAAATTGAAATTATATTCAAGTAAATAGTGTTGTCGATTTAGAGCTGATTTGATGGACCATTTGATGCCCCAAATCAACGTTAAATTCATGCAATCTATTAGCACTTATCTCACTAATGGATTGGTGGATATTTATTGAACAGTGATGAATGAAAAATATCAAATGATCCTATTTCAGAAAAACAAGTGTTTGCAAATTAACGGTGAAAATCATTTAAATAATTTAATTTTGGAATTGTGACATGGCAACAATAGTGCCATAATTTAATTTCTTAATTTTGAGTTAATGTATGCCTCATGGACAATTTTTACGGCCATGTACATAGGGCCCACCACCATGTATGTATTGTATATCCATGCTGTCCATCCTTTTTGCCAACTCATTTTAGGGCATGGTCCAAAAAATGAGGCAAATCCAAATCTTTGGTGGACCACACAGTAGGGATTGAATTCCCACAATTAAAACTTTTATTATTATCATTATTATTATTATTATTATTACTATTATTATTATATATATATTTTTATTTTTAAGCCGCGACTTTTGTTTTCCTTGATCCAAGTCCATGCAACCTTATCAGTAGTTTCGATGGTAAATAAACATTACAGTGGGCCATAATAAGTTTTTAACAGTGGGCATTCAATCTTATTGTGCGGTCCACTTGAGATCTGGATCTGCATCATTTTAGGGACCATGCCTTGAAATGATCAGGAAAAACTGATGGGTAGCATGGATACATAATACAACACATAAATCAAGGTGGGCCGCATGCACTAAAACAATGCAAGTGCACGGTGGGCATTCAATCCTATTGTGCGGTCCACTTGAGATCTGGATCTGCTTCATTTTAGGGACCATGCCTTGAAATGATTAGGAAAAACTGATGGGTGGCATGGATATATAATACAACACATAAATCAAGGTGGGCCACATGCACTAAAACAATGCAAGTGCACAATGGGCCTTCAATCCTACTGTGCGGTCCACTTGAGATCTGGATCTGCTTCATTTTAGGGACCATGCTTCATTTTAGGGACCATACCTTGAAATGATCAGGAAAAACTGATGGGTGGCATGGATATATAATACAATACATAAATCAAGGTGGGTCACGTGCACTAAAACAATGCAAGTGCACTAAGCGGCGTGCGCCGCAAACCACTTAAAAAAAGGTGTGTGGCTGTATTATAGTCACGCCACCCGTTCATTTTTTCGAGACCAAGAGAGAGGGAGAGAGAAATGAGAGGGAAAAAGAAAAAAATGAGAGGGAAAGAAAGAGAAAGTGAGAAAGAGGAAGAAAACGAGAGGGAAAGAAAGAGAAAACGAGAGAGAAGGAGAAAATGAGAGAAGAAGAAGAAGAAAGAGAAGGAGAAAACGAGAGAGGGGGGGGGGGGGGGTAGCTGAAGTCGCAGCCCGAGAGAAGAGGAAGGAGGAGAGGAGGAGAAGAAAAAGGAAAGAAAGGTTTTTTTTTTTTTTTTTAGGCTCGTAACAGCCGTTACGGTCACAAAATCGAAAGGGGGGGGGGGGGGGGGGGGGGGGGGGTGGGGGGTCGTTTCGGCTGTGTATTGCGTAACGGCCTGGCCGTTACCTTTACGTATCGGCTGATACGGCCGTATCGTAATGGATACGGGACACCCTGCCTACAGATCTCCCACCTCTTTTATATATTCTCCTAGTCCTCATTGTTAATGGAATAAATATAACACAAGTTTTCATCATGTATTCTCTTGTGAATAACATGAACCAAAATGCAAACCAAGTCAAATTGCAAGTGTAGCACTTATTTTCTAAGCATTTCATGGTCTTTATCTCTCTTTAATTTTGGTTTTCCAATATCTATATGTTTTGCTCATAGAATTAGAGCTGAATGGATGAAGTGGAAATGTGCCTCTGGAGTTTTATGTGATCTCCACATACCAATCGAATTGAAGGGAAGATTTTATAGGATATACATAAGAGCAGCCATGCTTTTATGGGATAGAATGTTGGGCAGTCAAAGAACAACATCTTCATAGGATGAATGTAGCTGAATGACAATGTCAAGATGGATGAGTGACAAGACGAGGAAGGATAGAGTTAGAAATGAATGCATTTGAGGGAACTTAGGAGTAGTATCAATAGTGAATGAGATAAGGGAATGTAGGACTTAGATCATGGTTTGGCCACGTGTGATGGAGACCAAGGACTACACTGATAGGAGTGATTTGATTCAAGTCGAAGACTCTAAATGGGCAAAGGAGAGTGATTTGATTCAAGTCGAAGACTCTAAATGGGCAAAGGAGAGTGATTTGATTCAAGTCGAAGACTCTAAATGGGCAAAGGAAAGGCCTAAAATGATATGGGTGGAGGTAGTAAGAAAAGATATTAACGAGCTATGGTTTAACTGAGGACATGGTCCTTGATTGCGTGGAATAGCTAAACATTATTCGTGTAGCCAACCTCAATTTGTTGGGATAATGCTTAAATGATGATGATGATGAATATTGACAGGATTGATTGTCTCGCTCATGCATCTTCCAAAAGGTAAAAATAGATCTAGGTCTGTTTTGGGATCGAAACACAAGATTCGAGTGAGATTCGTCGAATGGAAGCAAATGAACTATCTTGGGAAAAATTAGAATAAGAAATTAAGAATATAGCTGTCACTTTTTTTTTTTTTTCCCATCTTCTTCTTCTTCTTCTTCTTCTTCTTATTTTTCAACATATTGGGTCCTAATCTATCAATTCAATTGATTGTGTTCGATTAGAGCCTATTTGGTTGACGTTTAGCAGATTAAGCCACATACGACCTTCATATGAGAGAACGGTCTGATATGCCATTGCATATATGTTGAACACATTAAAAAATTGATAGATTCCTGTGTTTTACATGTTTTCCTATTGTATAGATGATTTTTCAAACTTTTTTGGCCAAATTTATTTGAGCCGATATGGATCTTATATGCTCTGTATCGTTATCTTTTTTTGGGCCTGGCCAATAAGCCGACTGATACTTTTATTTAAAACCCGGCTACAATCTTGCCCATTAAAAGGCTATAAGACTGAGTTTTTGGTGAAAATCCAGTTTAATCAATAGTACATGACAAAAAAGTAGAGTTTTTTTTTTTTTTTTTTTTTTGGGGTGAGAGCACATTTTATTTATTTATTTATTATTATTATTTTAAAAGTGAAGGAAGAAAGCAATGTTCTATAGCTTACCACAACTTAGAACAAAATGAATCAACATTTTGTAAGAAACACCGACAAACGGCCTAAGAGATGGAAGGAGGTTTGCAAACATGAATCTATCAATTTTTTAATGTGTTCATCTTATGGAATGGAAGGAGGTTTGCAAACATGTTCAAGATGGAGGGGCAGGAATTAAAGATCTTAAAAAGATGAACCGGGCGCTGTTAGCCAAGTGGATATGGAGATTAGGAACGGAGGATGACAGTCTTTGGAACTTGCTAATTAAGAGCAAGTATGGGCGTTCTAAAGGGGGTTGGTGGACCAAAGATTCATCCATCTACAAAGCATCATCAGTTTGGAAGGGAATTTTATCCATAAAAGGGAAGGTTATCGAAGGGATAGGAATTGAAAAAGGGGAAGGCGAAAAAACCAGATTCTGGTTTGATAAATGGACGGGAAATGAAGCTTTGAAAACAGAATTTCCGCGCATGTTTTGCATTGCCTCTGATCGGAATATTACAGTTGCTGATAGCTATTCAATGCGAGGGGAAATGGTGGTTTGGAATGTTCAGTGTAGGAGGAATCTGCTGGATCACGAGGTTGAAGATTTTCTTGCCCTGCTGAACCGCATCCAAGATGTCAATTTAGACCAGAAAAGTACAGACAAATTAGTGTGGAAATACCATAAATCAAAGGAATTCTCGGTTAAATCTTTCTACAGGTATACAGACAATGCATCTGAAAAGGGAGAAGAGATCTTCACCAACAAGGTTTGGAAGTATCAAGCCCCTCCTAAGATTGTAGGTTTCAGTTGGCTGGTGGGCAAGAGAAGAGTTTTCACGGTAGATAACTTGAGAAAAAGAGGGATGATCATCACTAATGTCTGCTTGTGTTGCATGTCCAGCGAGGAATCGGTGGATCACTTATTCATCCATTGCCCATTCACCTACCGCATCTGGTCTCATATATTATGTCATTTTGGTATGGCTTGGTCCATGCCTAACTCGACGGGAAACTTCCTAAAGGCTTGGCATGGTATAACATTGGGGAAGAAGAGAAATAAAATTTGGTAGGCAGTGTGGGAAGAAAGAAATGGCAGATGCTTCAAGGGGACTTCAAATTCGTCAGATTCCGTCGCTTCTAGAGCTAGGTTTTTAGTAATTGAGTGGGCAATCAATGTTGACAAATTAAAGAATTGTAATTTGCTGTTTCTTAGTGTTTAGTAGGCTGAGTCGCTCTCTTGGCGGTTCAGCCTCCTTTCCTCTGTTCTGTTTTTCCTTTATCCTATCAATATAATCAGTAACTTAAATATTTTTTTTTAAAAAAAAACAGCCTAAGAGACCTGATTGACTTAGGCATCACATAGAAACAAGGAACAAGTTGAAGGAGCTCCCCCAGACGACCCCAAGTGCATTTCTAGGACTGATTTTGGCTAACTATGCAAGGCATAGTCCATATCTCGTCAAAATTGGTTAACCATGCATTGCATTGATCCAACAGAAAGAAATCACTGATGAGAATTTGATCACTATCTAATACCATCTGCTCCAAGAAAATTTCCAATCTTTATTCCCTCACCATAAAAGATGAGAATCACCTAGTTTCATTGGTCCCTTGGACATTATCCTTGGACGAATAGGATGGATTTGTTCATTAATATTCTGAGTCGGGGGTGTTTTCTGTATTTTAACTAAACTCATGTACCTCCATGTCAAGAACTCTATTTCAATATCTTGGACATATTTATGTAGGAGGAATTATGGGATCCTGCTCATTATCAAGCATATAGTTTATTGGGACCCAAATCATCTACAGGACCTGTTTTACATGCTGTGTAAAACACCTGAGCTTTGTGGATCCTGCCATATTGTATCTGTAAAATCTACTATATTCATCAGCTGGGAATGCTTACCTGACCATACATAAACAAATATCAGCCATGTAAAAAACTCATATGGACCACACCATTGGGAACAATACAAGATTTCTCTACAGCCTCTAAGTTCACATGGTGTTGCCTATTGAGTTTGGATCAGGCTGCAGTGAGTTACACCTAATTAACAGGTTTGTTGAAAGATACACACCATGGTGTCTCCACACACAAACCTGTGGTTGGCATCCCATACCCATTGTTCCCTGTGCTGTGGCCCACCTGAGTTATAGATCTGGCTGAATTTGTTTCCAAGTTTCCAAGGCCTAGTCAGGATAGACCCGATTGGCAGAGTCAATTTTACATATACAACATGGTGGGCCCCAGAGTATGGGATGTTTTACACTCTGCGTGTTTACATGTTGTAGAGGATTCCAGTCCACTTTACTGGAGGTTTGCTAAGCCCACACACATGCACAAGTCAGTTAATGCACACGCCACCACATGCTTATGTGTTAGACAGGTGCGATATCCTATCCATCCATCAAAAGGTTACCAACATGCAGATTCTATGTCACAAGAATCAGGTCTATCCACTCATCAGGTGGCCCACAATTAACTGAGAAAAAGCACAGTTGCAAAAAAAATAATTAGGTGAAGTTACCTTGCCCATCCACTTATTCTAGTATCATTCATGGCACACCTGATTGGACCACCTTTATCTTTCAGCAGTAGAATTTACAACGGTGGTGTCCCCATGATGGATTGCTTGGATATTAGTGAGTTACACCTAATTAACCGGTTTGATGAAAGATACACACCATGGTGTCTCCACACACAAACCTGTGGTTGGCATCCCATACCCATTGTTCCCTGTGCTGTGGCCCACCTGAGTTATAGATCTGGCTGAATTTGTTTCCAAGGCCTAGATTCAAGGATAGAACCCGATTGGCAGAGTCAATTTTACATATACAACATGGTGGGCCCCAGAGTATGGGATGTTTTACACTCTGCGTGTTTACATGTTGTAGAGGATTCATGCACAAGTCAGTTAATGCACACGCCACCACATGCTTATGTGTTAGACAGGTGCAATATCCTATCCATCCATCAAAAGGTTACCAACATGCAGATTCCATGTCACAAGAATCAGGTCTATCCACTCTTCAGGTGGCCCAGAATTAACTGAGAAAAAGCACAGTTGCAAAAATAATAATTAGGTGAAGTTACCTTGCCCATCCACTTATTTCTAGTATCATTCATGGCACACCTGAGTGGACCACCTTTATCTTTCAGCAGTAGAATTTACACGGTGGTGTCCCCATGATGGATTGCTTGGATATTTCACCTGTGTGTGACAGCTGGCATATGTGGCGTTGTGTCCATTAGCTGACTTGTACATGCATGTGGGCTTAGTGAAGCTCTAGTTTACCAACCGACACGATTCTGTGCATGCCGGACCATGATTCAATGATCAAACCATCCACCCAATGGGCACCACCATGGATGGGTGTTTGTCTAGGACACTCTTGGATTGTAAGATCCTAATCCTTCCATATCTGGCATGATTTCAATTTTATGTGGACAATTGGTGTCTTTTCTTTTAACCATCTACATGTAGACAACCATATCAAAGAGTTGCGATCTTTTCTGGGCAATCTCCTAGCCAAGCGGGTCCCATCAGATCAACAGATCAGATTACTGAACCATTCGGAGCATAGGTGGAGTCATTGAACTATTTGTTTGCTCATGAGCAGAACCCTTCAAATCCTCTGTACAAAAAATCAATATCATTAGCAAGTTGATATCTACATTTTGTCTGCAAGCAGATGATGAAGCATAGGCACAAGGTGGAGAGGGAAGAAAATATTGGAGATGAGGTCGGATGGACGAAGAACGTGGAAGTGGCGAAGGTTAACCCGAAGCTTGCAGCCATGAACAAGAAATTTGGAATGATTCACGGGTTGTCGTCGCTTGCCAATATCATGTCGTTCGGCAGCCTTGCCATGCATTCATGGTATTTAGCGGGTAAAATTCAACTGTAAGCATGTATGTTTTCTTAGCTGTAGCTTCAACTGGGTAGATGAGAATCTGATTTCTCTCTTCCATGGATATATTCATATAGCTTTGTGGCCGGACTCGTGCTGAAAATAAGGTCCTTTTTCCATGTAACCTCAAAATAGCATTTACTCACTATGTGATGGCCGATGTATGGCAAATGACGGTGATTTTACTGTGTCATCTGGTGAGATTGGATGTGGAATTGTGGGGTCCCTATGCATTCAGGATGTGATGGTGTCCTGATGTGCAGTGTCTGTATCCAGATCACTGAACCATGGGACTGCTTGTACTTGCCAATTGCTTTGAAAACTGATCAGATTCTTCTTGCCATCTCTGATCAAATAGCCCTGCTTTGTGATGGTCATGTACATCATAGATGAAAGTAGTGAAAATCGCAGATCTATGGGATGGTTGGAATCATTCGTTCACCTTGGTTACTCGATTGTGGCCCATTTGTTGAACAGTATGGATTGATAGGCAGGTAAATCAAATGGACATCTAAATAGCAGAAGATGGATGGTACCAATCATTACACAATCTGTACATGTGGGCCCAACTAGGTGATGCATGCTGACCTGAGCTGTGGCTTGATTCTTGACGGGGCCTCTGTGTTGTGTACATGAAATTCACTCTGACCATTAGATGTGTAATCCCACGTTAGTTAGGCTCTGCGACAAAAAATCAGGCTGACCTGTGATTCGTGTGGGCCACATCAAAGGAAACAGTTGGGAGAGACACCCACCCATGATTTTTACAAGGCCCACCATGATGATTATATGAAACCTACTCCAACCATTAGATAGCACACCAAAATTAGGCATGGGGCTCAAAGTTTAGTCCCACACCTGATTCAGGTGAGCCATAACTAGGGAAAAGTTTGGAGGGTGAGTGTTGCCTTGTACACTTTCCAATCATACGGTCCACCTCAATAACGGATGAGGCTGATATTTTGGCCATAGGTGGTGGTCAGGGTGGATTTCACATAAACATTACGCACACTTCCTCCAATCATTGCCCCCGGCTAACCCGCTGGATTTCTCTTTTAACTCCTCCGATCATCGCTTCCAGCTCTTGATTTTCACTGCCCGGGTCCAGCATAACATTTTAGGCTGGGCTCAGGCTGGACTATTCTGGTCCATCATAGGTCTGAGCCAGGCTTGAACCTATTTTGAACAATGTGGGCTAAGCTTGGACAGAGCTTGGCCCAGACCACCCTGTTGACAGCCCTAACTACAATGTTTGATTAACCAATTTGTTTCTTTAGTGGATGTGAGTTTCATTCAACCCAAAACCCTAATCCAAAACCCTATGGCCACTACATTGTTCATGTGAAATCCACTCTTCCTATCAATGTCGCAAGCTCGAGCTACAATCAGAGCCCAGTAACGAACCAGATCCAATATTCAAGTGGGCCACACCACAAGAAATAGTGGGAACTCTGCACCATTCATTGAAACCTTAGTGAGGCCCAAGAAGTTTTGGATGAGGCTGATATTTGTGTTTTCCCTTCATCCTGGTGGGAAATCACCTTATGAATGGGATGTAAACATCAGGGTGAGCCCTAGGAAGATTTCAATGGTTAGCATTTCCATCTCCACTTTTTCTTGTGGTGTGGTTCAATCAGGTCTTCTCTCTGCCTTCTGTCTTTGTCCTCTCATCTTAACATGAGCTGGCAAAACTGATGGACGGAGTGGATTTCACACGGACATCCCAGTAGGCCCCAATGGGTTTTGTGTTGTAGGAACTCCCTGCAACACTCATTGGATGATCCTAACCACCCGATTCGACCCATTGGCTTTGATTTCCCATTTTGGAAGCCTTCTTGCATAGCGAAGATAATTTAATGGAGAAATATTTAAGCATGGACGATCACGTGATGGGGCCCACCGGATAAACGGTTTAGAATACCCTCAAAAGCTTGCCCCACTGTACCATTGCTGGGTTTTATCGTTTTATTGCGCAAAACCAGTGGGCCCACCGACCCATCTTAGATCCAACATAGTCCTAAAATCACAGTAACCAGACAATCTCAGCCATCTGATTTTGCCCATTGAATTTCTCATACATCCATGTGGCCCACCTAATGAGTAGATTGTTCTGACATGTTAACCTGGACACATTCATGGTGGGTCCCACCTGTTGATTGTCCGGGCATGGTGCACGTTTTCCAGCCTATCCACAGTCACCAACCCACCTCAGCAGTTCACTTTCCAGATGAGATAGGATTTCTCATGAAAGGATAGCCAGAAAAAAAAAACTGCACTAACTGCCATAGAGGAAGCTTCATGCAAGCTAACCTCATTTTTTCTCCTTAGTTGCCAAAACAGAAAATTCAAATAGTAAAATAATAATAATAATAAAAAAATTAAAATATATTTATTATAGATAAAACCAGTTTCGATTTAACTTCACACTGGCCATGGTAATCAGCCCAACCGGGCAGCACTCTCAATACTAGTCCAAATTTGAATTTTTTTTTTAAAAAATAAATAAATAAATAAAATCCATAAGAAGGAAAGCTCAAAGGGATGACAGCGATATGGACCGACATCTTGCCTATATCATATGTCGAAAGAGTCAGCATTTGCAATTCAAGCACGCCATTCGCCTGTCCGCCAAGTCGGACGGATAGACATCAAAAGTTCACACATGTCGAATGGGACAATTTTTAATCAATTATGTCCTCATTGCATTGGTTGGGTTGAAGAAGACAAAGATTCAATCTTGAGGCATCAATTTCTGGTAGCCGACGCGTAAATGAGCACGTGCATTGCAAGGAACGATGGGACAAATGTGCACGGCATGCTTGAATCTCATGTCCATACGTGAATCGCACGCAACTTCATTTCTTCTCTCTTATATGAAGATATGCGAAGTATTCACATGTTTAAATATGTGATTTTCCCTGATGAACTTTTTGATATTTTCGTAGAGAAAAAATTAATTTAAAAACCCATAATTCAGCTATATTTGGTTTTCCAACTTTTTTCAATGAAGTTGATTTTGGCCATGTTTGGATGCAGCCGTCAATCGAATTATGAATGTTTCTTAGTATTCCATTACAAGGTAGTAGTCAACTTAAGTTTCTTTCACGACGCTCTTTAAAGTAAGGCAATTGTAATTACAAAAGGGCTAAACTAGAATTTAGTTTATTTCCATTGCATTACATAAATTTTTTACAATTTAATTTGACAATGCATCCAAACGCACATTACAAGTATGTGTTCTGTTCTGTTTAAACTTCAGATTGGATTTCTGGAAATCCTGCACAAACATAATGTGAACAAGTCATTTTGTGTGTAAGAAAATGAAGGTCCACTGATCAGGTGGGCCGCGCGTGTATGCTGACTATATGTCATCTGTCAATATTTCAGCATACATGGTTGGCCCACCCGATGAATGATTGGTTTTCATGATAGGCATTCTCAGTAACCCCAGCAGCTGAGTAGCCTCAATGCCACATTTGCGCCACGAATGGCCTCAATCTCTGCAAGAGTTACCTCCTCTTCTTTCCTGCTTATTTCAATGGTGATCAGAACAAAGAAGATTGAGAAATTTGTGTGATAATGAGTAAGATTCGTCGGTGAAAGCGGCTTAGTTATAGGTGACAGGTCAGCAAGCCACACAAACAGCATGATTGATGGTGCCTGAGAAAAGGCTAAAGGTTTGGCGGCATGAGAAAATTGATAGATTGAATTTTATGACATCCCAAACTTGCATAACGATGACTAGTGGAAACAAAATTCAGTTGGGTCAGAGTGGGCCAATGAATCCAACGGCTGGAGTTCTTCACTCTCCATCTTTGTCAATTTCAAGCCCTGCACTATTTTTGCCTAACTACCAATCCACCTCAGAAAATGGAGTTCTTTCCTGTTGCGTTGTTATTGCCCACACCAGCATTGTTTCATGATTTTGAGATTCTACCCAGAGTAGAAATCCCAAAAATCACAAATTATTTTCTTGGAACCCAACCCAATGCAGCCATACGAATGGCCCACCGTTCAGTGCTCGAAAATGTCCGTATGGTGTGACTAATGGTGGATGGCTCATGCACTGAATAGCTGCCAGATTGAAAGATCCTTGCTTCAGAACACACGAACCTTTTTATTGTTTAAAAGGAAATGGTTGCTGTATTTTCTTTCTTAACCTTTTCTTTTTTGGTCAGAAGGATTATGATTTTTGAAATTTGGGCATTTTTGGTGCCTGGACCACCAGTGATGCTTATTATATCAACGGTTTGGATCACTGAGAAATGGGCCTCACTTGTACCAAGTATGAACTGAAAACCCACTCCATATAATCTCTCATCCCAAGCATTGTGTAACATCTCATGCTCTTCCTTTTGCTTCTGGCTGTTGTGAGAATGGTTCTGCTATCAAATCTAGAATGTAATTTCAAATAATTTCATTAAAACAGAATGTTTTTTTCTTTTCAATTTTCAGACTTCTAACATGATCTGAACTAATTACATTTGCAATCAATTACATCCTTACATTCTAAATTTGCAATTCCATCTTAAAATCAAGAAATAAAGAATAACACAGATTTCCTCCGTGAATGATGAGAAATCTATCCGACCAGCCATAATCACTTGAAGCTAGTGATGGAAAAAGTCTCTAGGAGCAATGATCGTGCAGGGAACAAGAACAGAACAAGCATGTGCACATGCTGTGATGCCACAAGCCTACTGAACCGCTTCAATGACTCCCTCCCATTTCGAAAGACACCAGAAAAGTTGAGCTGGTGCTGACCCACATTGGCTGAACCTGTTTGCCGGCCCACAATGGTACTGGCGTGGAGCCCTTGTGAGGCCACGAGCGGCCACCATGCTTTTCTGCGCTGCTCCCTCTTTGCCTTCCTGATGTGCTTGAGCTCCTGACGGATCACGCCACGCACAGAACGCAAGTAGGAGTTCATGTCGTGGTCCCTGTAAATGGCTCCATCCGATCCATATGCAGATGGATCACTGAGAATCTCGAGTGGGTGGGGCGAGTTGAGGAACACAGCCTGTGCGGCCCGCAGCTGCCTTGCCAAGTCAGCAGAATTTGATACAGGATGACCCAAAAGATAGAGACCACTGCCAGAGGGGAGGAGGTGGTGTTGTGGAGAGAAGTTCTCATCTGGCTGAAGGATCAGAAGCTCCCCCATAGGAGCATATAGCAGTTTCTGTTTGTAAACGCAGCATATGATGAAAAAGGAGTTAGAATTACAGCTCTTTCATTCTAGAAAATCTATAGGAGCATCTAGAGTTTCAATCCATGTCTGAAATATAAAGTCAGTATCCTTTTGAATGGAATTGAAGAAGCACCATTATATTCAATACCAGAAAAGTCATCTCAAATCTGTTTTCCTTCAGATGAATATTACACAATACGCAGGTCAAAAGGTAGTACAGCAGTGTTTGGGTTTCACCCTGTACACGTGAGGGTGAGGGCCATGATTCACTGACCCAAATGGTTGATATTATGGGCACCACCAGCGACGGGCCGTCCACTAAAAATCCTCCCTATTGGAAAATTCCTGACCGCTAAATAGGTGACCAACAAAAGAACAAGAGAGAATGCAGTAATGGTTCACATTCAACTAAGAAAATGACCAAATCTAATATGGCAAGGAAATTCCACCACAAGGGATTTTTGGCTTACGGGGGGTCATTCACAGCAGCCCCATCATTTAAGTGATTTGGACCATCCAACCATGGCCCCTGCTTATACAAGCTAAAAGATTGAATGGCACCATAAACTTTTCTGCCTGGAATTGTATAATACTCTTCCCTTTCCGCTTGATTGGAAGAACGAAAATGCATTCCATATTGAAGGAGCATTGAGATTTGAATGTAGTCCCTAAGAAACCTCGTGTTCTATGTTTATACACCTTGTTTTACTTCTTGATCAGGTGAGGCATTTTTAATCTACAAAAGATAACATATAGAGTTCAACTCCCCAAAACCCCCAGACAATAATTCCATAATTTGAGGTTTGGATCAGCACAAACACCTTGCTAACTCAAGAAAACTGGAGCAATATCTAATCTATCAGCCATACCATTTCCTTTTTATTCCTCTTGTAAAAAGAATCTTTTTTAGTGTTGATAGAAAGCATTTCCTACAGCCTACAAATGAGATCTTTGAAAAGTTCAGACTCAAATCACATCAAAGAGCTTGTCAAAAGTGCAAGGTGTCTAGGCTTTTGTGTGTATTGTTCTGGCACTGGGTAATGCTTTGCAAGTCTTATGATCGAAATTTTGTACATCCAATACCATCCTCGAAAAATTAAGATGAGTCTGTAGCTTCTCACACTACATATATACTTTCCAAAAATTTCATGCTCTCATCGTCTGAAATTCAACACCCATGCCCATATATCAATTAAGGCTGCATTTGGATCATGATTGAATTGAATTTCCAACTATCATTTTGATCAAGAGGATAAATCAAAAAATGATTTTCCCCAGCATCATTATGAGGAAGTTAACCCTCAAACTGCAGTTCCTTTCCTCTCAAATCCAACTTCAAAGCAATGAAATAGCAATTTGGGGCCCCCATTTGGAGTCTGGATACTCAATATGAATGCAAAACAAGGAAAGTTCAATTTGGTTATTTCCACTTTATTAGATTAGTATTGGAATTCAATTTGATAACTCATTCGTATGCACCCTAAAGTTGAGGTTTTTATAATACGCACGTCCTTGTGGCTCCTCAAAATCTGGACATAGAGCAAATAGAGTCATTATCATATATTCATGTTAATGGATCTTCTAAGTTCAGCAGAACTTCCATTACCATATGCAGTTGACATTGAAGACCAAATTAATAACAATAAAGATATGTAGTAATCATGGTTTTTTTTCTTCTTCGAAAATAGCTGAAATAAAATTGTGAATAAATTTCTGGGTGGGTAATTCAAATGTTCGCCTATTTAGAATTCAAGTGCAAGCTTAGAGATGATTCCCATAAATATTGCCATATCACTAGATATTACACAATTCGAGATAAATTGAGAAAATACCTGATTCTTGAGACACGGATGGTTACGGAAGTTGCCATTGACGGCCATGAGAAGCTCCGCTACATGATCGGGATAGCTGCAAGAGAAGGCTCGGGGCACAATGTCTCGATGCATAGTTATAGCCTGAACATGACTCTGAGGCAAGCCCAACTTGCGAAGTAGGTAGTCGCCTCCACACATGATGGATGGTGAGCCGAATGTTATAACAGGTAGTAATGAAGAAAGTGGTGCCTCGCCTCGTATCAGTAACATGAGATTGACGAGCAGCGCCAAGCTCCCCCCAAGGGAATGACCAGTGAAGCGGAGGGTGGCAGAATTGCCGCGGGACTTTAAGTGGGCTCTGACTTCTGGCAACATCTGCTCGTAGATCCCTTTGGCAGCCTCATAGATCCCTCTATGCACAAGAACGTTTAGTCCCTGGACAACAAATTTTAATGGTATTAGCTATCATGGCAGCAACAAGAATCAAAATCCTCTGATAGAGAAACTTCTTGTAGAAGCTTTTCCTTGAAAGAACATCACGAACTGCATCGTAACAGGCCATTTACCAGATGGGTCCCATAGAGAATGGCCATGGCCCGGAAATCTTCTACATGGGATAGTCCAAACCCTTCCATTTGGGGCCTACAAATAGACTGTTAAAAAAGGAAGACGAAAATGGTCCACATCAATGAGAAGGCCAAAGATTGGGGGCGGATAACTGGAATCCTTCAATCAGGAGATTTTTTGCAATGGTCCATCAATGGTGGGCCTAATTAGTTCAATGGCCTGGAGAACCATGGGTGCAATTTGTTCGAACTAAGAACCCAAGGAGACTGCATATCTACCAATGAATTCCACCTCAATTCAGTCGAATCAATACAAATTACAGGAAAAATATGAATCATTCTACTATTCGCTTATTCATATGGATAGTCCTATGACAAGAATCCTTCTAAATATCATACGAATATGAGTTGACTTGGTTTCAATGGGCAATGGAATGAGTCACCAGACTGAAACAAGACCAAAACAAGCCAAGGTAGAACTGAACAGAACGAGTCGGGGGAAGTTGCAGTCCTAAATCGCTATTTTGATCACGAGCAATCATAATCTCAAAACTAATCGACAAGGATGCTAAGATCAACTAAAGAAAAACCGTCTTTGAGTTTTTATTTCGTTGTACCGAACAAACAAAACTGCCTTGGAAAGTTAGTGAAAGGAGGAAGATCATGCACATTTCATACCTCGAACTGAATGGGCTCGAACAATAGATTTGCCTGCCAAGAAGCAAGTGACTCAGAACCCTGCAAATCAACAGATCCAAAATCATGTTCTAATCATAATACGAACCAAATGGATGGAGAGATATCAACCATAAAAGAGAATTCCTCAAAACCTGAATGGCAAAGAATCTTGTCCCACAGCTGTCATCGTCGCATATAAACCACTCGCAAGGCGACGAGCGTGCCGATCTCAAGTCCTTGGCAACAGCTTGCTTCATTTCCTCTTTCCCAGCGACCACCGCAGTCATCGAATTCGTAGTGGCAACAAGAGATGCCACTTCTGAGCTAGTTATTTCAGTCTTTCTGTTGTTACCAGAACCTCCTTTTGGCAAATCCTCCATCTTCTCTGTTTTGGCAGAACCGAATGGAAGAATGCTCCTTGTATGAGATTGCAGATAAGACGCAGCAGTGGCGGCAATCTGATAAGCAGCTGACGCGCTTATCCGATACCCATTCTTCCTCTGCCTCTCCCCCTCTGCTTCCTCTATCTCCGTCAGCGTTTCAGGAGTTTGGCCCAATGCCTGCTTTTCGGGTTTCGTGGATTTTACTTTCATCTCCAATGAAGAATTCTGCTCCTTTTCCACATTCTGGTACTGCGCTCTCTTCTCCAGGGACGATGTGATGAAACGCAATCCCTGGTGTTTCAAGAGGTTCCCCGGCTGAAACAGAAACGGCATGTCATTCCATAACCTCCTCATATGAAAATTTATCGCAGAATTATAAAAATTAAAATTAAAAATCCCATCAAACCAAACCTCCCTGTGTGAAAACTACTCCCAGAAAATTAATTATTTGCAAGTCAGTAATCTTGATTTTGGCTATAAAACCCACATTCAACCAACCCAAAAACTCCCAACATGACAAATTTTCAGCACAGAGGAATAAAGGGATCAAAGATGAATACATCAATTTGAAAAATGTCATAATCCAAACCATCAAACAGAATTCCCATATGAAAAAATAAATAAATTCTAAATAACTATAAAACCAGAAAAAAGATTCAAACTTTTGGTCATAAAAAACATAGACCATCAATCGGAAACCTCCCAATAGGAAAAATTCTCACAAAAAATGAAATTTTGCAAGTGGTTGCATTGATTCAACCAATGCAACAATCAAACCAGAAACTCTCAACATGAAATCTTCTGCCAAAATTTAAAAACATAAAACAGCAAATTGCAATTTTGGTTATAGAAAAACACACAATCTTCAAAACAACACCTCCTCGCATTGGAATTTCTCCCGGAAACCGGTACCGAAACTCCGATTTACATCCAACCAAAACCAACCCACATCAAAATTGCAACCAAAAATCCAAAAACTGGCAAATGGGTATGTTATGAATACCTTGATGTTCGGTATCGAATACGCAAGATTCCCAAGATACGACATCTGTGCATAGACCCTCGCTTCCAACAGCGACACCCGCCGCAGCAACCTCGAGAACGACTCCCTATCGAACCCCACCTCATCTTCATCCCCGACTCTGCAACCGTCCGATCCATCCTCGTCGCAGCTAGAGCAACGGCCCTGATCGCTCACCGCCGCATCGCCTTCTCCCCTCTCTTCCACCTCCGAAACATCGTCGGATTTCTTCCGATTCTCCGACCAGATCGACCCAACATGGAGTATTTTCAAAACCCAACTCTCCCGCTGCTTCTTCGATCGCGGCGGAGGATCGATCTCCTCTCCTTCAAGCTCCTCCTCCTCCTCTCTGTCTTCAGGGGCAATTTTGTCATTTCGCTTCTCGCCGCTGGACCACAGAGACGTGAAGGAGGACAACTTCCCCGACGAAGACGAAGCCGCTGTTGCAGAACTTTCTACCGAAATGCCGTTGGCACTTGCTGAAACGCTGCTCCCGCGCCCCAGCGCACTAACCTGCGCCGGAAGCGTACGGGCGTCGAGACCGCCACCGGCAGGGAACGGTAGAGATGACGAGATCCCGCCGGGTTTGAAACACAGACCGTCCATTCTCTCAATCTCTGTTTTCCCCCCTTTTCTTTTCTCCTTCTCTCTCGCTTCTCAACACAAGTTCACGCTCTCAAATGCTAACTTGCTCTCCGGGGTGTACGACCTTAAACTGCGCCACGATCTTTGAAAGAGAGAGATAAACGCTTTCGTGAAAGCAGATCTGTTTGGTTTTATTAACGCCGAACGCGCTCGTTAGCTCTTCTCCGTAGCGAAAACCAACCTTCACAATTAAATCGGAGAAAGAATGTGGAATTATACTGTATCTTGCCAGAGCATGGGATGTTATATGAATACACACGTATCTTCTTTAGATGTTACGTGTTTTTACCTCAATCTGAACCGTTCAAATTGTTTTATATACCGTGGATGGGTTATGAATGACATCGTATTATTTTTTAAATCTTATCCGCCGATTGATGGACTTTCGTCTGCTGAATATTCCATTTTGATTGCCTAGGAAATAGTTGGAACGTTCAATCGCTTTGATTCTTAATAATGGACCAAAACAGTGGGGCCCACAAATTCAATGACCTGGGTTGAGGTACGTACATATCCCGCGTTAGAGACGTGTCTTGGATCTAGATGTATGATTTTATGTCCTATGTAGGATTTCAACTTGCCTGTAACCCGAGGTTACATGGCTCCCATGTAACCCAAAGCTATGTGGGGCCCATCAAGATGTTTTTGTTAAATCCAATCCGCTCATCCGTTCATTCATCTCGTTATAGGAGTTGGGTAAATACACAAGGGAGATCAAAAACTCAAGTGGGCTATTCCACAGAAAAACAGTGGGGATGGAGACACTCACCGTTGAGGTCTTCCTGAGGCCCACTGTGATGTATATATTCCATCCAACCAGTACATGATATTATTTCCACATGGATGAAGAGAAAATAGAAATATAACCCTGATTCAAAGCTTTCGTGACCCCACTAAAGCTTCAACGGTAGTATTACAATTCTCACTAATGTAGAACAATAGAGTTTTGAATATCCCTCATGTTTGGGATCATGGCCTAAAATGAGTCGAAAAAGAGTATGGACGGAGAAGATATGACAAAAACATCATGGTGGGCCCGATAGAGCTTTGGGTTACAGGAGAGCTGTGTAACCCGGGTTACAGGCAAGTCGCATCAATATCATAGTCGGTTGCGTACGTAACGATTCCTCCGTTTGAATATTTCTCTGCAGCACTTGCGGGTGAGACCGTAGGGATCCGGACCCGACAGTTTCAAACGTCCTGGAAATATCGTGTGGGTGCCACGTCACAAGGTCGGAGTTGAACCAGAAACAGCTATCTGACGTGTCTCAAAAGCTCCCTTTTTTTAATGTATATCCCTGAGCATTACACCAACAACTACGGTGGTAGCGCGTAGGGACGTCTGCCTACTGACACGTGGCATGCACGTCTAATCCGAACCGTCCAAGAAGTGGGATCCACTACAAATGGGTTATAATGTAAATGTTACAAAATGTCATGATCTCAACTTTCCAATTCATGGACACCAGATGAATGGTATGGAGAAATAGTAAATGGTCCAAATGGAGAAACACATGTCCAGTAATCAAAGGTCAGGATTGATTTGAGAATAAGACCAATACATTGTAGGTCCCACTAATTGGGCGGTTCAGATTTGAGCTTGATGCAACGTATACATCTGGAAGATGCGGTGCACCGTTGTTCGGTATAAAGCCCAGCACCCTATTTTCCCACATGGTTGGCATGCATGTGAGTCTTCGCACAGGCTTTTTTTTTTACTTTTAGATCAGTGGGCCCCATTTCTTGTGAAGCGTCCCTTTCTTTTCTGGCAAAATCAGGGCTTCTAACGTCGACCACGTTGGTGAATGTATTCATTCATCTGGACCGTCCAACACACAGCCCACCTGTTGGATAAGGCTTGAACTAATTTCACACATAAACCGTTGGTGGTTTAACCTACGGTTAGGATAACCCGACTGGAGTTACAATTTTGGCTGTGATCGATCCGAGGGGTGAATTACCAATCAACGGTTTGGATTTTGTATAAATTCACGCTTTGAGAAATAATAGCATCATCTCCATATCTAACCCAACAATCCATTCGTGGGCTGGAATGATCATGACCATTCAATCAATGCCTTAACTTGTGGATCAATCATATGGGAAAAAGGACATCAATATGACCGTCTTGATTGCAAATATATACAACATTTTAATGATTTGTTAGTAGGTAATAAATAAATGAGTAATGCTCACACACAACTAGTTCGGACCGTCCAACTAGCTGCGTAATTAATGCTAATAAATTTGTTTTGGGGAAAGTTGTTTCCATGAGTTAAAGGACTTGATGGCTTAGGTGAGACCCACGGTGGAGTTAAGATGAAATCCACATCAACTATCAGATGAGTCGCCCCATAATGGTCATAGGGGCAAAAAATCAGATGCATCCATACATAAAGTGGACCACACAGTAGAAAATAGTGCCCCGAAAAAGCTTATCCTCCAAATTATTTCCCTTCCTATGGCCACTTGAATTACAAATCAGCGTGATTTCTTGGCTCTAGGTCTAATATGGAATTATACATATAATGAAAGGAGTGGATCTCATGTAAACATCATGGTGGGCCACATCAAAAGATGAAAGATGTGCTTTGGTTTCTAGAAAGATTCAGATAGCCGAATGTGTTGACGTGGCAAAGCTACATGGTCCTCACCATAATGTATATGTTATATCCACACCATCCATCTATTTTATCATAACAATTTTAGGGCATGAGGCAAAAAATGAGTGAGATCCAAAGTTAAAGTAGATCACACCCACAGAAAACAGTGAGGACTAAACCCCACAATTGAAAACTTGTTAGGGTGACCGAAGTTCTGGATCACGTTGATATATTATATATATATCTATATATATATATATTATATATATAATATATATATATATATATATAATATTCCTAATCCAGGTCTGCGTGACCTTATGAATAAGTTAGATTATGAATAAGCTGGATGTTGGATGAAAAATAAACATTACGGTGGGCCATATGAAGGTTTTAAAGATGGGGTTCAATGTTCACTATTTCCTGTAGTGGGGCTCACTTGATAGGTGGATCTGTTTAATTTTTGGGACCATTCATTAAAATGTTTTGTAAAAACTGATGGACGGCGTGGATATACAAAAAATATATGAAAGTGGGTCCCACGGTTAAGGAAGCACCTATTAGTATGTTACCCGGGTAACACGTGATCTACTCCCGTCCATTCTTGGTAACGTACCAATTTTCTTGGAACTAAAAAGTGCCTCACCGACTTCAACCTTTCACCTTTTAACGGGGCCACTGTGATATGTGTGTGGGATCCACTCCAATCATTATATGTTTAATTCCATGTTGGGCCCACAGAAAAAAATCTAGGCTAATTCGTGAATGAAGTGGGCCATACCAAATGGAAACAATTGGGAAAGGAGTCGACCCTTGATTTTTACAGGGCCCACCCGATTGGGCCTTGGAAATCTACTCCAACCATTATATGGCATACAAAAATTTAGGCTTGATGTCCAAGAAATCATTCCTATACATGATTCAACTAGGCCATGCCAAGGAAGACGATTTGGAGTATAAGCTCTTCCCGTATTCTGTTTTTAGTCGTGTGGTAGACCTTAACCACGGATGGAGCTGATTTTCACACCATGGGTCCAGTGTGAGGTGAATCATGTGATGATTGGGGTGGATTTCCCATTAACACCATGGTGGGGCCGATCAAAGTGGGTAAGTCATTTTCTTTTTTAAAATAATTTTTCGAATACAACATTTATTAACATTAAATGCCTGGCTAGTTGGGCCAAAACTTACGGTCCAACTAATTATGCGTGAGCAATTCTCTAAATAAATAAATAAATAACCTTTGTTACTCAGGCGGAGTGTTGGTTCATATGCATGCTATTAGATATTTCTGACGGGCATCTAACTCAAACTACGCATCTAAATCATTAAAATGTTTGCTTTTTGTTGTTGTATTTTGTTTTTATTTATTTATTCAGCCTGAGCAATCCAAAAGCCATTTCAATGGATAAATGTCCATCAATGAAAGGTTAGGATCATCAATTTAATCTTATTTGAGGGTTTTGGCCCATCCAAAGTGGGTTTCATGATTTGAATGGTTTTATTTGAGTTACATGTATGTAACTTGCACAATTGAGACGAATCTACAAATGAGTTGTATTTTTCGTATTAATACTACTTGGGAAATTGAAGATGCATTATATGTGTTTTAGAAAATATTGTACATGCTTAAATTCAGCTCGAAATGGCTCAAGCTGCTGACCACATCGAGCTGAGTTAACCCATCAGATTCAAAGACTGAGCCGAGCCGAGTTCAAGCTGGCCAAGACGAGTCAAGTTGTGCTAAGCTGATTCGATTGGGTTAGTGTCCAATTCTACCCACAACATTTAAGTTAGAAAAAAGGGATATTCCTATTGAAATTTTATATATTTGTGTGTATTGGTTGAAGTGAAATTTGATTGGATAGCTAATGGATCTACCATGCTTTACTACTCTATCTGGCAAAATGTTAGATAGTTAATTAAAAGATTAGCAGATTCATAAAACTAGTGATGATGAAATGAGGATAATTAGTTAGATGAGTGGCAAGATGAAAAAAGATAGAACTAGAGATGAGTAGTATCATATACAATGAAGTGGCCCACCTATTGAATGGTCTAGATGGGGGCACGTGCAATGATTATGTCGATTGAACACGTTGACATACATCATCCTCCAACACGCTGTGAGCCTTCAGAAAATACAGAATGTAGTTGTATTAAATCCAAAACGGTTGGAAGCAGTAGATGTCGACGTGGTGCGAATACATGTGGGGACGCCAATTTTCTGCAATTGCTGTAGGGAGCGTGTGCAACAAAGATCTCTGTGGGGTCCACCGTGGTGTGTGTGAGTGAGACATCCACTCAGTCCATCATTTGCAGCATCTCATTTAATAACATGAACTAAAAAATTAAGGCACATCCAAAACTGAAATGGGCCACACCAGAGGGAAGAATGCGAAGAGGATCCTTACCAGTGAAACCTTTTTGGTGTGGACTCTTTTGCTATACGTGGCACAAATGTACACAATTTAGACCATACATTTACAATGAGAAGATAGCGAGGCACTAGATTTAAACACAGGACCTTCCGCTTTGATACCATGTCAAATAACCATTTACTCTAAAAGCTTGAGTTGTCAGAGTATTGTGGTGTATCAATGTATATTAAGGGACGTCTATCACTTCAACAGGGCCCACCTTGATATTTATTAGCCATTGAACCTGTTCATAAGGTCATGTCGTATGGGTAAACACAAATATCAAGTTGATTCAAAATTTCCGTGGCCTCCAGAAGTTTTTAGAGGTGGGCATTCAATCACCACTATTTCCTTTGGTAAGGTTCCCTAAGCACCATGACCTAGCTAGAGATGGACAGTCTTGGCAAGGGCATATGAAGCTCACCATAATGTGTATGTTTTATCCACACTGTCTATCCATTTTGTAAGATTATTTCAGGTGTGATGTTAAAAATGAGGCATATAGAAGACTTAAGCAAACCACATCACAAGAAGTAGTGGAGACTGAATGATTACCGTTAAAAACTTTCCAGGGCTCATAGAAGTTTTGGATCAAGTTAATATTTATGTTTTCCCTTCATCGAGGTCCATGTGACCTTATGAACCGTTTGGAAGGAAAACATAAATCATAGTGGCCCCTGCAAGGTTTCAACATGGCATCGTTGTCATGACTTTATGCGTTGTAGTCCACTTAAACCTTTGATCTGCCTCCTTGTTTTATACCCTAAAATGATTTGTCAAAATGGATGAACAGGGTGGATAAAACACATTGATCACAATAGGCAACACAGATCCCTTGTTAGGACTATCCGTCTCTAGCTAAGTCCTAGTGGAAGAGTACCCAATCCTTGTCCTTCAATTTGGGGCTCCTGCCCCAAAATGAGTTGGTAAAAATGGATGGATGGTGTGGATAAAACATATACAATCGTAGTGCCCCCGTGACACTTGCCATGTGCATATCCCTAGTTTTAGGGTTACCAGACAATAGCTTTCATTTAAATAAGAAAGTTACCACGGGAAGCACATAGATATACGGTGGCACACAAAGCATGTTTGAAAATTGTTCACCCGACCTTCTCTAGTAGTGGCACATGGTCCACATGGCCTTATCTAACAGTAGCATGTGGCCTAATCAAATACCAGGAGCATGTGGCCTAATCAAATCACAGGGTCACCATCCAATATGCTTCCCACCACTAACATCACATGATACCCAATGAAGAGGCTGGCACATGAAGGTTAGGATGCATGGGAAGAACATGACTATGGTAGAGTCTTCTCCCGGTAGCATATGCTGGAGAGTGATGTTGTAATCACGACTGTCCATCAATGGGCCTTATCATAGATGACAAACAGTTTAAGATACACATTTTAGATGATCTAAATTGTTGATGCAAAAATCCGGGTAGCCCTCTCTAACTGGTGGACCTGCACAAAGAACGAACAAAGAAGACCCTGGCTAATGCCGAGGACCCTCCGATGCCAAAGTCAGGGGTCTGGGTCTAGTTGGGTGTAGAAGGGTTAGGGCTAGATATTGTGCATACCTCTCCATTATGGGGATCTTCTTATTTATAGGTGGGAAGAGAAGGTGGCGTAGAGGGCGATCGCCTCTGTTTTGGCAGGGACAGAATCCTAGTAGGATTCTGGGTATATGCGCAATGGAGATCCTTCTGAATCTTCGGCAAGGAGGGCCGTGTTGGAGATAGTTCTTGTGATCTTTGGCGCGAATTGCGAGCTGATGCGCGAACGGCCATGGTCGGGCTCGGTCTAGCGTTGGGGTCGAGCTCGACTTGATGCTGAAAAGTTGAGCTCCTCAGTCGGGCTCTGGCCTGCTGAGGTCAGGCTCAGCCTATCGTTGGGGTTGGGCACGACCTATCTGCCGAGGTCGAGCACGACCTATCCGTTGAGGTCGAACTCGACCTGAAGCTGAGATGGAGCTTTCTTCTTGGTCGGTCGAGAGGTGAGTGTTAGACTGTTGGGTCGCACCTGTTGTTGTTAGAGTGCTTGATTTAGCCTGCTGACTAGGGCTGAAAGTTGGGCAGGTTCAACCCGATCGACCCGTGACTGACCCGACATTAGGTTGGGCTCGGGTAGGATGTATTGGGTTTGATCTCGGGCTTGGGCTATACAAACACCAACCCAATAAAACTTGGGTCGGGCTCAGATTGAGGTCTCGGGTTGCTCGACCCAACCCGAACCTGATTGATATATAAATTACTTATAAATTATAATTGAGTGTGGATTGTTTGTGTCAAATGCATAAGAAATTCTAGTGCTATTGGGTCTCATTTATCCACATCATTTCTAATTACTCAAGCTAACAAGATGCCCTGGAATTCTCTCTCCCAATCTTAGATTGCGTGCTATGCAACATGACTTTTAAAAGAGTAATTGTCCTATATTTTAACTTACTTGTTGTTGTTTTTTTTTTTTTTTTTTTTTTTTTTTTTTTTTTTTAAATATTCTTTACTATGAATAATCACATATATAATTAACAAAATCATAGATATAAAAAATAAGTCCTATGTCAAAGTATAATAGACTAATGTAATAACAAAAATATTACCTGACCAACTTGACCAAGCCCGCTTGGGTTGGGCTTGGGTTGAGAATTCCCAACCCAAGGTTGGGTTAGGGTTGAGGCATAGGAACCTTGGGTTGGGCTAGGGTTGATCACCAACCCGACCCAACCCGCCGGACTTTTAGCCCTACTGCTGACGATAGATTGGTGTATTTTACCCATAACACTAGTCATTGAATGGTAGTATAGAAAAATGGTTGATTGTTAAAATGAATGAAAGAAATTAAAGAAACTAGTGGATATGATTGTCAAGTAAGGATAGTTTTCAAAGTATAGACCATCCATGCCTAATAAATGGACAGTATGGATCAACATATCGTCTTGCCACGTGTGTTATAGAGAAATGGCTTTACCATATTCCAGCTCTTCCCAGCTCCGGTGTATCATCTCCCACTATGGTCTACATTGATTTTCTTTGATGACAAATGGACCCTGTTAGTTAGTCAGTTGGCAGTCTCATTTTTGACTAGGCCACCAGCAAGATAATACTGTCCAAATCATGTCAGGTTTAATAAATGACTAAGCGTCTCATCAAAGTCAATTTCATGTAGCCCATCACAACAAGTCAAGGACCATTAATGCTCTCTACTCTCGACTAAGTGACCTTTTTCGGAAAGGAAATTTGTTTCTTCATTTACTTCACTGTAAATAAGTAATGATTATTTATTCATGTAATTGCAGTATTTATGCGAGGTTGACCTTAATGGAACTTGTTTTTAGAGCTTTCAACTTTGGTGAAATAATTTGTATGATTTCCACATATAAAAATTGTGGGCCTACTATGATGTTTATATCTTATCTTCTAGATCATCTGATTTGCCAGCTTATTTTAACGCATAATACAAAAAATGAGTTAGATCTGAAGCTCAATTGAACCATATTATAGGAAATTGTGGGAATTGAACACTTAACATTGAAACTTTTTACTAGCCACAAAAGTTTTGAATGAAGCTAATATTATTTATATCCTTCATACATGTTTGCGTGATCTTATGAACAACTTGGATGATAGATGCATGTTCTTATAATTCATACAAAGGTTTCAATTTTGAACGGTGAATATCATTAACCCCCTTGATTTCTATGGTGTGGTTCACTTGAGCTTCTAATCTATCTCATTTTTGGGCTCATGCTATATACTGAAATGGTAAAATAGATGGATAGTGAAAATCATGCATAAATTACTATGGGACCTAAGAATTTTGATGGTAGGGAAGATCGGTTCAATTTTGATGTAGAGAGGGTCGCAGACAGTTACATGGCCAAGATGGATCAGAAAAGGCCTAGTCGACGACAAAAGTGATACGGACCATCGGACCTTAAATCAGACGTATCTCGCAATTGAAATGAGTTATCGGACGTAAAATATATAATTTTGGGGTAGAACGAGCTACTTGAGCCAACCAACCCCACTACTCCGGATTGCCCAAGCCGGATTTGTGAAATACCGCCAGATCGACAGTCATTTCCCAATTTTAATTCCGTTTTTACAATAAATAGTAAGTTTTAGTTTGATTATAACTCTTTATCCGTTGGGCTTTAGGAGTTGCATTCAACGTGAAAAGAGCTTAGAAAAATTAGGAGAACAGCTTGGTGAAGCCAAATAGGACACTTACTATTTTTGGCCGAAAACCTTGCGTACTAGTAGACATCACGACGGTCTATAGATAGTAAATTTACTATTTATAGTAAGTCGCGAATTCTAGGAGAGTTTTAGTTGTAGTTTGATTCTGATTTCTACTCCTAGATGTAGTTTGATTCTGATTTCTTTCCCATTGCTTAGAAACCCTATTTAAAGGGTTGTGAACTCGTTTTTATTCATTCATCAATCAATTTCGAATTTTATAGAATTTATTTTCTATTTTCTTGCTTTCTTCCTCGTGGATTTGAGAAGTCTCTGTGAGGAGTCCAGAGAAGTTCCGTAGATTCAGAATACTTTTTCTCTTGAGGAAGACGGTGCTCGACTTCACGTCCTCCCCTGCGTCGATTCCTTGCTTTAGATGCTATTGTTCAGGCCTAATTAATAAGATATTTTTTTATTAAACAAACACTCTTCAAAAAAGTAATTATTAATAATTATTTTTATATTTGGACCTCTTTTAATAAGAACCTTGTTGTTTATCTTCTCTTGCATTTGCTGGTCACAAATACAAAGGGCTTGGTTAACAAAAAAAAACATTGGATGGTTTTCATTTTAACCATACAATGAGCACCCACCAATCTTTAGATAATCGAGTAAGTGTAATGTCCTTTGATACATATAAAAAGTGAATGATATCATGGACAGTTGAATTTTACTCTGTATGCAAGTTATGCAATTTCTAACTAAGTTTTGAGCTCCTGCGTATCACCAATGACACTCTGCAGAGGATCCATATATATATATATATATATATATATATATATATATATATATATATATATATATATATATAATAATATATATAATTTTAATTCTTTTCTATTTTTATAGAGCGGAATGATGAGAAAATTTGAAAGTAGCTTGCGTCCTGCGCTGCTGGATGATAATCCATCCAGGCAGGGCTATATGGGGCCATCATAATATATGGACTTTATCCACACCGTCCATCCATTTTTTCATATCATTTTAATATATACGACTAAAAATGAGTCAGTTGAACGGTTCAAGTGGACCATATAGTGGGGATTAAGCATCTACCGTTGAAAACATTTTGGGGGTCATAGGAGCTATGGATCAAGCTGATTTTTTTTTTTTTTCCCCTTCACGGTAGCCCCTATGAAGGTTTCAATGGTGGGTGTCATTATCACCGCTACTTCCTATGGTGTGGTCCACTTGAAACTTGGATCTTCCTTAAATTTGGGTTCATATTCTAAAATGATAGAGGAAAATGGATGGACGGTGTGGATAAAAATTATACATCATGGTGGGCCCCACAGAGACCCTGCCTGGACGGATTATGGTACAGGCGGGGACAACGCGATCTGCTTCCGGAAGTTTTGGACCCAAATTAACGGACAAATGACAGCCATTTCGGCTGTAAAGATTCAATGTCACGTGATCTGTCGCATCTTATATGAGTGTACTCTTGAAGTAAGATGGATTTGAGGAATCACGGCACATGTGCCAGTGCATACGTGTGTGATATCTGGGCCACACACTGTGCAATGTAAGCATGCTGCCCTGACCCAGAAAACAGACTTGCTATTTAACCAAGAGGCCTCAATTGCATGAAAATACTGGACGGTTGAAAAAAAGATAAATGGCTCGTGTAAAACTACATGGGTAGAAAATTTGTATTAAGATTGATCAAAGTGGGACCTATCTGATGAATGGATTGGATCTATCTCAATCGTTTCAATTTGGCACGTGTGATGAGAAGCACTCGGCCCATCTCAACCGAGAAAGTCAACTTACAATTCCGGGTCGACCAAGAACTTGCCTAGGTTCGGTTCACCACAGTCCAGGATCCAACCGACCATGGAAAGGTTTTACTGACCGTTTTTCCTCTGTCGCGACTGAGGATCTAGCGTGCGTCGCCAGCCCTTGAGGTCCACATGCTGAGGTAGTCCGATTAAGTGCTTCCGTCCATATTATATTTAATCTATCTTCACATATTCACACTCCAGTGATGGTCGTAACCTATGATTTTCAAAGTTGAATCCAAACCGTTGAAAAATTCTTTTTAATTTTCTAAATTCATTTACAAAAAGTGATGGTTATGATCATCTTTTCAGTCTCAAATTTTTATGAGAGCACATATAGCCTAGAGTCCAAAACATAGGCGGTTCCGATCATCATAAAAGTAAGTATGTGGGTCCCATCGGGTGGATGGACGCTCGATCCTGAGTCACCCTGGAGGGAAAGGAACTCTTAGCTAACATGTGCATGTGGTCCAGTCAAACTACGCATGGGATCGTGCCTACGTGTCGCCGTCCAATCACTGGTGGGAGAGGCAACGGACGCGGATTTCCAGCTCAAACCTATTGGCATGAAGTTCCTGAGCTGAGATGATAGGTGGAGACTACCGTGATGTTTATGAGAAATCCAGTCCGTCCATCTGTTTTTCCAGATCATTTTAGGACAAGAAACCAAAAATCAGGTGGACCCAAAACTAAAGGCGGCCATATAAGAGGAAAAACTATGGAAAGAGTTTTTGACCGTTGAAGCTTTCCTGGGCTCCACCTTGACGCTTATATTCCATCCAAACCGTTTATAAGGTCAATCCCACTGGGATGAAGTAAAAGCACACAAAAATTAGACTGATTGAAACTCTCGTAGCCATACAAATGTTTCAACGGTGGTCACTAAATACCTACCGTTTCCTCTCGTATGGCCGCCTCTAGTTTTGGAACCACCTGTTTTTTGGTCTCTTCTCCTGAGATGATCTGCAAAAACAGATGGGCTGAGTGGATTTCTAACAAACGTCACAGTGGGCCCCACCTAAAATCCAGCGCATGAACTTCCTGCCGAAGGCTTGACTCTTGAGCGGGAAATCCGCGTCCGAAGGCAACCGGCTAGAATTTGGAAAATGATATAGTACCCGCGAGTACATGGAGTTACCATACATCCTAGATCGCAGCCAATGGATCGATGTACCTTGAACAATATCTGAGTTTTCAATCTAACTTCCAGCCCTCGATTGGCGGAATTTGATCCAGTTCTGCGGATCTGACGGTTGGAATTAGGCTGCGTTAGAATTCCATTCTTGTACTCTTGACTATGGCTCTTTGTACTCCCGCGCGTAGATAATGTACACTCGACATGACACACCTCAACTACAAGAGCTGATTGCCTTTGACCCCGGGCAAAGAGATATTCCTATGCCCGGTGCTGTGTGGGGCCCACAGAGATGTCCGTTGCAAATCCACTCCGTCCATCTGTTTTGAAAGACCACAATAGGACAAGATTCTTAAAATCAGGCAGGTCCAAAACTCATGTGGGCCATACCACACGAAACAGTAGGGATTGAACGCCTGAAGTGACAGAAGTTTTGTATCAGGATGATATTTGTTCCTGCGGTTTGGATGGCATATAAACATCATGGTTATAAGGTTTCAAATGCTTTTGTTCCCACTCCTTTGTAGGTGTGGCCCACCTGAGTTTTGGATCTTATTGATTTTTAGCATGCTGTCCTATTGTAGTCTTTCAAAACAGATGGACGGAGTGGATTTGTCATGGACATCTCTGTGGGCCCCACACAGACGGTCACAGGCAATCTGATTATTTTATGCTGTCCGAATTCCAAAACGTAGGCTCCATTATCGATTGGTCACTACCAAAACATCATATGAAAGGGTGTTCCTAGCCCTTAGCTAGGTGGCCATCTAATGGACCGTTCACAACAAAAAACAGTCAACGGTCCAGATTCAACCAACAATAGTCTATTAGTCAATCCAACGTTAAAGTCACACCGTCTACAGTGGGTCCACATTTTTGGACTGCTAATATCTCGGTACGTGTTTGTCACGATGTGCCACGTCAAATCAATCTTTTATTTTTATCCGTCTCACTTTCCTTGCATGGCCGGAGATGTCATGACTTCAAAATTTTCTTGTTTGGCTTTTGTCTGAGATTTATCAAATTCATGGATTTGATTTCTTAAATTCATATACCTCTAGGGATTTGATTTCTCAAACCTTCATACAACACTTGTGTTTTCTTGTGTTTAGCGGATCAAAAGTAAAATCATAATAATAGTTATTTTACATTACTTTAATGTCATCAAAATGCAACATATAATGGTTTACATTAAAGATTTTCTTAATTATATTAAGAAAAATTACAATGATTATAAATTTCTTTACGCGTGTCATTAGGGCCGGTTTGATTAGTAGTAAATGCATGTAAATTTGTGGTAAATAAATAATATGATTTATTCAATAATTACATCCATAATCTCTATGGCCCTACCGTGATGTATGTCTTGTTTCATCCACATTATCCAATTATTTTGTCATATAATTTTAGGTCATTTATTTTGTCTTATAATTTTAGGGTATGAGCTAAAATTAGGTCAATCCAACACTTTTGTAGCCCTTAAAAAGGACTCAAAGGTAGGCGTTCAATCTCCATTACTTTATGTGGCATGGTCCACAGAAATACTTTTTCTTTGGGCCCTTGTCTTAAAATGACTTGAAAAGAAAAATAGATGATGTGAATATGACATATGCATTATGGTGGGCCCCACCTATTATAAAGTTAAATTTTGCTCATTTTTGGAAGCAAAATTCATTAGCTAAACAAATTGATATCACATGTCATAATTGTTTATTTGTCATTATTTATATGCATCCACGTATGACCAGACATGGCCTAAGAACATATTTGGTTTTCCTACTTTCTATGAAATGCAAAGTAAATGAGTTATTATTATTATTATTCATAGAAGTATAGAAATTATGGGTCTTAAATAAAGAGCCAAATACACTTGCAAGATAAGTAGGTGAAGTAAATTGTAATCATTACATTTTTATATCATAAACTCGCTATTATAATAAATTTTGGTTGAAACCAACAATGTAGCATGATCATCATTGCAATCAATATAAGTAATGCATAATCATTACTCATTTACAACTATTCACCATTGTAGTTCTGAAACCAAACAAACCTAAATAACTCAAGACTATGTAAGTAAAGAGAGATTAACTTTAAAACCAATGGAAGTTATTCCATTACAAGAAATGCTTTCAATTTTATATATTTATAACTTCACTTTCAAATGAGATTATTATTTTTAAATACTTTCTGTTATGGTTAAAAGAGGACTGACCAATCAGATAAGGTTAGGTCGAACATCCGTGTGCATACGAGGTCAGTCAATAACCAATGCGACGAAGAGCTCAACCCCATCCTCAATCTGAGCAAAAAAGGAGTTCGGCCTCAATTTCCTAACACACTCTTCGAAAACAAGTAGGTTGACTGCTAACCTACTCGGCGCCAGAAGGAACTCAATACCAACCTGACAGAGGAATCCAGGTCGGCCGAATCCCTCCTCGGAACAATTCTCCACCTCGGCCTCCCAGTGCGCGCTTCAACTAGTTCTAACTTAGGACCGACTTTCCAAATCTTGCCAAACTTACTCGTCTGAGATTCTAGTCCGAGGATTTAGAGAGACTACCGCAGCACGGGTCTGTTCGAGACCTCCACCGAAGATCTCGGAAGATCAGTCCAATGCGTTCGGGTCCGAATCACTCTACGGTACATTCCTACTAAATAGGAAAATTCTCTTTCCTATCACCGCCCTCTCCTCAACTATAAGTAGGATGACCCCTAAGTGGGCCACATGTTAAACAGTGGGGACTGAACGCCAGCTATTGAGAGATTTGTGGGACTACAGAAGTTTCAGATCAGGCTAATATTATCATATTTTCCATTCATCACAATGGGAATGCATGACTTTATGGGCTGTCTAGATGTCATATAAACATCATGACATATAGATCCTAGAAAGGTTTCAATTGTAGGCATTTTCCTCTCATTTTTTTTTTTTTTTTCCCGTTGAATAGCTCACTTGATTTTTGGATCTACCACATTTTTTGGCAAATGCCCTAACATAAGTTGACAAAACAAATGGACATGATTGATTTCTCACAGACATCACAGTATGTCACACCTAGCTTTCGACAACAAGACCTTCTACCCAAGGGTTGAAGTCAATAAGGGCGTTGGGATCATAAGTAACTTAAGCTACACATACCTCTAGTAGCTTATCTTAATTTCTACTTATTAATCAAATAAATATCTTTGATTAATAACATATTTATTAGCTTCTCTTCACTTTGGTCTCTTCCAATGTCTCTCTTCAACAACTTATAAAAATTATAAAAGCTAAAAAAAATTAATTGAAGTAATTAAATAATTTTAAGTAAGAAAGTTACTTATAACTAATCATAAACCAAACTTACTTATCTATTGCTATAAGTATAAAAAATAACTTATTTGGTGGTATCCAAATGGCCGCTAATTGTCCAAAAATTTTCCAACCCCTCCCTTTCTGTCTTTTTTTTTTTTCCTCCAAATAATTTCTTAGAAAATAATTTAAAAAGGAAATGTCACTTCTTCCTCCTATCTTCTAAGCTCTCATAACTTTTTTTCTTCTTGGTAAACCCATCTAAAATCATGCTCAACTAATAATAAGCATGCAAGATGCTTCCCACCTAAATCAGACGCAGTTATAAACACCATTTATAATGAAAACGAGTTGGAATTGAGACTCAACAAGAAAATCGGTGTTTTATTGTAAATAAGAACACACTACTCTCAGGCCCACTCTATCAATCTCCCTGTCTTCCAAGATATTTGGAACAATTTTCAAATGAGATTTAATCACATGAAAGCAAGGTTTACAATTGTGTTGTCCCACTAGCCAATGGGCCACAACAATACTGATCAGGAAGACCGTTGTATCTAGATTAAGCCCAAATGGTTCAAATCCCATTCTTTGAAAAATCTATGTGTTGGGTACTATTCTTAGTCTCTGAGAGGAGACCATGATGTATGGTTTTATCCATACCGTCCATCCATTTTTTTTTTTTTATGTCACTTTAGGTATAAATACAAAAAATGAGGCAGTTCAAAGCTCAAGTGGACCACACGGTAGGGATTAAAACCGACGGTTGAGAATTTTTAGGAGCCATAGAAGTTTTGGATCAAGATGATATTTGTGTTTTTCTCTTCATTCAAGCCTATGTAAACTTATGAACAGGTTGGATGGAAATTAACCATCACGGTGGGCCCTAGAAATGTTTCAACTGTAGGTGTCATTATCACCGTTGCTTCCTGTGGTGTGGTCCACCTGAACCTTGGAACTGTCTCATTTTTTGGCATGTATACTAAAATGATATGGAAAAATGGATGGACGGTGTGGATAAAACTCACACATCAAGGTGGCCCATCAGAGACCTTATCTGTTACTAGCTAGGGACTGCAGGTAGTGCCCAATTTGCGTCCATAAAAATGATAATCCCCACCGTGATGATCATATAGGACAAAATCAGGCCGTCTACTACATTGCAATCAATGGATCACAACTGACGGTCTAACTCAACATACAAGTGTGGCCCACCTAATGAGTGGATCAAAATGATTTTCACGAGTGGTCTACTGTTTTTATGTTGCTTGTGTTTCAAATACAATTGTTCATTATCTCTGAATCATGTGGGCCCTTTGATTAGATCCTCTTGCTAGAAAGTCACTCATCAGGTGGGCCGCACTGAATCATACAATCTAAAAAGATTTTTTTAGCCATCCCCTTTTTCGTACGCCATAGCCCACGTAAGGAGTGAAACGGATTGAATTTTAGGCCAGAAGATCTAAATAGCATGGCCCACTTGATGGACAGCTCTGATCTTGCGCATGGAGGGAAATGGCTCTACAGCCTTTCTAATTTGTTTCACAGAAGAAATTCAATTTTCCCTGTAAATATGTAGTTTTACATTCCCAAATCTATGAGAAGTGCTAATGTGTTACGCCCCAAACTTGGAAACTGGGCTCACAAAATTTCCGATCGCCGAATCCGGCGCCGACAGCCTCCGTAGAACCCCATTCTCGGCTCCCAGCGCCCATACGCCAGGTTCCGATCCTGGGATGCTAGAAGGAGGATTTTCAACATCAGTTAAATTTGTAATAAGCATAACCAAAGGCATAACTGAAAAGGCCAAGCTATATGTCCTAGGGGGGGGGGGGAATAGGACTATGCCAAATTTAAAATAAAATTAGCGGAAATAATTTAAACCAATAGCCTTACAATCTGAATCAATTCACAAAGCTAAATTTAAATCACCTTGATAAATAGGTATTGAGAGATTGATACAAATTCAGTTCTAAGGACAACCTTACACCATAATAAACAAGGGCTTATGGTAGGACAACCTTATTTCTAGAACCTCTTTTGGATCAAGGACTCAATTTTAATATAAGTAAATGAAATAGCAAGGAATTGAAATTAAATGCAGAAGTAAGATCTAAATTATTACAACAATCCCCACACTTGCTTGAAATGTAAATAGTTACAACATTCACATCCACTTGTACATTCCACACAATCGAATGATAAAAGATATGAAAATTAAGCAAGCATTCAATCCACAAGACAAAGAGTTATAGTGGTTCGCCTGTGTGTACACCAACTGTTTTCCAACAGCCACACAAAAAGCTACTCCACTCCTAATATCCTTACACAGGGGATATTAGCGTTCACTATCAAATAGGTTTTCACAGGTTCACCAAAAACCTTTACAATTGTGTCTTTTTCACTTGGGCTTACACAATTCAAAAACCCCTCTTTTCTGAGTTTTCTGGTTTTCCTCAGACAACTAACACAATGAGATTTTTCTGGTTCAACCTCATACAAAACCAGTACAATGAGATTTTTCTGGCTTAACCTCAAACAAAACCAAAAGATATGAAATTTTACAGAATTGTAAAATACCTGGATTTCTCTTTTCGTAGCAGCCCGGTAGAACCAATCGGAGTGGATGATTGAATGTCAAAGTTCAATTTCCAATACTCTCATTCATAAGGTTCTAAATTCTAATAGATTTTAGATTTAACTCGTTGGGCGTAGCTATATTTGATTTTGATTCCAAGAAGAAGGAATAAGATAATTCCTCTTTTCAAATACGATTGGAATATAGAAACAAAATCAAATTAAATAAGCTAGCAAAAAGGAATATTAAATAAGCACAATGTAGCTTAAAATAAACACAGACTTATCTCAGAGTGATCACTTGAAAATTCTTGAATTGAATCGAGTTGAAGTGTGAAAACTCTGAATTTCGTGTTCAATTTATAGAAGCAGAAATCGCTCCTACGACTGGTCTTAGAAACCTACAACTGGTCGTAGCTCTAACAGATTTTTGAAAAATTAAGCGCGATCTTTGAAAGCCGTTCCACGACTGGTCGTGAGTAGCCTACGACTGGTCGTGGGACACCTACGACTGGTCGTAGATCCCTACGACTGGTCGTAGGACCAGATATTACGTTGCTGGACTTTGAGTCGTAGCTCCACGACTGGTCGTGGACGAGTCGAAGCCACACCTACGACCGGTCGAAGGACCTCCAGGACTGGTCGTGGGCGTACCAAAAATTTCGAAAAATCTTCAACTACTTAGGACTGGTCGTGGAATTTCTTGGACTAGTCGAACCAATGCTAGGACTGGTCGAACAAGAGCTAGGACTAGTCGTAGAATAGACCAACCTTATGTAAAATAAATATTTGATTTATGTATCCAAAGTGACCTACTTAAAGGGTCAACCTAAGGTCATTCAAACCTGAACCAAGTCGTATGGACATTGAACTTCAACCATTCAACGAATGTAGATATTTTGAACCATAACAGGCTTGAGATCTTGAACCATATCATGCTTGAGATCTTGAACCATATCATGCTTGAGATCTTGAACTTGTTGTAGCTTTAAACTTGAGATCTTCATCAACATAAAACTACTTCATGCGTTGTTTCTTTAGACTTGAACTTCAACTTGTAGCTTCTTGAGACTTCAACATGTAGCTTCTTGAAGTGTTTATGCAGTGTCTTGAATTCATATAAATCATCATACAAGTACAGGACACATATAGATGTTTTGACACATCAAAATTTTGACAACCAAAGGAGCATGAGACCATAACACTTACAATCTCCCCCTTTGTCAAATTTGTGACAAAACACCCAAATTATAATACTTCAAATTGAAACGAAGTACTCACAACATATTCACAACAAGTTCAACAATAGAGAAGCATGCACAGATATATATGATAAGAAATAACTAGCATCATTCTCCCATAACTACCCCTGAGAAGCTTAACTCCCCCTGAGTAATAGGTACCCCTGAGAAGCTTAACTCCCCCTGAGTAATAGGTAATAGGAGCACATCTCCCAAAACTTCTCCCCCTTTTTGTCACAAAATGACAAAGGAAGAAGGGCAGCAATAATAATGAATATAGCAGTTAGAATATAGATTCAAGAGAGCTTTAGTGCATAATTCAAAAAGTCAGTGAGTATGTAAAGTTCAGACAAAACAAAAAAAATATTACAGACCCATTAAAAATTCAGTCAGAACCCGAGGATGGAGCAGGATTAGAAGGATCAATTTTGTGTAAACCCTTAGCAATCCGTCTCATATATTTGCGTAGATAAGAGAATTGCGTGTCTTGGGTAACACGAATTTGAGCCACTTGCTCTTGAAGGGAATTCAATCTTTCATCAAAATCAGAGGGCTGAAAATCAGGATCATCAGCCGAGTCTGACTCAAGTTCTTCAAATATATCATCCATATTCACGTCTTCAGTAGGATCACCAGCTTGACCTGCATCTCCTGCTTCAGCACCACCGCCACCAGCATCCACTTGGCCATCAGCCAATTCTAAAGTCATCTTGTTAATATTGGAATTATTAAAAGGGAGATGATGGATGGGTTTTTCTCTAGGCATAGCTACGAGCATATGATTTGCCAACATAGTCAACAAATAACCAAAGGGTATATCACTATGTCCAGGATGTTGACGAGACAGAATAATGGAATGACAAATTAAGGAAGGTAAACATATTTTTGCACCAGAGATGACAGAATGCAAAACACGAACCATAAAAGCAGTGAGTTCGGTTTTATTACCAGCACGTGGATAAAGATTAGAGATGAAAATCCTATGAAGTACCCTGTGTCTGGGTAACAAAAACCTTGAGGGAAGTGCATGACCTTTATGAGTCCAGTGAACATCCAAATTACATAAATCTCTAGTAAGCATTCTTCGTTCAGATTCTGAGAGACTGTCATGTAAAATATTAATTGGAATGCTCTCATCATTGACAGGTATTTCCATAATGTCAGCAATCAAATGTCGATCCACTAGAAACAATCCTTCTTGAGTATCAACTTTAAAAGTTAAATTCTCAAGAGAAAAATCACAGATACATGCAAACATGGATTGGGCAATGGACTGGTATGCAGCTCCACCCCAATGCAAGATGTTATCCCATCCCACAGATTCCAACAAAGGAGGGATACCAAATGAAGCAATGTGATTAACATTCACAGGACGTTCAACAATAACATTGCGCATACGCAAATCCCGAACATTAGAAGGATCATTTTCGGGAGACCGAAGATGCCGTTGTGCAATAGAAGTTGACCTAGATGAAGAGGGACCTCTAGTAGCTTTCTTTTTACCTCTAGCATCCATTTTCAAATGAGGATTTCAAGAAAACAACAAAATGCAAGATAGAAGAAATGGGTTTTAGATAGAACAGATTTTTCAAGATAAAACCCCAATCTTGCAATGAACGACCAAATAGATTCTACAAGAATGTGATTTGAAACATTAATATCAAGAATCTACAATAAAAATGCAAAGGAACCACTAACCTTGAAGTACTAAGATGGTGGGTTCGACCGGTCGTAGCTAGAGCCGTTGGAGGGTAAAAAGAAATGAGGAAGAAGAGTCAAAATCCCCAAATTAAAGTGAAATCCCGAGTTTCACGACCGGTCGTGTAAGTGTTCGACCGGTCGTAGCACGACCGGTCGTGTACACTCACGACTGGTCGAGTACGACTCAAAATTTGCAAAAAATTTTTTTCAAATAAATTTCAAATTAAAGCAAATATATCATCAAACTTATGTACATTATGATAAACCAAATCATGCAAATTCAATTTAAATTGCACATACCGAGATCAAACTTTAATTTATTAAACCTGCTTTTGTCGAGCGGTTTAGTGAAAATGTCCGCAAGTTGAGTCTCGGTTGGAATGTAATCCAAATATATTACCTTTTCTTCCACTAATTCACGAATGTAATGAAATCTAATGTCAATATGCTTAGTACGTGAATGCTGAACTGGATTTTTAGAGATATTAATTGCACTGGAATTATCACAAAATAAAATCATAGAATCTTGAGTAATTCCATAATCGCTTAACATTCGTTTCATCCAAACAAGTTGAGTACATGCATTTCCAGCAGCAATGTATTCAGCCTCAGCTGTTGATAGCGATATAGAACTTTGCTTCTTGCTAAACCAAGAAACAAGACAATTTCCAATGTAGAAACAACCACCACTGGTTGATTTCCTATCATCAATGTTTCCAGCCCAGTCAGCATCTGCGTACCCGGCTAATTGAACATTAGTCTCATGTGGATACCAGAGACCCAGTTTAGTAGAACTAGCGACATATCGCATAATCCGCTTAACAGCAGTTAAGTGAGATTCTTTAGGATTTGATTGATAACGAGCACAAATACCAACACTCAAAGCGATATCTGGTCTACTAGCAGTCAGATAAAGTAAACTACCAATCAAACTACGATACAATTTAGGATCCACATCATTACCTGTAGAGTCTTTTGAGAGTCTCAAAGTTGTACTCATAGGAGTATCAAAATTTTTACCTTTCTCAAATCCAAATTTCTTGATTAAATTCAGAGCATATTTGGTTTGAGAGATAAAAATTCCATCAGGTTGTTGTTTAACTTGCAACCCTAGGAAATAGTTTAATTCTCCTACCATGCTCATTTCGAATTTAGACTTCATCAAATCTGCAAACTCAACAGTCATGTTAGTACAGGTTGATCCATAAATAATATCGTCAACATATATTTGAACCATTAGAATATCATCGTTATGTTTCTTAACAAAGAGCGTCTTATCAACACATCCCATCTGAAAATTATGACTCAGTAAAAACTTAGTCAGTTTTTCGTACCATGCTCTGGGAGCTTGTTTCAGACCATAGAGAGCCTTCTTAAGACGATACACATGATCAGTAAATTTAGGATCTTCAAACCCTGTAGGTTGTTCAACATATACTTCTTCATGTAAATCACCATTCAGAAAGGCACTCTTTACATCCATTTGATAAATTTTAATCTTTCTAAAACATGCAATGGAGATAAAAAGTCTGATTGATTCAAGACGAGCTACAGGGGCAAATGTCTCATTATAGTCAATACCTTCAATTTGTGTATACCCCTGTACAACTAGTCTTGCTTTATTTCGAATGATATTTCCAAGTTCATCAGATTTGTTTTTGAAAATCCATTTTGTTCCAATAATATGTTTATCTTTAGGTCTAGGAACAAGGTACCAGACATCATTTCTGACAAACTGATTAAGTTCTTCTTGCATCGCAAGAATCCAGTTTTCATCCGAAAGTGCTTCTTTTACGTTAACCGGTTCAATCTGGGATGTAAAGCACACGTAGTTACATATGTCCTCTAATTGTCTACGAGTGCGCACACCAGTGAGAGGATTTCCAAGTATTTGAGAAGTTGGATGATCTTTAACAGTCCTAAATTCAGAATTAGGTTCACTTGATGAAGTTTCTTATTTTTCAATTATAAGCACTTCATCATTATCTGAACTAGGGACAGGTGTATTCAAAAGATCGTCAATCACAACATTTATTGACTCTTGAATCACACCGGTCCTGTTGTTCAGAACACGATATGCACGACTGTTTAAAGAATATCCTAAAAAGATCCCTTCATCACTTTTAGTGTCAAAATTTTCCAAATTTTCACGGTCACGCAAAATATAGCACTTGCTGCCAAAAACTCGAAAGTACTTGACAGAAGGCTTTTTCTCAAACCACATTTCATAAGCCGTTTTATTATTAGATTTACAGATATAAACACGGTTAATAATGTAGCAGGCTGTATTCACTGCTTCAGCCCATAGATTCCTAGGGAGCTTCATGCTATTTAACATAACATTTCCCATTTCTTGAAGCACTCTATTCTTCCTCTCGACAATTCCATTTTGTTGAGGAGTTTTAGGTGCAGAGAATTCATGCGATATTCCCTGATCGCTACAGAATTTCTCAAAACCGCTATTTTCGAATTCGGATCCATGATCACTACGGATCTTATTGACTTGAGAACTTTTTTCAGTTTGAATCCGTTTTATAATCTTTTTCACTTCATCAAGGGTTTCTGATTTATCTCTCAAGAATGAAACCCAAGTGAATCTTGTATAATCATCTACAATAACTAAGATGTATTTTTTGCCACCTCGACTTTCCATTCTTGTTGGTCCTATAAGATCCATGTGGAGAAGCTCGAGTGGTCTTGTGGTGGTATTGGAGTTCACCTTTTTGTGAGAGCTCCTAGTTTATTTACCATACTGGCATTCACCACAAATCTTGTCTACTTTTTGTATCTTAGGTAGATCTCTAATTAGTTCTCCTTTGCTCAATCTGTATAAATTTCGATAGTGTACATGTCCGAGGCGTTTATGCCATAATTCTGTCTCATCGGTATGGACCATGTAACATGTTTGTTTAGATGAGCTACTATCGCTTACTATATAGCAGTTTTCAGAAGTTCTACGACCAGTTAATATTACAGAACCCTTTTCATTTATAATTTCACAACCTTGATTAGAAAATTTAACATTATGGTTGTTATCGCATATTTGAGATATGCTCAATAGGTTGTGTTTTAAACCCTCAACATATAAAACATTTTTAAATAGGGGAAGGTTATAAAGTTGGACCGTACCTTTGCCAATTATCTTGCAGTTGCTACCATCACCAAATGTAACTGACCCATCAGCCATATCTTTAAGATCGGTGAATAGTGCTTTGTCGCCTGTCATATGTCTGGAGCATCCACTGTCTAGGTACCATTTCGAATGGCTTGTAGCTTTGAAAGCAGTGTGAGCAACCAAACAGGCAACCTTAGGAACCCATTTCAGTACTGTTTTGGGTTTAGGAGAATAATTGGTCTTCTTTTGTTTATAGTTGTAAGAGTGACCTACTGAGTTAGATTTTAATAGCTCCTTAAGTAAATCAACAATTTTTTCAGCTAGTGGGTTTCGAATCTGATTTTTGAAATTTATATAACTGCTTTTGGGTTTTTGAAAAGTTTTTGTATTTTTAAAAAAACTTGACTAGTACCTTTTCCTTTTGAGTTAGAAGTCTCTCCTTTCACAAAATTGGAAGGAGTATTCTTCTGTTTAGGAGATGTGTTTTTATCATAGCCCAACCCGGATCGATCGCCATATTTTCTTGATCCGGATAATAATTTTTCTAATTTTGGATCACCTTGGGCATATCTCCATGTGTCCTTCAAACTCAGAAGAGAAGATACTTCATTTTTAAGTTTCTCATTTTCAGATTTCAAATTTTCAATTAGGGAGGTTTTGAATTCTAGATCACACTTTGATTTTTCAAAACAATCTGAAATTTGGGATTTTTCTAAAACAAGAGTTTCAAAACATTCTTTAAGTTTAAAAAACTTTTCTTTTTGAAGTTTAAGTTTGACAGCAATTTTACAACTTTCCTTATATAAGGCATTGTAAGCATCTTGAAGATCTTCATCATTTTCATGATCACTATCCAAATTTTCTTCACTTGTTGAATCATCGTGATCTGAAAAAGTAAACTTGGCTAGAGTCATAAGGGCCTTAAGTTCACTGCCCGACTCGGTTTTTGAATTTTCTGACTCAGAAGAGGCTTCAGAATCAGACGATTCATCCCAAGTAGCCAACATACCCTTCCTTTTGAATCTGTCCTTTTTAGGACATTTGTTTGCTAAATGCCCATATTCTTGACAGTTGTAGCATTGACTATCTTTTAATGATTTCCAAGTTTTAGACTTAGGTTTGGAACGTTTCTTTTCATTTCCCTTTTGAAAATCGACTCTTTTCTTACTTTTGAAAATCTTATAAAACTTTTTTGCCAAAAGTGCCATATCATCTTCAGATTTTTCTGAATCTGAATTTTCTTGAGTAATACTTTTAGATGACTTCAAAGCAATAGATTTACCTTTAGGAGCTTTAAAACTTAATTCATAGGTTTGTAAAGAACCAACTAATTCCTCTACCTTCATATTATCCGTATCACGAAGTTCCTGGATTGCGGTTACCTTTGAATTGAACCGTTCAGGAAGAGAGCGTAGTATTTTTGCACACACTTTACTTTCTGGGATCTTATCGCCAAGACCCCACATTGAGTTTACAATGTCATTCAATCTAGTGTAAAAGTCCATAAACATTTCATTTTCCTCCATATGAATTTCTTCAAATTTAGTTGTTAGGAGTTGGACTTTAGATTTCTTGACAATTGATGTACCTTCGTGTGTCATTTCTAAAATATCCCAGGCTTGCTTTGCAGTATCACAGGATATGATTCTTTTGAACTCATCCGGTGATAGTGCGCAAGTGATTGCATTTAGTGCTTTAGCATTAACACTACTCTCATTTTTCTGAAGTGAGGTCCATTGGTAATACGGTGTAATTTTCATCGATTTTGAACCATCAACACCAGTTACTTCCATGATAGGAGGTTTCCATTCAGTCATTGTGGCTTGCCACACACTTTCATCCATTGATTTGAGGAAGATCCTCATTCTGGCTTTCCAATAGGCATAGTTGGAGCCATCAAAAGGAGGAGGTCTAGTAACTGAAAGGCTATCAAAATTTGACATCTTTTTATATAGCTTAGATCGTTAGCTCAGGAAATAAATCCAAATAAAAAGCAACAAAATGAGCTATTAGGCTTTGATACCACTTGAAAAGGCCAAGCTATATGTCCTAGAGGGGGGGGGGGGGGGGGGGAATAGCGAATAATTTAAACCAATAGCCTTACAATCTGAATCAATTCACAAAGCTAAATTTAAATCACCTTGATAAATAGGTATTGAGAGATTGATACAAATTCAGTTCTAAGGACAACCTTACACCATAATAAACAAGGGCTTATGGTAGGACAACCTTATTTCTAGAACCTCTTTTGGATCAAGGACTCAATTTTAATATAAGTAAATGAAATAGCAAGGAATTGAAATTAAATGCAGAAGTAAGATCTAAATTATTACAACAATCCCCACACTTGCTTGAAATGTAAATAGTTACAACATTCACATCCACTTGTACATTCCACACAATCGAATGATAAAAGATATGAAAATTAAGCAAGCATTCAATCCACAAGACAAAGAGTTATAGTGGTTCGCCTGTGTGTACACCAACTGTTTTCCAACAGCCACACAAAAAGCTACTCCACTCCTAATATCCTCACACAGGGGATATTAGCGTTCACTATCAAATAGGTTTTCACAGGTTCACCAAAAACCTTTACAATTGTGTCTTTTTCACTTGGGCTTACACAATTCAAAAACCCCTCTTTTCTGAGTTTTCTGGTTTTCCTCAGACAACCAACACAATGAGATTTTTCTGGTTCAACCTCATACAAAACCAGTACAATGAGATTTTTCTGGCTTAACCTCAAACAAAACCGAAAGATATGAAATTTTACAGAATTGTAAAATACCTGAATTTCTCCTTTTCGTAGCAGCCCGGTAGAACCAATCGGAGTAGATGATTGAATGTCAAAGTTCAATTTCCAATACTCTCATTCATAAGGTTCTAAATTCTAATAGATTTTAGATTTAACTCGTTGGGCGTAGCTATATTTGATTTTGATTCCAAGAAGAAGGAATAAGATAATTCCTCTTTTCAAATACGATTGGAATATAGAAACAAAATCAAATTAAATAAGCTAGCAAAAAGGAATATTAAATAAGCACAATGTAGCTTAAAATAAACACAGACTTATCTCAGAGTGATCACTTGAAAATTCTTGAATTGAATCGAGTTGAAGTGTGAAAACTCTGAATTTCGTGTTCAATTTATAGAAGCAGAAATCGCTCCTACGACTGGTCTTAGAAACCTACGACTGGTCGTAGCTCTAACAGATTTTTGAAAAATTAAGCGCGATCTTTGAAAGCCGTTCCACGACTGGTCGTGAGTAGCTTACGACTGGTCGTGGGACACCTACGACTGGTCGTAGATCCCTACGACTGGTCGTAGGACCAGATATTACGTTGCTGGACTTTGAGTCGTAGCTCCACGACTGGTCGTGGACGAGTCGAAGCCACACCTACGACCGGTCGAAGGACCTCCAGGACTGGTCGTAGGCGTACCAAAAATTCCAAAAAATCTTCAACTACTTAGGACTAGTCGTGGAATTTCTTGGACTAGTCGAACCAATGCTAGGACTGGTCGAACAAGAGCTAGGAGTAGTCGTAGAATAGACCAACCTTATGTAAAATAAATATTTGATTTATGTATCCAAAGTGACCTACTTAAAGGGTCAACCTAAGGTCATTCAAACCTGAACCAAGTCGTATGGACATTGAACTTCAACCATTCAACGAATGTAGATATTTTGAACCATAACAGGCTTGAGATCTTGAACCATATCATGCTTGAGATCTTGAACCATATCATGCTTGAGATCTTGAACTTGTTGTAGCTTTAAACTTGAGATCTTCATCAACATAAAACTACTTCATGCGTTGTTTCTTTAGACTTGAACTTCAACTTGTAGCTTCTTGAGACTTCAACATGTAGCTTCTTGAAGTGTTTATGCAGTGTCTTGAATTCATATAAATCATCATACAAGTACAGGACACAGATAGATGTTTTGACACATCAAAATTTTGACAACCAAAGGAGCATGAGACCATAACACTTACAATAACCCACAAACAACAACAAAAAACTTCATCACATTTCCACTATGGTCAAAAACTTTACAAGTACAATGAGCATAAAGGGAAATACAATGAGAATGGATAAAAAACTCCAAAAGATCTGCTCTGCGCTCCTGCCTCAGCGCTGCTGCGTCCTCGCGTCACCTGCACGCAACGGTCGTGCATAAGCTTATAGAAAGCTTAGAGGGTGGTGAAAGTGTGTGCACAAGGTAGTAATGCAGACATGCAGTATCAGAGTAATGCGGAACATGCTGATGAATCCATGAATACTACTAGCCGTACCAAGGCTATGCGATGCAAGACATGAATGATGTCGGCCATACCAAGGCCATGCGATGCGAAATGCAACTCAAGCATACGAATCCTCGTCTAAGTCCACATGTCAAAACAGCTCAAAATCTAGGATATCACCGGGGTCTAGTACACTTTAAACCAGATTGCCGCCCCATCGCGCGCAATAAGGTAAGTGGAAGAGACCTCACTACCCACCTGCCAATATTGGGCGCGGCTCGTCGATAGCGGACCCATTCCTCGAGCTGGTCAAACTCAGCCTAGCGTTGCCCCCTCCTCTCAGGTGGGTAAGGCCGTACCCCCTTACAACTGACCACGACACAGTGGAAAGCGCGGCCTTCTGGTATCGGCCCTCGGCGCTCATGCACCCACTCGGTCTAGACGTTGGAGCAACCTCTTGGTACCATAAGGGTTTAAGGACTTTCACCCAGGGATATCTATAGCACCCCATGTAAAACAAGATTTCCAGTATCCAATCCTGCCAACCACGATATGCCTGTGGAGGCTACGACCCTGATGTCGCTAGGGCGTACAGTAACCATATCACACAATGCGAATGCATGAATTACACTATCCAGTCATGCAGCAATCCTACGCGTCCCGTGCGCTCATGTGGGGCAACACCGCCTAACCGGGAGCCCCTAAACAATTTGCCCGAAGGCATATGCTATGATTAGTCACTTCTCATACCAAGCATACATATGATGCGTATGATCATGAATCGTGGGACTATACTAAACACGTTATATGAGATAGATGTTGTTCATAAGGAGATGGGCCTAGACGGCCTACAAGTATGGGCCTAACAATGGGCCCTAGGGAGAATCAGAATCCGGACATTTAACCAACATTATTCTACAATGTGGATGTCAAACCAACATTGCTCCCAAGGCATTGCCCGTCGTAAACATTATTACATAAATCATGTTGGGATCACACATTGCAATGGACCTTAGGTACATCCCATTGGGCCTTAAATACATCAAATGAGCCATATCACATGGGCCTTACATTCATCAAATGGGTCACATTAATGAGCCTCACCAATGGGCCTTAAGTACATTGCAATGGGCCATAACCCCTGGGCCTTAGAACGCATCAAAATGGGCCTCGCAACATGGGCCTTATATAGATCAAAGTGGGCCTCAACCACGGCTACAAATACATCGAATGGGCCTCATAATATGGGCCCTACATCCACATCAAAGTGGACCCCAATGGATTACCACAGATCAAACAAGATGGGTCTCATAACATACCAAGGTAGGGTCCACTTAATGGGACTCTTAATTCCAAAGATGCCCACGTGTAGGGTGGTACACGAATTGAGTTAGATCAATTAGCTCGCTCGGCTTGACTCGAAAAAGCTCGATTCGACTCGGTTCGAAATTGAGTTAGAGCTAGTTGAGCTGATTTTTTGAGCTCGAAAAAATTTTGAACCGAGTTTGAGCTTGCCTGAGCTCGACTCGACTTGTATCGAACTCCAACTTGAATCAAAGTTGGATTGAACCAGTTCGGTGACTCAGTAACTTTGATATTGATGTTGCTCACCAAGTGTTTGATGAAATGACTTAACGAAGTGTCGGCTGGTGGCAAGGAAGGTATGTGTATGAAACATATGCCCCCCCCTTTTTTTTTTCTTGATTTTGATGTTGCCTACGAGGTGTTTGATGAAATACTTGTTAACAACTGTTGTTGTTTTACATAGAGTAAGAAATTGAAAATGCATTCCATGTGTTTGTAAAAATGCCGCATAGGCTCGATCTTAGCTCGAACTCGGTTAGAATTGGCCCAAGCAACTGACCAAGCCGAGCAGAGCTGGCCAGTCAAGCTCAAGGACCGAGCCGAGTTCGAGTTGGATCAGAGTCGAGCTATGCTAAGCTCGACTCAGTTCAACTCGTGTACACCTCTACTCACGTGACATATTAAGCACCAATGCCCCCATCATGTAGATGGGGCTAGGGTTGAAAGTTGGGTGGGTTCAACCAGATTGACTTGACATTGGGTTGGGCTCGGGCAAGATATATCAGGTCCGATCTCGAGCTTGGGCTACACTGTAACGCCCCAAAAATTGGGGGTCGTGCATAAGCTCGACTCCCGAGTTCTAGGGCATCACTTATATCCGATTTTTATTCATTTGTATTTAATCAAGTTTAATTGCGCAGCGTGGAATCGCCTAGAACATGAAGTACAATCACAACTAGTCTACTGAGATGAATGAGTCTAAATTTATACAAGTCCAAATTAAGATAAACAGGTCGCACAAGGCGTTGCCCAACAAAATCACAAAAATATTTCCAAAAGAATGATGAGCTGAGTTCAACACTCAGCGATCCAAGTCCATTTGCGAACTCTGTGGCAAACCACCCATCAACTGGAGATAGGACAACTCGTCCTCCTCATCCAAGCTCGCGCCGTAAGGCTCCTTGTACTCGGCGTCACCTGCAACTACTGAAGAGTCTGGTTGGTGTTTTAAAACACCGTCCCAGAGTGGGAGTGAGTGATCAACTCAGTGGGTGCTATTAGTCTTAAGTTACAACAGACATCAATTATACTATGAATTTAATGAAAAGCAGTCATTCATAAACACATATCTAATCTTATTAATGTATATGTACGATGGATGATATGATGCATGCCCTCGCCACAACTTTCCCTCAAGCGACTTCGTCTAACGATCGCGTATGTCAACACTTCCCTCAGAGCGACCTCGACTTCCGAGTCGCCACCCTAACTAATGCAATGTAGTGATAATGTTAACCGAGTTCTTAGTTAAGTCCATTCATCCAGCAGGTTGGAGAATCTGATACATTCCATGTATCAAATGCCCTGAACTAGTTGCGATGCCAAGACCCCACAACATGTGAGGCCAAGACCCCGCGGTCCTTGATCCCGTCGGGTTCCCCATCCCCGACTTCAAGCACATGGGGAGTGCCGAGAGAAGGGATCGCTCGCGGTCACTACGGGGAGGCGCGACACCCCAACGTAGGCCGACAGCTCAGACACATTGTCCCATTCCACCATGCCCGGCTCATGAGGCAGTGGACCCATTTCAATCTGATTATCGATGAGCTACAACGGTTATAGGGTATTTCAGGTTCCATACATATGTGAGCAAACAAGATTAACAATCATGGTTGGTCAGAAAGTAGGCTAGACCACAAGAGTCCAAGCAAGTACGTGGCGGAACGGCATCAGGTGCAAGCAACCCATGTAGTCTAACTACTGTCGCCCACACGCACTCGCCCAAATCCATGGGTTTAGCCTCAAGGCGGTCCTACCAACGGAACCACCTTCGCTCTCCTCATGTTCCTGACCAACCCAAGGGTATGAATAGTGAATCATAGCATGCCAACTACTAATGCATCATCCAGCATAAACAACATCATGTTCTCAACATACAATTTAGGTTCTCATAGCAAACAAGGCTAACAATATCATGAAATGAAGTGCGTGTGAGTTATGTGTGTGGGTGAGGAAGTTAAGCACTTCCTACATCCCTTAGAACCAAAATGCACAAGAATCAATAAATCATAAACGCTATAAGGCACATCATATGAGAGATCAAGCAAAGCAAAAACATGTGATCATCCATGGTAGCCTAATCATGTGAGAAACACGAACAATATCATATGAGAACTAAACAAACAAATAATCCCATACAATCCTCAAGCAAACATCCAAATCATAGGGTTTCTCTAGATTCTTCAAATATAGCATCCAAATAATCAAAATCATTAATTCGTAATAGAATTGGTGCTAGGCCACCTAAGGATAATAGTCCGCACCTTCGGATCGTTGGAGGCTTGGAAGATGACCTAGAAATGGGGGTTTTGAGGGTTGGCCGGCCGGAATCCCTAAAACAAGATCTTGCATGTAAGGAATCCATGCCATTCCTTTTTTAATACAAGGGTTTCAAGAGGATGGATGAAGGACGTTACCTAGACGCTCAACGGACGATTGTTGGAGTTGTGGAGGAGAGTTTCTCCTTTAAAGAGAGGTAGGGAGTTGAAAGGGTTGATTTCGTTGGGCCCCACCTCGATCTAAGGTCCACCTTGCTCTCCCTTCTTCTCTTCTCCCTTTCTTCTTTCTCCATTTTCTCTCTTCTCTTTTTCTCTTCTTTAGGGCAAAATTCGTATGGGGAGAGGGGGGTGCCCAAATAAGACCTTTTATAATGCCAATTTTTGTGCAAATGACCCCAAGGGCTAGGTTTTTACTATACTAGACCTATAGGAAGGTCTTTCAAGCTCTAGGGCCCACTAAAGGGTGTATGAGTCGATACCCACCATTGGATAGTTGGCCCTAGTGATGATCTACGTATGGATATGATCGGCCCGCCATTTGAATGCGCCGATCGACAGATATGATTAGAAGTCTATTCAACGGTCACCGATAGTCGATCGGGGCCGCGGCTATACGAATATGAGTAGGGAAATATTCCTACTCCACGTGTGAAGTTTGGTCGTAAACCGACGGTCCGAAATCCTCAATTTTGCATGAGAGTGGACGACCCAATTCACTTAAGTTACAGCTCCTTTCTTTAGGGTATTTGCACATCTCATGCACTCGTCCTATGGTTTAAGTTGAGCGGTTCTGGGCATTACCCAGGTCCGACTCCCGCGATGGGCGTCGAGCCCAGTAAGATAGACTTTACTCTATAATTTTGGAACTAGTGGCCTACCAACGAGCGGTCTAGAGCTTGTTTGGAAAATCAGGCATTTCTGGAATAAATTTTATGGTGAGATTTCTCGTGGGCAATGATTAAGGTTTGGATTAACTATGTTCAGAGCGTGGCTTATTTATAACTAGTGAAAGTGGATATTTAGTCGTGATTACTTTAAACCGTCGGTTTTAGGCTAAAAGAGTAACAGAGTTACTTGATGGGTCCTTGGTCACAAAATTTATAGAACAAGTGCTCCATGGCCTGATGAGAGACCATGCAAAGTTTGGGAACAAACGGATGAGCAAATGTGAGATTTGATCATACGGTTCCTATCTTTAAATGGCCTCATGGGGTTCATTCCGGTGATTGGAGTGGTTCTGGTTGCCCTCTGGTCCTGAAACTTATGGGATAGGTGCTCCATGGCCCGATGAAGGGCCATGAAAACTTTGGGAACGATCGGATATGAGGTTTGATCGCACGGGTCCGATTCACGATCAACGGTCGCCGTTCCATGATCGGGTCCTAGAGTTTGTGGACGGGCATAGAAAAATACAATAGACCTTCACCACAATTTTGGAAGAAATCTAACGGCTGGAAAGCCTGATATCTCGATTTTATTTGCAAGTACCAGATTTCAAATCTGGCATTGGTGGGGTGCATTTGGCAAGTGCCAGATTCTAATTCTGGGTGTCCACTGGGTCCGTAGTCCGCGATGGACCACAAGCCCAGTGAGATCTTCAGTTCCCTAAATTTTTAGATTTTTCTGACCCTCCTCAGTCGCTGGGTGGCCCACACGGGCTGATGCTAAGTGTATCCAGCCATAAGGCTTGACGGCCCGCACTTTGTCCCATCATAACTAGACTGGTCCACCCCAGCATAGACTAACATTGAGTGCTAATGGTCATTTAAGTGATATTATAAGTTAATTATAAAAAAAATCAAGGATTTTTGAAATCCAAAACAGTGAAAATCCAGGATGTTACAATTTACTGATCAGGGTCGAATACTGCATATTAGACCCCAGTTATTACCTGATCTTAAGTACATGATAGCGCCTAATGACGGTATTTAATTGTATTTTTGTTGCAGGATGTAATAATGAGCGTTGGACTGAAAAGAGGATTAAAAGCATGGATTTGATGATCCAAAGCCACCGAAGCACAGGATGAACCTCAGAGGACCAATAATGAAGAGTTTACACGCTTGGGATCTGAGGAAAGCAAGCCAAAGGGGCCTGAAATTGGTGCAAAATTCAAGATCACACGTTTTCCGCCATCCGATCAGTTCGAAACTTCATACATGGGATGAGGGCCATAAATTAACCGTACATATCAAATTTCATCCATTAAAGATCTCGGGAAGTGGGCCAAATGACAAATCAGCCCACAAACCATCGATTCTGGGCCCACCTGATATCTGGAATTGGTTCAAACTTGGTCTCAACGCCTTAAATGGGGAGACCAACCAGAGGCTCGGATCTGATTTTTCAAAAACATCACAGTGGGCCCCATATGTGATGCATGTACACCATACATCCAATGCACAAGCCGTGCACCGGACGACTAAGACGGTCAGCGCAAGCGCTGACCGACTTCTTCCGCGTAAAGCATGTTGCAACGCTGTTTGGAAACAGCGTTCGCACGCCGTTTGATTTCGAACGTGTTGTGGACCCCACTTATTGTCCAATCGGACAATCCAATCCGTCCATTCTTTGTCTCAGGTAAATGTTACCAAGGTGTAGGTGGCCGAATTTCAAATAAGAGCGACTATGGAAATCTAGCCGTCCAAACGTCGGACGGACGGTGGTGCAGAAATTCAGGTGGACCTCATCAATGGAAAAAGAAAACGGACATCCCTGGACGGTTTTCAGTTGGGAGTCGAACGGACGGAGTGGATTTTCCAACAAATCATCACAGTGGGCCCCACCATTTTCGCAGCGGAACCCATCCGCGTCCCTGTTACGTGGCAGCGGCGAACGGACGCTGGTCCGTTTTGCGGACGTCAATGGGCCCCACACGTCACCTTTTCGGATGATCCGATTCGTTCATCTTGTAGAGGGCCGCGAGCACTACAAACCCATGCTGATATTTCACTCCCATGCGTACACATGTGCATGATACAGAGGCCACAAAAGGGCTGCCCTGCAACGTTCAAATCGGATCTTTCTGTATTTTCTTCTCTGGGCCACGTCAATGGATGTTCAAAACCACCTATTCTTGACTGAAATTTCGTCCTGAATCCAATGGACGGGGTGGATTCTCCAGAAAATACCTCTGTGGGGCCCACCGATCATGGCTACGAAAATTTTCATTCCATGTCCTGTTACAACTCTGCCACTGATCCAGCTTCCCAGCAGCTATAAAAAAGGATTGATGGACATGGGAAAGGTATTCAGAACCAGGGAGGAGCTCCAGATCTACAGTAAAGGAGAGAAGAAAGAGAAGAAAGAGAAGAAAGAAGAGAGAGAAATTGGTTTGAAATTCCTTTTATGAATTTTTATCTTTATTTTTCCATTTGTTTAATGGACTTTATGGGTAACTAATCTCTCAGCTAGGGCTGAGATGAAACCCCTAATTTGAACACCCATTGTTTTATGTTAATTTTACTTTAATTAAGATTGATTTGTTTCTTTCCTTAGTGTGCTTGATTGTTATAAATTCTATACTTCTCCATCTATGAACTTTTGAGTCTATGGATGGATGTGGTCTGGATGCTTATTCTGGGTGCTTGTATCTGATCATGAACAGGTTCCTGTAGAGGAAGAAACGGGGTGCTTTACTGAACTGCATATTCCATATGGCCGATTTGGACATGGGATATGTTATTCATGGCATTGCTTGAAGGAATTAGACAATCTGTATGCCCGATTAAGACACAGATTGTGCTTTCTCTAGATAAGTTGATCAATCTAATTTAAGGTGAATTAACAGGCAAAACAATGGTTAGGATAATTAGGGGTGGATTCGAAAGTCCTAGTGCTCTCTCTGATTGAATTTTCTTCCTTATTCTCAATAGTTATTTTCCATAGATTTGTGTTAGCAATTTGATCCTTTATTTGTTGAATTAGTTAAGGAGAATCGTGAATTTGAATTGTGACGACCAGTCCCTGTGGATTCGACCTTGGTCTTACCGAGTTTATTACTACATCACAACCCTATACTTGGGGAGTGAACATTTACCCCCCTAAAAACAATTTCGTCCCCGAAATTGCCTAAGGGTAATAAATAAAGATATTATCAGTTCGTTTGTTTAAGTTTTGTTGGTTTCGGATTTCTATACGTTTTAGGGTATATAATAAATACGCTACCCTAGCTCATTGTGATCTACCCCCCTTAAAACTTTTTCACCATGATGGTTTACTAAATTTTATTTATTTACCTATTTATGTTTAAAGATTTTGATTCATGGCGATGGCTTCCCTCTATCTAGAGTGAAATATTTATTTTCAATGTTAGACTAATACAGAGAGACGGTTGTATTGGGCTTGAACCCGATACGTCGATCATCTACCTGACCAGGGTAGAAGGCTCATCGTATCCCTTCTTCGTCCCGGTGGATTCTGGTCTTCTGCTCGGTCAAAGCAGTGAGTCCATTGGTAGTCGCCAAGGATTGAGAATTGAGTCAAGCCGCGAATGCTTTGCAGGTGTATACTTCCGTAATTCCGTAGTCCGATTATTCTTAACATTTGGAAGATATTAAAATTTATTCAAAAGTTGAAGTTTCACATTTATAATATCTTAGTGGGTGGTGAGTTTCCCACGGTGCTTATGATCAAACGACTACCCTAGAAAGGTTTCCAGGAACCTAAGGTTCTTCTCGACATTACTATTTTTATCCTATGGTTAGTGAGTTATGGGCAAATCACGCTTTGGTTTCATGAATTTTTAACAGGGAAGGAAGAATCGAAAGTTTTAAGATATTTCAGAGGTTTAAAGTGCTAATAATGCTAAGAAGGATGCAGAAAAGGAAAGACGAAGAATGTCGTCTTCTCAATGTGGTGTGAACCTTAAATCTATAACAAAATAGGAAAACTTGAAATATTTTACCATAATCCGCCTTTAATACGAACTTTCGGAGCCTTAAACTATGAAACCCAAATCCTACTCAAGGGTCCTAATTCGATTGCATTGAAAACTACTTAAAATAGAAAAATATATAAAAATTAATCTAATCATAGGATGGTTCCTAGTATTATTAGAAATAAACATTCTTATCTTTGTATGCGTTTTTTATTTTTATTTTTTTATTTTATGACTTAGCCTTGATGTAATTGACATTGAAATCCAGCATAATGACATTCTTGTACTTCATAAGCATGGATCACTGGTTGCTCCTGTGCATTCCACATGTTATCTACAACTAATAATGCAAATTTCGTAAAAATAAAAATAAAAAAATGACACATGCTGTAACATCTCGAAAAATCGGGGGTCGAGTAGTAACTCGACACCCGAGTTCCAGAACATCACTTATGCAACATAGATAATGATGATTGAATGTTGTCCGTAATGGTGCATTGAACATGAGTGAGATTAAGCCAAAACAACATATCATACTCCAGAGACAGTTAAATTGCAAGCGAAAGACTGTGATAGATATATAAAATATATAACAAACTGTGATGAGTCTCCAGAGTGTGATAACATTACCAAGTTAATAAATTTCAAGTACATTTCTAAAATATACCAAATGTGTAAGTGTAATGTCTTCTATCCCAAGTACTATAGCCCCGTCAATACAATACCAGATCTTCATAGACCTGCCAGAGATTACATGTAGGAGAACTCCTGTCACGCCCCAAACTCGGGGACCGGGCTCACAAAATTCCCGATCGCTGAATCCGGCGCCGACAGCCTCCGTAGAACCCCATTCTCGGCTCCCGGCGCCCATTCGCCAGGTTCCGATCCTGGGATGCTACGAGGAGGATTTCTAATATCAGTTTGAATCGTATTAAGCATAACCAAAGGCATAACCCACAAACAACAACCAAAAACTCCATCACATTTCCACTATGATCAAAAACTTTACAAGTACAATGAGCATGAAGGGAAATACAATGAGAATGGACAAAAAGCTCCAAAAGATCTGCTCTGCACTCCTGCCTCAGCGCTGCTGCGTCCTCGCGTCACCTGCACGCAACGGTCGTGCATAAGCTTATAGAAAGCTTAGAGGGTGGTGAAAGTGTGTGCGCAAGGTAGTAATGCAGTATGCAGTATCAGAGTAATGCGGAACATGCTGGTGAATCCATGATTACTACTAGCCGTACCAAGGCTATGCAATGCAAGGCATGAAAGATGTCGGCCATACTAAGGCCATGCGATGCGAAATGCAACTCAAGCATACAAATCCTCATCTAAGTCCACATATCAGTATAGCTCAAAATCTGGAATATCACCGGGGTCTAGTACACTCTAAACCAGATTGCCGCCCCATCGCGCGCAATAAGGTAAGTGGAAGAGACCTCACTACCCGCCTGCCAATATCGGGCTCGGCTCGTCGATAGCGGACCCATTCCTCGAGCTGGTCAGACTCAGCCTAGCATTGCCCCCTCCTCTCGGGCGGGTAAGGCCGCACCCCCTTCCAACCGACCACGACACAGTGGAAAGCGCAGCCTCCTGGTAATCGGCCATCGGCGCTTATGCACCCACTCGGTCTAGACGTTGGAGCAACCTCTTGGTACCATAAGGGTTTAGGGATTTTCACCCAGGGATATCTATAGCACCCCATGTAGAACAAGATTTCCGGTATCCAATCCTGCCAACCACGATACGCCTGTGGAGGCTATGGCCCTGATGTCGCTAGGGCATACAATAACTACATCACACAATGCGGATGCATGAAACACACTATCCAATCATGCAACAATCTTGTGTGTCTCGTGCGCTCATGTGGGGCAACACCGCCTAACCGGGAGCCCCTAAACAACCTGCCCGAAGGCACATGCTATGATCAGTCACTTCTCATGCTAAGCATACATATGATGCGTATGATCATGAATCATGGAACTATACTACACATGTTATAAAGTAATGAGCTACTCTTGCAACACAAATGGGCCTAGACATGGACGGCCTACACACAACCAGTACGGGTCTATCGAGGGCCCTAGGGAGAGTCATAATGTGGACATTTACCCAACACTATACCCACAATGTGGACGTCAAACCAACATCGCTCCCAAGGCATTATCTGTCGTAAACATCATTACATAAACCATGGAGGGATCACACATTGTAATGGACCTTAGGTACATCCCATTGGGCTTTAAATACATCGAATGGGCCGTGTCACATGGGCCTTATATTTATCAAGAGGGCCACATCAATGGGCCGCACCAATGGGCCTTAAGTGCATTGCAATGGGCCTAACCTCATGGATCATAAGTACATCAAATGGCAACATCGAATGGGCCTCATATGTACATCGAATGGGCCCTAACCCATAGGCCCTAACACATCTCGATGGGCCTTAACCCCTGGGCCTTTAAGTATATCAGGTGGGCCTAATCATATGGGCCTCTTGCATATCAAGGTGGGCCTCAATAACGGCAAAAATGCATCAATCTGGGCCTAATCACATGGGCCTCTATAAATACAAGGGTGGGCCTCACTCAGACATCAAAGTGGGCCCACAAAGGTTAGATCTGCCCCATTCTTAACTCACGCCAAAAAATGATATTTCAAAATGGATAGTCGAATCGGACGCCACATGTACATCAAGGTGGGGTTCTCATGCGGGCCTACCAAAATGTATATTTATATACGTATGTATACCCCAATATAATATAGATATATAGTATATATATAAGTATATATATATATACTCACACACACAGCACACACACGCATGCACACACACCTCACATGCACACACGCACGCACACACCCCACACCCACCGTCCACTGGACGGTGGGAAAACACAAACATTACAGGGGCTCCACCGTCCAACTCCTCCTCAACATCATAGTAGCAGTCCGGCTCTGCTTCATAAGCATCGCCAACACCTGAAACTCAACAAATCTGGTTGGTGTGTACAACACCGTCCCGTAACGTGGGAGTGAGTGATCAACTCAGTGGAACAGTAAAGCATAGGTTAACATGTTATCAATTCAGTCAAGCAGTAATGATAAAGCAGTACAATCAAACAATCCTAACTACTCTTATTAAATGCAAGTATGAAATGACATGATGAATGCCCTTACCAAACCACCCTCATGCGACACCATCTTACGTTCGCGAATGCGTTCATCCCTCAGTGCTCCACATCTACCAGGCACATGCAGTGCGATGATGAGCATGATTACCGAGTAATTATTAGTCCATTTCAAACAGCAGTATTGGGAAACTAAGGTACCTCCCTTGTATCATTCCCAAACATGATCCATTCTAGGGTCGTCACTCCTAGTTAGTCTCATACGATATTATGGATTAAGAGGCATAGTGAAGGCATCACAAAGGGCTCGTCACCCGTCAGCATGGATACAGATCTCACCGTATGCGGCTCAATTGCTGGCCGTCAGCTCGAATACAGGTCTCACCGTACTCGGCTCAATCGCTGGCCGTCAGCTCGAATACAGATCTCACCGTACTCGGCTCAACTCATGCTCTAGTTGCTGTGAAGGGCTTGTCGCCAATCACAGACCTTAGAGTATACTCGAAGACACTACGGAGGACTCGTCGCCCGTCAGCACGAATACAGGTCTCACCGTATTCGGCTCTCGCCGTAGGTGTCGACAACTCGAATATAGTGTCCCATACCACCATAATCGGCTCACGAGTCTGGTTGCTCACTGGTCACTACGGGGAGGCACGTAACCCCAGCGTAGGCCGACAGCTCGACCACGGTGTCCCATACCACCATGTCCGGCTCATGAGTCTTAGCGGATCAAGGTAGCATGGTTAAAAGGGATTTCACTGGTAAGTTTGGTACCATAGGTTCAAGCAGTAGCGTCCAAACATGGTGAACATACATTAGACAGATCTGGTTACTTGACAAGCTTGGCTAGCTCGAGTGCACGACAAGTTGAACGATATGAAGCGCATAAGCACTTCGTGTGGCCAACCACTATCGCCAACCGAAGTACGACTCGGGTTCGTCGAACACGCCTCACGTGGCAAATGAAACTCAGCCACATTCATTTTCATTACCGATTGTCTGGACTATAATCATAGCCCCAATCACATTCAATTGCAGATAATTAAAGCAGTAATGAATCAAGATTCAAATCATACAATCAAGACTGATATTATCCGTTTAGGGCTGCCAGGGCTGTTGCACGCACTCGTTGCTCCACTCCCCCATCACCCATGACGGATCATACAACGTAAATATGAATTTAAACATATGCATTACATAGATAAAATCATAAAAGCAGTTGAGCATGTTATGAAGCACAACACAAGCATGAGTTTGTACATATTCAATTCCTAATCACACAACTATCCAAGGAAAACATACACATAGTTAAAGAAAGTTGAGAATCATATCTCAACACCCTTATACATTACAATTTGCTAACTACTACTCATTCAGACATTTCAACAAACACTGTAAAAGACATGCATCAACATACATGACATATGTTGATCACATAGGCATTAGGCCAAATCCTTTCACTAGGGAGTTGCCCCAATCATAACACACGTACACCCACGACGGATAGTCATGGAAAGTAGGAATCCAAGTTCCATATTCATTCAGTTATTTCCACAAACACTTGGGCCACACATTTTAATATAAGTAGTGAATATTGGCCGTGGCGTGATTTAGGGCAAATCCTTTCGTCAAAGGGGTATCGCCAATACAACAATCATATATCCATGACACTTAGTCATGGCGAGCACGAATGAGAATTCTATACTCATTCAGTCATTTTCACAAACACTTAGAATACACTATTACAACATACATAGTGTATGTTAGCAAAACATGTATTAGGGCTATCCTTTCGCCAATCAAGTATTTTATCCGTGTATAATATATTCATACAGCAAATAATCATGGCAAATACATCTCCAAAATTTATACATATACGGTACTTTCTAGAATACACAATTTCAACATACATAGTGTATATAAGCGAAACATGTATTAGGGCAAGTCCTTTTTGCCAAACAAGTAATTTATCCACATATAATATATTCATACAACAATTAATCATGTCAAACACATTTCTAAAATTTGTATGTATACGGTACTTTCTACAAATACCTAGAGTATGTAGAATTCCATATTTTCATCTTTAATCGAAATGGAAAACAGACAGCACTTTGTATATGTGCAATTGTATGCAGATCATGAATCTATCATTATCTGACATTGAAAGCGTTGAAAACCATAACCTATACACCTAAAGTCCGCACCTTTTGTCGTAAAATCGTAACGGATCCGATAGGTTTGCTAAGCTTCCGTATTCGGCAGTTTGGCAACCTATAGAACGAAATAAGTTAGCTATTTCATAACTACAACTGTCAAAACTTCAAAACAGATTAGGGTTAGGGTTTCTTACCTAGAAACGGAGCTGGAATCGCCGGGAAAGCGATTAGAACAGGGTGGTGGAGCTCGTGGAGCGGCAGGGAAACATGGTAGGGAGATTCTCCCACATCTCCCACACTTTCTCTCTCTTTTCTCTCTCCTCTCTCTAGGGTTTCTCTCAAATTCGTATGGCTACAATGAGAGAGGGTTTAAGGTCCTTATATAGTCTAAAAACTCACCGAAATAGACTCCAGGTCAAAGTATACTTAGGTAATAACCAAAGCGGGACCTTTCCAGCTCAACGGAGGACTTCTGGCGGGCCTCCTTGAGCCAAAGGTCAGACTTAAGCTCACTGACACCAAATCTACGTTTAGTTAAGTTTTCTTTTCGATCGGGATTCCAGATCATGCGTGGCGGACCAGTTTCAGTTCAACGGTCAGCGGATCTCGATCGGAGACTCCGAGTACATGTAAATGTGTATGAAATTTCTCCTAATCCGAGGGTGTAATTTGGTCTGATTCTGACGGTCTGGTTGCTTAAAACTGATCCGCAAGCAACACGTACCATATTACTATTCAAGATATTTATTTTGTAAAGAAAAAAGTGTTTTCACACTCTCTCGCTCCGGACTCAAGCGAACAGCCGTGGGACACTGTCTGGATTTGATTTCCAAGATGGTTGTCAAGCCCAGCAGGCGGTCCTAATTCCTTAACTTCGTGTTAATCGGACTTCCGACGTGCGGTCCAGATCTGATATGGAGTTTTGAGATGCTCCCGAGAGCAGCCGGGTAATGAGATTGATCCTAGATTTTAGGGTACCCTAGCGTCAATGATTCTACAAGTTTTGGGTCTTGCAGATCGTATTTAAAGCGATTGGTGCTAGTTTCACAGGTACTCTAGTTTGACACTGGCTAATTCTCGCCTAATTTCTAAAGGATTTAGTCCTGTATGATTTCTGTTTGAGGTGGCACTTAGTCCTTTGTAGTTTGTATATAAAGTGATCCAAGTTATACTACTTAGCTAGTTTAGGATAGTGTCTAGGATGAAAGTGCTTAGAAAAATTTGAGAGAACAAGGTGGTGGAAGCGATTTTAGACTGTGGGATTCAGTTCTGCCGAGTTAATAAGGCGTTAGGAGCGACCCATTGCCTAAGGACGTCTAATCCCAGGTTGGGAAAAATCCGGGCTGTTACACATGCACACCAACATAAGATGATACGTGCATTATAGGCTATCCTTTACATTTTCCGCAATAAATTGGCACGTAGCTAGAAATATACATGGAACAAAAACAGAGGCTACACTTCCATTTCGACGGGAAATCTAATGGAGAAGAAAACAGAGGCTACACTTCCATTTCGACGGGAAAACAGAGGCTACACTTCCATTTCGACGGGAAATCTAATGGAGAAGAAAAACTAAATTAATGAGGAATCTGAATAGGCTCTTGGGAGTTCGTCAGGGAAGTAGGACTGTTAGAGTTGGAGAGGTAACTTGGTTTCCAGTTCTAGTTTAGAGCTTTTGAAGAGAGTATCAAATTGGTTTTGTAGATAAGTACGGTGGACCAAATTCAGCTTTTAAGGGCAATTAGTTAAAATGATTTGTTTCCTTCCTCAAAATTCTGCTACTCAAAATTGTCTCGATGCTAGATTTTGTTTTTCTACTAGAAATTTCATATCACTACCAGTCGGTTTAATTTGTTCTACTGTAATCCTAGTGTGGGAAAATCAGAGGGCTTGGTAGATTCTTCTATTGCGTCAATAATTAGCGCCCCCCTTTTCCATTGCACATTTGGTTTCTACTACAGACCTGTTTAAAATCAATTCATTATAATCTATTTTGCGTTTGCAACAAAACCCATTAATAGGTTCAGCTTGTTGTTTAGTTTTTGCTTCTAGAACTGTTTCCAACACTCATAACCTGTCCTGGAACTTGCTTATCAGCTGCTATTTTAGCAGAGTTTTCACCAGTCAACCATCTGGCCAACAGTTAATTCCTAAGGAAGTTCAACAGGAAACTAATAATCCAAACTTAAATCTGTCCACAGTCAACTATCTGTCTTCATGACTGATCTGTTTCCTAGCCACTTCCACACCCAACATTGGTACCAAAATCTAGCATTGAGTGTCCATGGCTACAAAGTATCTTTAATTGTGGACAACACAATATTATGTGTATATGGAATCACAGTCTATTTATTTCCATTTGGAGCATCATCACCTATCTGTGATGAAGCACATTAGATGAATGGATTAGGTGGCAGATAAAGACCATGGTAGGCCCCGTATACAACTAATAGTGAATGTTCCTTCACAACTATTCCATGGGATGACCCATTTGAGTTTTAGATGATCATATTCTAGTTCAATGGTTGCCTTTGAAAGTAAGAAAAGAAGAAGAAAAGATTGTAGTAATGGGTTTTTGATGATGGGTTTGGAGATGGATGTGGAAGGATGGATTTGGGAATGGATTTGAGAATGAGATTTGAGAAAAAGGGTTGATGTTTGGGCTTTATGAATGAGTTCTGGTAAATGGATTTTGTGAATGGAAGTGGAAGTGAATGAGTGAATGGAGTGGGATCTTGAGGATGGGTGTTGATATGGGTTGGTTTTGTAAAGGAGAAGAAAATGGGTTTGAAATGGGTTTTGTGGGTGAAATTTGGAGAGGGTTTGGTAAGGGATTTAAGAATGAGGTGTGAGGTTGGGTTTTGTGGAAGGGTCAAGTAAGATGGGTTTAAGGGAAAGGAAATATGAAGAAGAAGAATGTGGGTTGAGAGTTGGTTTGAGATTGAGGTTATAAAAAAATAAAATGGTCGTGGAATGGTTTGGGAAGATGGATTGATGATGAGGGAGAGAGAGTAGGCTAGGGAGATAGGAGGATGTGAAGAAGGAGAAGATGGGTTGATATGGGCCTTGAGAATGAGGGAGTGAGAGTGTTGAAATGGGGTTGAAGAATGGATTTGGGAAGATAGCTTGGAGATGATGGAGAGGAGATGGGTTAGGGGTTGAGTTGAGGGGAAGGGATAGAAGAAGAAGAAGAAGAAGCTTGTTGAAGAATGAGAATTTAATTTCCTTTGTTGGGAGAGGAAAATGAGGAGAATGAGGGTGTGTTGAAGGTGAGGGGAGGATGTTTTCTCCCTTGGATTGCTTATTAGAAGGGTGTAATGAGGGAAAAGAGAGGTGGGGTTTGAAGTTGAAATGGTTGGGTTTGGAAAGAATTTGAAAATAGGTTGTGGAATGTAAGGAGTTAGGAGATGGGTTTGCTTTAGAAAAGGATTGAGATACCGAAAATGGTTGGGAGAGAAGTGTTGAAGGTGAGGTTGTTGAGGATAGGTTTTGGAGGGGACGAGCTTCCTATTTGGAAGGGTTTGAGTGAAATGAGGGAGAGGGGTGGAGTGAAGAAGAAGATGGTGGGTTTGGAGATTGGGCTTTGAGATTTGGAAGAGGGAGAGTTTTCTTTAGGGTTTAGAAGGGATGGTGGAGGGTAATGGGAGTAGTAGAGATACGTTTTATGGACTCTAGATAGTCCTAAATAGCAAGGGAAATGTGCCCCACTTGTGTGTACATTGAAAGGGAGGAGGGGACCCATAAAACTGGATTACTTCTTGTAACGTTTCTTATACTTTTAGTAATTGTATTATTTTTAAAATTTTTATGATGATTTAACATCAAGTTTTAAGTTATCTCACCAAATTTCATATCATTTGGAGTTGTAAATAAATTACAAAAATTCTAGAAGTAACCCCCGTCTAAAACTAATGATTTTTGGACAGTTGTCAATTCATTCCAAATATAACTATATTAAATTTTTTATTTTATTTTAATATGAAATTAGACTTGTTAAGATTCAATCTGGATTTTGAATCACCTAAATCGGAGTTATAACGAAGGAGATACGAATTTTTGAAGTTGACCCAAAATCGCAGAAATTTTCAGCGGGGCAACTCGGGCCGGGCGGGGTCACGCGGGCCGGGCGGGGTTACGCCGGCCCACTGGAGAGTTGGGCGGGGTCGCGCCCGCTCAGGCGGGGTCACGCCGGGCTCCGGGACCGTCGACCTTTAGACGGGCGTATCTCTCCAATCGGAATGAGTTATTCGACGTTCCATATATGAATTTGGGGTAGGAGAAGCCGATCTACGCAATGAGCCTATTGGTTTCATGAGATTCTTCCCGGTTAGTAGTCAAAACATGATTTTTCTACAGTTTTACTATTTTCTGTAAAATTTCATTCACCCTTAACTCTTTACCCCCAAATGGGTCGAAACCATCAAATTTGGCCCGATATTCACTCATTTAGTCTAGGACAATGGTCTCGACTATCAAATCGTTCAGTCTCCAGCTCGTTTCTGTCTATGGGGTGAGGTCTTGTAAGACTCCCAGACTCATTCTCTAGCGTCACTACTCCCTCTCACTACCCAATCCTAGTTCCTGAAAAATGTAACCATCCATTTAAGATTGCCGGTTCTGGTTCTAGGATGGTTCCTACCATTCTAAGTCTCTGTTGCGTTTACTCTCAAGTTAGCGGACGCGTTAGTGGGTTCATGACCCATGGCTCAAGGGATTCCAAACTATTGCTCTGATACCATCTTGTAACGCCCCGAAAATTGGGGGTCGTGCATAAGCTCGACTCCCGAGTTCTAGGACATCACTTATATCCGATTTTTATTAGTTTGTGTTTAATCAAGTTTAATTGCGCAGCGTGGAATCGCTTGGAACATGAAGTACAATCACAACTAGTCTACTGAGATGAATGAGTCTAAATTTATACAAGTCCAAATTAAGATAAACAGGTCGCACAAGGTGTTGCCCAACAAAATCACAAAAATATATCTAAAAGGAATGATGAGCTGAGTTCAACACTCAGCGATCCAAGTCCATTTGCGAACTCTGCGGCGAACCACCCATCAACTGGAGATAGGACAACTCGTCCTCCTCATCCAAGCTCGCACCTTAAGGCTCCTTGTACTCGGCGTCACCTGCAACTACCGAAGAGTCTGGTTGGTGTTTTAAAACACCGTCCCAGAGTGGGAGTGAGTGATCAACTCAGTGGGTGCTATTAGTCTTAAGTTACAACAGACACCAATTATACTATGAATTTAATGAAAAGCAGTCATTCATAAACACATATCTAATCTTATTAATGTATATGTACGATGGATGATATAATGCATGCCCTCGCCACAACTCTCCCTCAAGCGACTTCGTCTAACGATCGCGTATGTCAACACTCCCTCAGAGCGACCTCGACTTCCGAGTCGCCACCCTAACTAATGCAATGTAGTGATAATGTTAACCGAGTTCTTAGTTAAGTCCATTCATCCAGCAGGTTGGAGAATCTGATACATTCCATGTATCAAATGCCCTGAACTAGTTGCGATGCGAAGACCCCCCAACGTGTGAGGCCAAGACCCCGCGGTCCTTGATCCCGTCGGGTTCCCCATCCCCGACTTCAAGCACATGGGGAGTGCCGAGAGAAGGGATCGCTCGCGGTCACTACGGGGAGGCGCGGCACCCCAACGTAGGCCAACAGCTCAGACACAGTGTCCCATTCCATCATGCCCGGCTCATGAGGCAGTGGACCCATTTCAATCTGATTATCGATGAGCTACAACGGTTATAGGGTATTTCAGGTTCCATACATATGTGAACAAACAAGGTTAACAATCATGGTTGGTCAGAAAGTAGGCTAGACCACAAGAGTCCAAGCAAGTACGTGGCGGAACGCATCAGGTGCAAGCAACCCATGTAGTCTAACTACTGTCGCCCACACGCACTCGCCCAAATCCATGGGTTTAGCCTCAAGGCGGTCCTACCAACGGAACCACCTTCGCTCTCCTCATGTTCCTGACCAACCCAAGGGTATGAATAGTGAATCATAGCATGCCAACTACTAATGCATCATCCAGCATAAACAACATCATGTTCTCAACATACAATTTAGGTTCTCATAGCAAACAAGGCTAACAATATCATGAAATGAAGTGCATGTGAGTTATGTGTGTGGGTGAGGAAGTTAAGCACTTCCTACATCCCTTAGAACCAAAATGCACAAGAATCAATAAATCATAAACGCTATAAGGCACATCATATGAGAGATCAAGCAAAGCAAAAACATGTGATCATCCATGGTAGCCTAATCATGTGAGAAACACGAACAATATCATATGAGAACTAAACAAACAAATAATCTCATACAATCCTCAAGCAAACATCTAAATCATAGGGTTTCTCTAGATTCTTCAAATATAGCATCCAAACTATCAAAATCATTAGATTCGTAATAAAATTGGTGCTAGGCCACCTAAGGATAATAGTCTGCACCTTCGGATCGTTGGTGGCTTGGAAGACGACCTAGAAATGGGGGTTTTGAGGGTTGGCTGACCGGAATCCCTAAAACAAGATCTTGCATGTAAGGAATCCATGCTATTCCTTTCTTAATACAAGGGTTTCAAGAGGATGGATGAAGGACGTTACCTAGACGCTCAACGGACGATTGTTGGAGTTGTGGAGGAGAGTTTCTCCTTTAAAGAGAGGTAGGGAGTTGAAAGGGTTGATTTCGTTGGGCCCCACCTCGATCTAAGGTCCACCTTGCTCTCCCTTCTTCTCTTCTCCCTTTCTTCTTTCTCCATTTTCTCTCTTCTCTCTTTCTCTTCTTTAGGGCAAAATTCGTATGGGGAGAGGGGGGTGCCCAAATAGGACATTTTATAATATCAATTTTTGTGCAAATGACCCCAAGGGCTAGGTTTTTACTATACTAGACCTATAGGAAGGTCTTTCAAGCTCTAGGGCCCACTAAAGGGTATAGGAGTCGATACCCACCGTTGGATAGTTGGCCCTAGTGATGATCTACGTATGGATATGATCGGCCCGCCATTTGGATGCGCCGATCGACAGATATGATTAGAAGTCTATTCAACGGTCACCGATAGTCGATCGGGGCCGCGGCTATACGAATATGAGTAGGAAAATATCCCTACTCCACGTGTGAAGTTTGGTCGTAAACCGACGGTCCGAAATCCTCAACTTTGCATGAGAGTGGACGACCCAATTCACTTAAGTTACAGCTCCTTTCTTTAGGGTATTTGCACATCTCATGCACTCGTCCTATGGTTCAAGTTGAGCGGTTCTGGGCATTACCCAGGTCCGACTCCCGCGATGGGCGTCGAGCCCAGTAAGACAGACTTTACTCTATAATTTTGGAACTAGTGGCCTACCAACGAGCGGTCTAGAACTTGTTTGGAAAATCAAGGCATTTCTGGAATGAATTTTATGGTGAGATTTCTCGTGGGCAATGATTAAGGTTTGGATTAATTATGTTCAGAGCGTGGCTTATTTATAACTAGTGAAAGTGGATATTTAGTCGTGATTACTTTAAACCGTCGGTTTTAGGCTAAAAGAGTAACAAAGTTACTCTGATGGGTCCCTGGTCACGAAATTTATAGAACAAGTGCTCCATGGCCTAATGAGAGACCATGCAAAGTTTGGGAACAAACGGATGAACGAATGTGGGGTTTGATCATACGGTTCCTATCTTTAAATGGCCTCGTAGAGTCCATTCCAGTGATTGGAGTGGTTCTGGTGGCCCTCTGGTCTTGAAACTTATGGGATAGGTGCTCCATGGCCCGATGAAGGGCCATAAAAAATTGGGAACGATCAGATATGAGGTTTGATCGCACGGGTCCGATTCACGATCAACGGTCACCGTTCCATGATCGGGTCCTAGAGTTTGTGGACGTGCGTAGAAAAATACAATAAACCTTCACCGCAATTTTGGAAGAAATCTGACGGCTGGAAAGCCTGGTATCTCGATTTTATTTGCAAGTGCCAGATTTCAAATCTGGCATTGGTGGGGTGCATTTGGCAAGTGCCAGATTCCAATTCTGGGTGTCCACTGGGTCCGTAGTCCGCGATGGACCACAAGCCCAGTGAGATCTTCAGTTCCCTAAATTTTTAGATTTTTCTGACCCTCCTCGGTCGCTGGGTGGCCCACACGGGCTGATGCTAAGTGAATCCAGCCATAAGGCTTGGCGGCCCGCACTTTGTCCCATCATAACTAAACTGATCCACCCCATTATAGACTAACATTGAGTGCTAATGGTCATTTAAGTGATATTATAAGTTAATTATAAAAAAAAAAAAATTAAGAATTTTTGGAAATCCAAAACAGTGAAAATCCAGGATGTTACATATACAAACACCAACCCGATCAAACTTGGGTTGGGCTCCAGTTGAGGTCTCGGGTTGCCCGACCTAACCTGAACCCAATCAATATATAAGTTACTTATAAATTATAATTGAGTGTGTATCATTTGTGTTGCAGGCACACTAGTGATGTTGGGTCTCATTCATCCATGTCATTTCCAATGACTCGAGCTAACAAGATATGCTAGATTTCTCTCTCCCAAATAGATTGCGTGCTATGCTACTTGACTTTTAAAGGAGTAGTCGTCCTATATTTTAGCTTGTTTTTTTAAAGAAAAAAATAAAGTTCTTTATGATGAATAATCTTATATATAATTAATAAAATCATAGATATAAAAATAAGTCCTATATTAAAATATAATAAATTAATAGGGTCCTTACTCTTACCTGGGTGGTAGACTCCCAGGAGTTTCAACACTGGGTCAAGGGTTCGAGTACCCATCAGTGGTGAAATCCCATGGCATGTGTGTGCGTGTGTAAATAATAATAATAATAATAAACTATTATAATAATGAAAATATTCACACGCATGCACCTGACCAACCCGATCAAGCCCGCTTGGGTTGAGAATTCCCAACCTGGGATTGGGTTAGGTTGGGTTAGGGTTGAGGTATAGGAACCTTGGGTTGGGTTAGGGTTGAGCACCAAACCGGCCAAACCCGCCCGACTTTCAACTCTAGATGGGGCATCATAGTCGGACTTGGATTGAGTACATGCCTATCTGTGTCGAGCTCAGCATATACATGATATGACGAAATTTGATTGGACAACAGTCTATTTTCAAAGATGGACCGGTGATATATTGGCCAACAACTTTCAAACATGATTTGCATAAGTTTCATTTTTGATAGTGGCTAGTCGTCCACTCAAATGTAGGTTTGCGATCCAATGTACACATGTTGCCAACCAATGAGTGGACCAACCTGATTTTCACGCCAGGTGGGCCCACCATTCTGATGAAGCTGTTGTAGCTTAAGCCAACCAACAACAAATTGTAGGTGATCACATAACAAATTTATGAGAGGATTTCCTTCTTCATGGAGGTGGGCCCACGTCCCTTTCAAAGTTTCAAACACTTTAATAGCCTTATTTAAAAAAGAGGTTGGTTTCACCTATACATTGCTGTGGTTCATCTCAGCCCTTGAAATCCATTCTTCGAACCGTTGGATGGTTTAACTTGGAACCTACTTCTAGTTGGGAAAGGGACCACAATCAATACCATAACCAGACAAATATGTGAGGAAGATTATCTAGAACCTTCTTTTATAGTATATGGTTTACATGGAAAGGATCACACTGAGCCGAGATCACGACCGTTCGTGCAAAGGTAACTGGCAGATGCTTTTCTGGAACGTTGTCTGAAATAACACTGCATGGGTCATACGATCTCTGATGAGAGAGACTATTTATTTAATAAAATAACCATGTACGGTATGGATTTCAAGATGAGCGGTCTGGATCACGTCAGGCAAGGTACCACTGCTTGTGGTACCGTCACATATTTCCCGCCAAAATAATACTTGTGTAGGACAGCAGTACCATGGAAATGGTGGGCCCATGTGATGAATGGCCCAACATATTGGCACGTGTGCCGTGAATCACCTCTTCTATCCTTCGAGGGAAACTGTAGGCGGGTACATATGCGTGGGAAATCACTGCATACCCTATGGCACATCAATCCAAACCGTCCAAATTACGGGCCCCACTATTGATGGGCCATAGCCCCAAAATCAGAATGGTTGGATGATCCTAACATCTTAGTAGTGAATTTCAAACGGAGCCTGCCTTTGATTTTGATCACCCATTTGATGGGCCATAGCAATCCAAGTGCACTGTCTACCAACACTGCCGACGAGACGAAGACATCAGGTCCCTTCCAAACCATTGAAGAGCTTATCTAGACTCGTAACATAGGTACCTCGAAACCATCATAAAAATAAAAATAATTTTTAGAAATTAGTAATAAATGGATTGATTCTGAAAAACGAGTTTATATCCTCTTAAATAGTGACATGAACATTAGAAGAAGTTTTGGAATCAAACTACAACAAAATTTCTCTAAAATTGTGATTTACTATGAATAGTAAATTTACTATTTATAAACTGTCATGATTTATACTATACCTTGTGATTTTTTACAAAAAATAGGAAGTGTCTTATTTGGCTCAACCATGTTATTCTTCTCATTTTTAAGTACTTTTCATGTTGGACACAACTCCTAAAGCCCAGTGGATGAAGAGTTACAATTAAATTAAAACTTATTATAAATAGTAAAAATGAAAATAAAATGAGATTTCGACTCCTGATCGGATGGAATCTCACAAATTCAGCATGGGAAGCCCAACATAGTAGGGTTGGGTGGCTAAAGTAGCTTCTCTGACCTCGAAATCATATATGCCTGTCGGATAACTCATTCTATTTACGAGATATACTTGATTTAAGTTTCTGACGGTCCGGATCACTTCTACCTCTGATCAGGCCTTCTCTGGTCCATCTTGGTCATGAAATTATTTGCAACCTGCTCTACATCAATGCCCCACCATGGATAGGCCAAATCCCATTTATCTTGCTTACACGAAGATCATAGCCACTATCATGACTCTTTTCACTTCTTAACCAACTATTTTTAGGCCACAAATTGAAAGGCTAAAATTGGCCAAGTCCATCCACAACAGACCATTCATCTAGAGATCACCAAATGGTGGGACCTACTCGATTGGTCATTGATGAAGGTGTCACCTTGGTCCTACACGTTGCATCCGTCCATTTCAGCACCTAAAGTTCGGGTTGGTATCATTTAAATGATTTGATGTTTGGGCCATTCAAGCCCAGGACATGAGAGAGATAGAACCAGTGGTTTTGGAAATAACTTAAAATGGAAAGAAGGGGATGGCTTTATTCCTTTGGAAATCCATAACAATAGCAAAATCTCCCAAGTTCCATGCCATGCCTGGATTTAGATGCCATTCATCAGCTACCTAAGGTTGCAAAGTAAATGCACACTTATAAGATTTTTATTAGGTGGTCCCCACATAATTATTAGTTTTGATATGATTGTTGAATTATTTCAATGATAATTAGGATCAATACAAATAGGTAATGATGATATACTTGAATTGTGCTATCTACACACAATAATCCAAATTAATATAGATTATGTCTAATTGAGTTGAAGTCCGGCGAGAAAAATGAGTGCTCCGAGAAAGAAAAGAAAAGAAAAAAAACAAATCCGACCACTTACATATGTGGCTCACTTGATTAACCAACTATCTTAATTTTGAGAGTCCAACATCTTGACTTTGCACTACGCAATAAATGGCTTGACTCTTTGACATGCATGCCATGCAACCGTGGGAATTATAAGAGATCAACTAGGGGTGCACACGAACCGGTAGAACTAGACTGGAATTGACCCGACCACACAGATTGATCCGGTTCTAAAGTGCACCGATTCTAGTTCCGATTTTGAAAATCAAAGAACCAGTTAGTTCGGTTTGATTCTCAGTTTGGGTTCGTAGAACCAAACCGAAAAGTAGAACTGAATCATGTTACTGAACTTGGAACTAGACCCTTTAGTCAATAAATATTTACATTTTTTAAAAAAAAATAAAAAACTACGCCATTCATCAAATGGATCACAACACGAATAGATATTGAAAGCAAAATCATTTTTGGAATATGAAAGGGTCATAAAAACAGTCGACAAGATTATGCTATGTGAAAATTTTCAATAAACAAAATTGGGTTGGATTATAAAAAAATAAAAACCATGCAATTGAGCTGGATTATAAAAACAAACTTTTCAATTGGGTTATATTATAAAAAGCCCATAACTGTAGAACTGAACTGGAATTGAACCAATTTTTTATGGCTGGATTCCAATTCAATTCTAGGGTACAAACGGTTCGGTTCTGGTTCTAGTTTTCCTGGAACCATTGGTAACAATTTAGCTCCAGTTTCACTCTAGATTTAGACTGAACGAACCGTGTATACTCCTAAGACCAACATGTTATTGTATCAATTAGTGGGTCCAGATCCAAAATTCAGACTCATGTAGTCTAGTCCAAAAGTTCACTTCTCTTTTTCTTTTTTTTTTTTTTTTTTTTTTTTTTTTTTTTTTTTTTTTTTTGGGTTAGCTTGTTAGTACACACCCTATTGTCAATACACACTCCACTGTTAGCCACCCCCACTAGGGAATCAATGCCAAGACTTCAGTGTTGAAACAAAGTTCACTTAAATTACTATACAAATCCAATATTGGACCTCTGAAAATCAACCCAGGAGAACATGTACCAAGTTGTTAAATGGGTCCAATTTGGACCATGTCCCCAACCAAATAGGTCAGCCGTTGTTCTTTTTCATTTCTTCCATTCTTTCTTTCATTTATTTTCCTTGCACTCCACAAAAACCAAAATTCAAGGGACAGTTGTTTGCACGCCATTTACCAACGGGAATTTCATTTAATTCCATTTATGTTTACATATCTAAATGAAATTTCACATCTACGTAAGAACCCCTTCAAACGTCACCTTTTGAAAGATTTACATTTCATACGTTAGTTTCAGTTTATGAAAGTGGGCCATGTTCATTGATAGAGTTTGTCCGTCCATTTTCCCAGCATGAGCATGAAATATGCATCAAAGATCTCTCCTTCAAATGAAAAGGGCTCAGAGATTGTTGTGTAGGATCTTCCAATATGGGTGGAATCTGATGGACGGTTCATCCACAGCTGGATTCAACAGACCAATGATCTGGATCGTTGAACCATGGGCCGACACCTGTACAAACTCAAAATAATGTCAACAGTCAATATTCGGTGGGAGGAAGTGAAGAAAATGATGGATAGGATTATCTAGAGTTGTAATTTCTGAAAGATAAGTCATCTATTATAGGGTCCTCTAGATGGATGATCGATTGTTGCATCATCTGATCACGTGTACTACTGAGAGATGGCTTTGCAAGAACGAATGTTGCAATTAGGATTGCAAAATTACAATCCAACGGTTGAGATTATTTGAGAATTGTAGTAGAAATGGTGAAAAATGGCAGCGAATTTGATAATGGCACCTGTGACCATGTCGAGCCATGATGCTCATGGTTCCACCAATTGATGAGGCGGATTGATTTGGAGACCCCTACACCAGCCAGCTAGCTGGTTGAAAAGCTCTAGGCTGCACCACGATGTACGTGTTTTATCCATGCCATCCATCTATTTTTTCAGCTCATTTTAGCTAACGAGCCCAAAAATGAGGTAGATCCAAAGTTCAAGTAGACCACACACCACTGGAAGAGTGGAATTGACACCTACGGTTGAAAACTTCTTGTGGGCCACAGAAGTCTCGGATCAAGATGATATTTATGTTTTCCATTCATTTAGAGATACGTGACTTTATAAACAGGTAGGATGGCAAACATTGCGATGGCCCCAGGAAGTTCTAGGATGTAAACGTTTAATGTCCACTATTTCCCAAGGTGTGGTTCACTTGAGATTTGGATGTATCTCATTTTTGGTCTCACAGCCTAAAATGAGCCGACAAAATGGATAGACAGCGTGGATAAACACATACATCATGGTAGGCCCCACAGATCTTTTCTACCAATTAGCTGGTTGGTGTATGGGGTCACCGGCCAATCCTCGTCTGGAATCTAACCTAGTAACTCAATAGGATTTTGGTCTAAATAGAGCCGCATCCTTGAATCTAGTTTTTAATTTTTAGAGAATGAAAATCCATTCACCGCAGCTATCCCTTGTATAGTGGGCTCTCGTCTCGAAGGGAGAAATGTTTCTTTTAAATGGACGTAAGCACCACCAAAATTGAAATTCGGTCTATCACTTGGTCAATCTGATCCGTTCATTTTAATCATACAACAGTGAACTCATAGTAAAGTATTTTTTTAAAAAATTTTTGTTTGAAGTTCTTTGTGACCTACAATTACACTAATGTTATAAGTTAATTTTGAATTGTTTTCTCCTGTGTGATTTATTTGTGAAGAGTTTTGCCCTTAAACTTGGGCATATAAAATTAAAATCCTTTACATATGGATGAGATATATTCGCTTCACCACAATCCAGTAGGCTCCACATAAGATATGGATGTGTTCAAAACATAGAGCCCTTGTCACACAAGGGCCATTTGGTTGTTTTCTTCTTCCTTGATTTTTTCATGAGAGTAAATGAGGGTATGAAAGGGAGGATGATATTTTTTTATTCAATTCTTTCTTCATTCATCGGTTCCTTTATGGTTGTTTAATTATTTATTTTTATTGGTATGAATGGTGGGAGTTTGTGAAAGATAGGAGGTTTGGTGGTTCCCTTTATGCTTGTTTTTGTTTTTTGTTTGTTTGGGTATGATTGGTGGGAGTTTGTGAAAGGGAGGAGTTCGTGAAATATAGGAGAGTATGAAGTTCATAAAATATAGGAGAGTATGGGGTTCCATCTTTTTGTATGAATAGTGAGACAATAATGATTGCAGATATTCCTCGTTGACCGCTGATATTAACAGTGGCCCGCTAATATTCATTATGGACCATTGATATTAACACTGGAATGTTGATATTTAGTTGAGGACCACTAATATTAACATCGGACCGCTGATATTCAGTTGAGGACCACTGATATTCGGTGTACACTGCTAATATTCAGTTGAGGATCGTTGATATTCATTTGAGGACCATTGATATTTAGTTGGTCTTGGAATATCAGTGGTTCTCGACTGAATATCAACGGTGCACGTTAATAATATCCGTAGTTTTCAATGTATATCAGCGGTCCTGTAACACCCCGAATTTCAGGGGGCCGAGTAGGTACTCGGCTCCCGAATTCCCGAGTGCCACTTATGCCCTACTGGGTTTCGAAATATGCATAATTGGTTTGTTTCATAAGCGATGGAGAAATTTAAGTGGACCATGCAACATAAATCAAGACTAAAATAGTAAACACATGTGTAACTATCATGGAGTAAGCAGATCAGACAAAAAGATAATGTAAGTGAACTTGAGGGATCATGTCCCACAAAAATACACACAATCCAGAAATATAAACCATGCTCAGAACCCCATCACCAATCATAAGGCGGTTTATGGGGACCCATCGAAAATCTGGAAGTATGACCGCTCCTTCTCCTCGGCCACGCTTGCTCCATCAAGCGCATCGAACTCTGTAATTCTTGCATTTAAGACAAGTTTTAGTTGTTGTTTTAAAATACCGTCCCAGAGTAGGAGTGAGTAATCAACTCAGTAGATACCATTGGCAATAAGTTATGCATATTACCAATTTCATGGACGAAGTTAGTGAAAAGTAATCAATCACAAGATCCTAATTACTCTTATTAATGTGTATGCATGGTTTCATGATATGATGCAAGCCCTCACATCTAATACTCCCTCGAGCGATATCATCTAACGATCATAATGCCAAACACTTCCTCAATGCGACCTCGACTACTGAATCACCAACCTAACTAATGCAATGTGATGGTGAGCATGTTAGCCGTGTTGGTTAGTTACGTTCATTCAACTAGAGGTTTGGGGAACCTGGAACACCCTAACCGATTAATGCCTTATCCTGATCGCACGGCCCTGGCGGCCGTGGCAGTCTTGCTCTCGCGATCCTTAGCCCGTTGGGGTTTGTCACTCTCAATAAATAGAAATATACGAGGGGCAATTATAAGGAAGAGTTCTTGCTCGCGGTCACTACAGGAATGCTCGTCACCCCAACGTTGGCCGACAGCCCTAGTATACTGTCCCATTCCACCATGCCTGGCTCTCAAGACTTGTGGACAGCAACAAGCAGGTTATCAGTGGGCGCAACTAGATGCGGGGTGTCTCAGGTTCAAGCAGACATGTACATACATGGTTAACGATCGTGGTCGACCAGCTGATGAGCCAATTTGTCTCCTTTAGACGAATTACGAAACGTACGACATTGGGAGCAAACGTCCCGCGTAGTCCAACTACTGCTGACTATCCGAATTTCGACTAATTGGGCCAAATTGGTCCTTGCACGGCCCTACTGAGGGGGCTGCCCATGCGGGTTCTGAAGTTACTGGCCAAACCGGCAAGAGTGGCTGTGTATCAATGAAACATATTAAAGTAGATGTCGATCTACTCGTAGTTGTGAAAGATTTAGACATACATAGCAGTAAATTGTAGACATTGTCATAATGATTCATCAAGGATTCTTAAATACATAAAAAAAATTAAATAAGCATGTAAACAAGCTCAATTTCAGAGAAATTAATCATGCATAGAATGAAATTGGTAATTAGTCATGTGTATAGGGGGCATGCAACATAATTTTCCTATTTGTTTTAGAATTTGGGGATGTGTCATACTTTTTTTTTCATAATAAACAGGAAATCAGGCAAAACAAGGATTTTAGGCGGTTGAGAGCCTAAGTTTCTCCCCTAAACAGGATTTATTCGAGGCAACACTCCAAGTTTACCATTACCATACATGCAACTGACATGCAAAACGAATTCTACACCCACAATCGCTAATTTCGACATATATTTGACAAATGGCCACCTATAATTAATGGTCCGCACCTAGGGGTTGCCGAGGGCTTGTGGAGTTGCTCTTGGGGTTCCGGACTTGTGAATTTGACGAGTCGGAGCCCTGTGTCAAATGGATTTGCATGCTAGGACACATGCATGTGCCTCAATGTGCTGAAATTTAGGAGATGATAGGGTGGTTACCTTCCAATCACTGGCAAATCGCTTCTGTGGAGGAGGAGTTGCGATTTCTGGCGTGGGGTTGTGATGGGAGAGAAAATTTCCTCAAATCCCATCTCTTTGGAGCTCCTTCCCTCTCTACTCTCTCTTCTCTCTCTCCTCTCTTTGCAGGAAAAATTTGTATGAGAGTGAGGGAGAGAGTTTCTTGAGTTTATATAGTCTGGAATTGAGCTCAAATGGCCCTAGGGTGGCTAATCCTAATGCACATAACCTTATGGGGTACATTTATGGTTCCTGGGGTTGTCCCAGTGGCCCCTTGGCCCATTTGTGCCATGAGATAGGTGTCCCATAGACTGATGAGGGGCCATCCCAAATTTGGTGGCAAATGGATGGGGAAATTGACCTCAGGTGCCTGATTTAGTGGTGGGGCTAACTCACTTAAGTTTCAGGTTTCAAGTCCTGGAGAGTCGCGCCTTTCAAGCTTTACCTTCACGGTCCAAGTTGTGCGGTTCGGGGCATCGTTCAGGCCCACTGTCCGCGATGATGTCAAGCCCAGTGAGATGGAAATTATTCTATAATTTCGGAACTAGTGGCCCATTAACAAGCAGTGTAGAGCTTGTTTGAGTAATTGGGGCATTTTTGGAATGAATTGGATAAAGAGATTTTTTGGGCGCAATGGTTAAGGTCTGGATTAGCTAAGTCCATAGTGTGGTCTTTTCGCAATTAGCGAAAATGACGATTTGGTCATAGTCACTACTAAACCATCGGTTCTTAGGCTAAGCAGATAATTAGGTTGACCTAGTTTGCTAGTTAAGATCCGGCCTATAGCTGGCTTGGCTTTGGGTAGTTCTTTAATTTGGTTACAGTTGTCTTGATTAGTTAGTGATAAGTCGGTTAGATTTGCGCCCTAGATAAACAATTCACGAGGTTAGACTTGATGTTGACGTGATCAGACAGATTTGTTGGCTTCATATGATTAGTTAATCGAATTTGTGCGGTTCTTTATCGTTACCACCCACGTATAGGCTCACTTCGAGTATCAAGGGTCAGTAAGTGATAACGTGGGCTGGTTATTTTTAAAAAAAATTAAGAATTTTTGGCAATCCAAAATAGAAAAAATTCAGGATGTTACAATCTACCCCCCTTAAAGACAATTTCGTCCTTGAAATTGCCTAATGTAAATAGGTAAAGATATTCTAATTCCGTATGCCTAAGTTATGTTGATTTCACGTTCATATGTATGTAGGGTGCAACTAAATATGTTAGTCTAGCTTATTGTAGTCTATCCCCCTTAAAACTTTTTCACCATGACGGTTTACTACAATTTTTTTTTTTTTTAAAGATTTGGATTCGTGACGATGGTTCCCCTCTATCTAGAGTAAAAATATATGTTTTCAATGTTCGATCGACATAGAGAAACGGTCGTGGTGGGCTTGAACCCAATACATCGATTATCTACTTGACCAGAGTAGAAGGCTCGTTATATCCCTTCCTAGTCCTAGTGGATCTTGGTCTTTTGCTCGGTCAAAGCAGTGAGTCCATTGGTAGTCGCCCAAGATTGAGAATTGGGTCAAGTCGCGAATGCTTCGCAGGTGTATGATTCTGTAATTCCGTAGTCCGATTATTCTAGACATTTGGGGAATATCAAAATTCATTAGGAAGTTCGAGTTTTACATTGATAAGGTTGTTCATCGGTTTTTTTTATTTATTTATTTAAATGAGAGTCTTGGTTTAATTTATGCTCAACTTGGTGGGTGATGAGTCTCCTACGGTGCTTATGATCAAACGACTATCCTAGAAAGGTTTCCAAGGGCCTAGGGTTTCCTCTCGATGTTATCGTTTTGATCCTATGGCCAATGAGTTATGAGCAAATCATGCTTCAGTTTCATTGATTTTGATAGAAAATGAAGAATCAGAAGTTCTAAGCTATTTTGGAGGTTTAAATGGATGGTGACGCAAGAAAAACCACAGAAATGAAATGAGAAGAATAATGTCTCCTCAACGTGCTATGAACCTTAAATCCACAGGAGAATAATAAAACTTTAAATATTTTACTATAGTCTGCCTCTAATACATGCTTACAGAGTCTTAAACGATGAAACTCAATCTTACTCAAGTGTCCTAATTCAATTGTATCGAAAGAAACTTAAAATAGAAACTATATATATATATAAAATTATAATCACACAGGGTGATTTCTAGTATGATAAAAAAAATTCTTAAGAGACACTGAATACTGAAACCCAAATATGGAAAGATATATCTAGGCCATCGGCAACTCGTGGTTATAAAAATTTTGGTTTCAACACGTTTATCATTAACGGTGTATTTGTCACTTTTAGTAACAATTTTTTTTTTAAAAAAATCATTAATAAGTTTATTTTTATTTCACAAAATTTCATTTCATTTTAAATTTCATAAAAATTATAAAAATTTCGCAAGTACCGGTTGTCCAAAACCAATGATTTTCTATATGATTCCAAAATGTCTTTATTCCTTGTAACAATTTCTATACTTTTAGTTAGTGAAATATTTTTAAAATTTTTATGGTAGTTTATGATTAAGTTTAAAGTCATTCGACAAAATTTCAATTCATTTGGAGTTGTAAAAAAATTATTAAAATTCTAGAAGTAACAGTTGTTTAAAACTAATGATTTTTGGACACTTGTCAAAACATCCTAAAATTAACTATATTTTTATTTTATTTATTTTTATATAAAACTATATTTATTAAGCTTCAATCTGGCTTTTGAATTACCCCAATCATAGTTATATTGAGGAAGATATGATTTTTTGAAGTTAGCCTAAAATCTGAATTTTTCTGAAAAAAATCCGGCGGTGGCCCCGCCACCCCCTGTGGTGGTCAGCGGTGACCTCGCCACCCTTTGTGGTGTCTGGCGGTGGCACGCCGTTTTGTCAGTGGCTCCGCCACTCTTTGTTGAAAAATGGCGTATCTCACAAACCAGAATGAGTTATTCAACGTGCCATATATGATTTTGGGGTAGGAGAGCCACTTTAGCAAAAAAAAAAAAAAAAAAAAAAAACTAGGTTATTTTGTGAAATTCTATCAGGTCAATGGTCTAAAATCCATTTTATTTATATTTTTACTATTATAGTAAGTTTTAGTTTAATTATAGTTCTTCATCCTTTGAGATTTAGGAGATGTGTCTAACATGAAAAGTACTTAGAAAAATTAGAAGAATAAAGCAGTGAAATGTGAGAAGTTGGTAGCCTTGAGGAAGATGGGTTTAGGGAATAAGGGATTTTGATCATCCCACGTCTAAGATCGACTGGAATTAGTCGATCGGAGTTGGCGGTGGCCCATTTGGGCTTAAGGGTACCGGTTCACAACGAACTTAAGTTTTTCTCACCCCATACTTCTCATTCTTTCCCAATCCAACTCCGTTTTGCCTATTCCATGATCGGGGTGAACTAGAAAAAGGCCCGATTGGAAGCGAAGATGATCTGGACCGTCGCAACTTAAAATTGACGTATGTCATAAACCGAAATGAATCATCAGGTGTACCATACATGATTTTGGGGTAGGGCGAGTTGCTTTAGTCACCCAACCCTGCTATACTGGGTTGCGAAAACTGAATTTGTGAGTTTTCCCCTGATTGCGGCCTAAACACATTTGAGTGCTCCAAGACCCAATCTCGACTATCATCATAGCTACTCTCTCTTCATTTAAGTCCCTTCTAAGTTCAAATTTCTAAACTAAGGCCCAAATACTCGAAATGATTGCGGGTTCGGCCCTAGGGTTTAACGTTACTAAGTTTCAACGCTCCCATCCACGTCAGCGAATGCGATATGTCGAGTCTACAGCCCACGGTCCAACTTAGCCTCAAACCATGCTCTGATACCGCCTATTGTGCCCTGAATTTTGGGGGGCCAAGTAGGTACTCGGCTCCCGAATTCCTGGGTGCCACTTATATCCCACTGGGTTTTTAAATATGCATAATTTGTTTGTTTCATAAGCAATGGAGAAATTTAAGTGGACCATGCAGCATAAATCAAGATTAAAATAGTAAACACATGTGCAACTATCATGGAGTAAGCAAATCCGACAAAAAGATAATATAAGTGAACGTGAGGGACCGTGTCTCACAAAAATACACATGATCCAAAAATATAAACCCTACCCTGAACCCCATCACTAATCCTAAGGCGGTCTATGGGGACCCGTCGAAAATCTGGAAGTACGACTGTTCCTCCTCCTCATCCATGCTTGCTCCATCAAGCGCATCGAACTCTGTAATCCTTGCATTTAAGATAGATTCTGGTTGATACTTTAAAACACCATCCCAGAGTGGGAGTGAGTGATCAACTCAGTGGATACAATTAACAATAAGTTATGCATATTATCAATTCCATGGACGAAGTTAGTGAAAAGCAATCAATCATAAGATCCTAATTACTTTTATTAATGTGTATGTATGGTTCCATGATATGATACATGCCCTCACATCCAACACTCCCTCGAGTGACACCGTCTAACGATCGCAATGCCAAATACTCCCTCAATGCGACCTCGACTGCCGAATCGCTAACCTAACTAATGCAATGTGATGGTGAACATGTTAGTCGTGTTGGTTAGTTACGTTCATTCAACCATCAGTTTGGAAAAACTGGAACACCCTAATCGATTAATGCCTTATCTCGATCGCGCGGCCCTGACGGCTGTGCCAATCTTGCTCTCGTGATCCTTGGCCCGTTTGGGTTCGTCACTCGCAATAAATAGAAATATACGAGGGGCAATTATAAGGAAGAGTTCTTGGTCGCGGTCACTACAGGGAGGCTTGTCACGCCAGCGTTGGCCGACAGCTTGAGCATACTATCCTATTCCACCATGCCCGACTCTCGAGACTTGTGGGCTGCAACAAGCGGGTTATCAGTGGGCGTAACTGGACGCAGGGTGTCTCAGGTTCAAGCAGACATGTACATACATGGTTAACAATCATGGTCGACCCGCTGATGAGCCAATTTGTCCCCTCTAGATGAATTACGAAACGCATGACATTGGGAGCAAGCGTCCCGAGTAGTCTAATTACTGCCAATTCTCTGAATTTCGACTAATTGGGCCAAATCGGTCCTTGAACAGCCCTACCGAGGGGGCTGCCCATGCGGGTTTTGAAGTTACTGGCCAAACCGACAAGAGTGACAGTGTATCAATGAAACATATTAAAGTAGATGTCGATCTACTCATAGTTGTGAAAGATTTAGACATACATAGCAGTAAATTGTAGACATTATCATCATTATTCATCAAGGATTCTTAAATACAGGGAAAATTTAAATAAGCATGTAAATAAGCTCAATTTCAAAGAATGAAATTGGTAATTAGTCATGTGTATAGGGGGCATGCAACAGAATTTTCCTATTTGTTTCAGAATTCGGGGATGTGTCATACTTTTATTTTCATAATAAACAGGAAATCAGGTAAAGCAAGGATTTGGTGTGGTTGAGAGCCCAAGTTTCTCCCCTAACCGGGATTTATCCGAGGCAACACTCCAAGTCTACCATTACCATACATGCAACTGACATGCAAAAACGAATTCTACACCCACAATCGCTAATTTCGGCCTAGATTTGACAAATGGCCACCTATAATTAATGGTCCGCACCTAGGGGTTGCCGAGGGCTTGCGGAGTTGCTCTTGGGGTTCCGGACTTGTGAATTTGACGCATTGGAGCCTTGTGTCAAATGGATTCGCATGTTAGGACACATGCATGTGGTTCAATGTGCTGAAATTTAGGAGATGATAGGGTGGTTACCTTCCAATCACCGGCAAATCGCTTTCGTGCGGAGGAGTTACGATTTCTAGCGCGAGGTTGTGATGGGAGAGGAAATTTCCTCAAATCCCAGCTCTTTGGAGCTCCTTCCCTCTCTACTCTCTCTACTCTCTCTCCTCTCTTTGCTAGAAAAATTCATATGGGAGTGAGGGAGAGAGTTTCTTAAGTTTATACAATCTGGAATTTAGCTTAAATGGCCCTAGAGTGGCTAATCTTAATGCACATAACCTTATGGGGTACATTTATTGTCCCTGGGGTTGTCCCAATGGCCCCTTGGCCCATCTGTGCCATAGGATAGGTGTCTCATAGACTGATGAGGGGCCGTCCCAAATTTGGTGGTAAATGGATGGGAAAATTGACCGCAGGGGCCTAATTTGTGATCGACGGTCACTGTTGATCGATCAGGGCCCCAGTTATACGGATATGAGCAGGGAAATATCCCTGACTCATGGCCCGAGTTTGATTGCAATTCAACGGTTGGAAAGTCACAAATTCACCGTTTTAGTGGTGGGGCCAACTCACTTAAGTTTCAGGTTTCAAGTCCCGAAAAGTCGCGCCTTTCAAGCTTTACCTTTACGGTCCAAGTTGTGAGGTTCAGGGCATCGTTCGGGCCCACCGTCTGCAATGGACGTCAAGCCCAGTGAGATGGACATTATTCTATAATTTCGAAACTAGTGGCCACTAACGAGCGGTCTAGAGCTTGTTTGGGTAATTGGGGCATTTCTGGAATGAATTGGATAGGGAGATTTTTTGTACGCAATGGTTAGGGTCTGGATTAGCTAAGTCCATAGTGTGATCTTTTCGCAATTAATGAAAATAACGATTCAGTTATAATCACTCTAAACCATCGGTTCTTAGGCTAAGTGGATAATTAGGTTAACCTGGTTCGCTAGTTAAGATCTGGCTTATAGCTGGCTTGGCTTTGTGTAGTTCTTTAATTTGGTTACGGTTGTCTTGATTAGTCAGTGATAGGTCGGTCAGATTTGAGCCCTAGATGAACAATTCATGAGGTTAGACTTGATGTTTAAGTGATCAGGCAAATTTGTTGGCTTCATACGGTTGGTTAATCGAATTTGTGCGGTTCTTTATCGGTACTACCCACATATAGGCTCACTTCGAGCATCAAGGATCACCAAGTGATGACGTGGGCTGGTTATAAAAAAAAAAAAAATAATAATAAATTAAGGATTTTTGGCAATCCAAAATAGGGAAAATTTAAGATGTTATGGGTCCATTGCTAATATATGCAGTACACAGTGAATCTTACCATTAATTTCAGTGGTCCTCTGTTAATATTCGCAGTCCTCACTAAATATCAGTGGTCCACTGTTAATATCAATACCCCACAGTGAATTCCGCGATCTCTGTTGTCTTACCATTCATACAAAAAAAAAAAAAAAAAGGACTCGCATATTGTCCTCCATTTCACAAACTCTTACCATTCATGTAATAAATAAATAAATAAAACCCCCACAACAACTATAAATAGAGTTACCACACCCTCCTCCCTTTCACAAACTCTCACCAATTATATCCAACCAGACGAAAAACAAAAACAAGCATAAAGGGAACCACTACACATCTTATCTTTCACAAATTCTCACCATTAAAATTTCTTTCATTGCAAAATTCATCAATTACAACATTGTTCCATTATAAAAATTTATCAATTACAACATTCTTTCATTATAAAATTCATCAATTATACAAGAAACCACCTCACCCCATATCTTTCACAAGCTCCCATCATTCATACAAAAACAAAAACAAAAAACAACCATAAAGGGAACCAATGAATGACAAAAGGAAGAAGGAATGAAGAAGAAAAAATGAAGGGAGTAAAAAAAATACCATCTTCCCGTTCACACCCTTATCCCCTCTCATGAAAAAAATCAATGAAGAAGGAAATGGCCTGAACCCATCCATATCTTACGTGGGGCCCAATGAGTTATTTTAAAGCAAATTCGTCCCATGCACATGTAAGGAGTTTTAATTTCATGTCATTGGTTCAAGTTTGAGGGCAAAACTTATCACTGATGAACCACGTTGGAGGAAAGAGTTTAGAATTAATACACAAAGTTAATATAATTGTAGGTAGGGCTGAAAGTTGGGTGGGTTCAACCCGACCTACCCGACATTGGGTTGGGCTCGGGTAGGATATATCAGGTTTGATCTCAAGCTTGGGCTATACAAACATCAACCCGATAAAACTTGGGTTGGGCTCGGGTTGAGGTCTCAGGTTGCCTGACCTTACTTGAACCCAATCAATATATAAGTTACTTATAAATTATAACTGAGTGTGGATCGTTTGTGTCGAAGGCAGACTAGTGATATCGGGTCTCATTTGTCCACGTCATTTCCAAGGACTTAAGCTAACAAGATATGCCGGATTTATCTCTCTCAAATAGATTGGGTGCTATGCTACATGACTTTTAAAGGAGTAATTGTTCTATATTTTAGCTTATTTTTTTAAAGAAAAAAACAATGAAGTTTTCTATGATGAATAATCACATATATAATTAATAAAATCATAGATACAAAAAATAAGTCCTATATTGAAATATAATAAGCTAATATAATAACGAAAATATTAGCCCGTATATACCCGACCAACCCGATCAACCCGACCGAGCCTGCTTGGGTTGGGCTTGGGTTGAGAATTTCCAACCCGAGATTAAGTTGGGTTGGGTTAGGGTTGAGGTATAGGAACCTTGAGTTGAGTTAGGGTTGAGCACCAACTCGACCCAACCCGCCCGACTTTCAGCCCTAATTGTAGGCCACCGAGAGCTTCGATAAAAAAAAAAAAAAAAAAAAAAAAAACTGGAAAAAAAAATAAAATCAGTATGTTTATGTGACTATATGTATTAAATTAAAATGAACGAATCATATCGGGATAAAGATAGATAAGAAAAATCTTTATTTTTAGTATAGTCCACGCCCATTTTTCAAAAAAACATTTCTCTTCTCAAGACAAGAGCCATCATAGTGGTGGGGTATTTTCATTCTTAGAAAAATGAAAAAGTGACTTGAAGGCTGGGGTAGTTTGACATCGTGGATTGGAGGGGATTTGAGGCGGTTTCAAATCTCCTGTTGTTTGGCACCATAAAGTAACCGGGGGTTTCAAATCCAGGGGGTTTCCAATCCCCTCTTTGAGGGGGTTTGTAATCTAGGGTGAGAGCTTGGATTACACCTTAAATCATTTCAATAGTTGCATGTGTAACATGTGTGTCACTATACACTATCATTCTATTGGACACATGACCCACTAATGATGATCAGCACCGTCCAAATACTGTCCATGTAAATCAACAATTAAAAATCGTTGGTTAGTCGCTCAAACATGATCTTGTGCTTGTGGCCCATCCGAGACTTGGAATTTCATCATTTTCGGGCAAAGCATATATTTCAGCGGGCTTATCACAACCATTGTGTCAAAAATTACATATCTCACTAATTAGAGATATTAAAGTTGATTTAGTAATTAAATTCAAACCCTTGTAAATATACCATAGATAGGTACTTTTGGATTAAAGTTAATTCACACTCCAGGGTGGCACACACAGGAGGAGGATAGCAAATCCAAGGGTTTCTAATACTGGGGGTTCCAAATCCACGCTCCCAAACAGGCCATAAAAAAAAAAAAAAAAATTAAAAATACAAAATAAAAAATCTTGAAAAGTAACTGCTCCTGCGGTGACCATGTCACGCTACACGACTATTTAGACCAAAAACCCCAATCAGAGTTTGGAAATAACATGTTTGATAAACTACATCTGACTTATTGTTAATGGACGTGCACCATGCCCGTTAGATCATTTTAAGGTCATGTTTTAGTGATCTAAACCGTTCCTTTATGATTATCCTCACTATGGATGGATGGATTTCGGAAATTAGATCTCCCATATTGGACTACGTCAACTTTTGATCGTTTAAATCATTCCTTCGAAAATAGACCGTCTCCTTAATCATTATTTTGTAGAACAATAATAAAATATTTAAGACCTTTCTTTTCAAGAATGACCATCAGATGCATATATCACTGAATGAACAGTCTGGATCACCAAAATGGTCTCAGATCCAATGGCCATAGTCCCTTATCCTACCTTATAACCATGCACACTGAATCATTGTAGCATGCCTCTAGAAACAACCCAAGACCCAAACAGTCCTTGTGATCAAACCAAAACGCACGCTTAGGTATGATTCCTGACACTCAATCAAAAGAAAAAGTCACAAAGAGAGTGGAAGTTGGTAGACTTGTACACCAAACTGCCTTCCCTCTCTTCTCAACCGTTGTTACCCATGTAGTAAGTACACGCCACTCCACCAAACTCCCTCTGCCAACTCAGATTACCAAAATACCCCTCAATTTTTATTTTTTATTTTTTAAAATTTTCATTAAAATAAACTTACCCAAGAGAAAAAAAAATGGCCCTCTAGACGGACGAGGATTGGGTACCAACCCAGGGCTCTGAGAGGCCCACCATTATGTATGAGTTTTATCCACACCGTCCATCTATTTTTACATATCATTTTAGTGTGCAAGAAAAACAATGAGGCAGATCCGAGGTTCAAGTGGACCACGTAGTGGAGATTGAATGCCTACCGTTGAAAACTTCTTGTGGGCCATAGAAGTTTTGGATGAAAATGATATTTGTGTTTTCCTTTCATCCAGTTATATGTGACTTTAGGAATAAGTTGGATCGCAAATAAACATCACCATGGGAACTAGGAAGGTTCCAATGGTGTGCGTCATTATAACTGTTGGTTCCTGTGGTGTGGTCCACTTGAGCCTTGGATCTACCTCATTTTTGGGCTTATTGCCTAAAATGATGTGAAAAAATGGATGGACAATGTGGATTAAATCCGTACATCACGGTGTCCCCTCGGATCCCCCAGCTTGTTCCAACCTTGGATCAAACCGGGTAGTACCTAATCCGCGTAGATGTGAGAACACTCAGCATTCCAACTCACATTTTCGTAAGGGTGACAATAAGCCATTTGGACAAAACCACCCATTTAGAGAAATTAAACCAACGGTCTACATTCAAGATGGTTGGGCCTATCTAAATCACAGGACGGTCTAAAATGGCTCGAGCCCAAGCCCAACACGAAAATTGATCGACCGAGCCATGCATGAGTTAGTCCTATGATAGCTTCTTTCTAACATTAAAATAACTTGACCCAAGCCAGCCCAAATCCAGGTCAGGTCGACTACCCTGCCCATTGCCACATTTACATTTTGGCCCACCACATGGTTTCTATTGAATATTTAAAAAAGGGCATTGTTTATATCATATTGACATCAACAAAGGGCATTTCAGTCCATAAAAAAATATAGGTGGGTAACATAGAACTGTGAAGCTTGTCCATGTTACTAAAGTTATTATTATTGCATTTATATAACTTACAGCTTACCTTCAATGAGTAAGAATCCTTCAAAGCTAGCTCTTCCTCTCATGGCTTCCTCACTCACCTTTAAACGTCTTTGGTGCTTTTTCATAGTACTAATCTCCATCACTACTCTTAGCCATGCACGTACGTTTTTAACCCACACTTGAATTTTTTGTTTTTGGGTGCAAATGGTTGTATGGTTTTAGTCATTTTTTTCTTCTAATTTTGTGTTATTGTTGTAAATCATGCAGAACAAAGTCCGGCCCAAATCGTCGCCAAAGCATTGCTTTGTTTCAACCAACGCATGGTAAGTGAACTTCTACCGAGCGATGTTCATACAGTGTTTGTGAGCGGTTAGGGCGCGTTTGGATTCACTATCGAATTGAATTACAATTGTTGGTATGACAAATTGGAAATAACCAAGCTGTAATTGAGTTCATTAACATTTGAGTCTAGACTCTTGGGTTCATGTTGCAAGTTATACATGCCGGAGAAAATCATTACACTTTGTCTATATATCTCCACATGATTGAACTAGATATTCTCAATCAAATTCACTTGTGCATCCAAACACAGCCAAAATGTAATTGATTTTAAGTGATTCCCTCTCAATTAGTTTGGTAGTTTTGCTGGTATTTCTTGGGGCATGATTTTAAGACTCCATGACTTGGATCAACATCGAGTTGAGTTGTGACTTGTTAGAGACTTATCCACAGCAACAACCAGCGACCCTTCACAGTGCAGTTACACGAAGACTAGTTCAAATATTTCCCAGGATTCTTGATATGTTTGTTTAGCTATGAAATCGGTTTTAATTCAAATGTTTAAATTCAAATGTATTCCTCTGCTTCTATCTTTCATGACTCAGTTGTAATAGAATATATTTTACATCTCTATAAATACACGCATATACCTGTGTTTAAGGTAAGGCAGCAATTCTCCAAATATATTCAGTCTTCACATGACTTGGACAAGTCGGGCTAACTCAGCCAAATCGCGCTGAGTCACCTATTATTTTTTGTTCCGACTCGCACGTTGAAATGGGTTGGGTCTGGTTGAGTCTAAGCCCACTCGGAAATGACTCGACTGAGTCTTAAACCTTGAATGGGACGACAGGATTATGGTCTGTGAGACACGCCAGGCCTAGATTTTGAACTGATCGATGTGGGTCAGTTTAATAGAAAATACTTATGTTCAATTAGGTTGATTATTCTTACCATGCATGAAATTAAGGAGAATCTTTCTTACATGTTGATACAACGTTTATTTCAATGTAAAATAAGATTTATGCGAGCTGCCAACAAGCTTACCAGTTGAACCAGAGCGGAAACATCAACGTTCCTAGTGATGCGACAGACGAGTACTGCAATGGGCCTTGCTACACTGAAACAGAGCTCGTGCTGAACTGCGTCGACGGCATTTTATCAAACTTCATATTCTACAACAAAGCAACAGTGCAAGATGTTCGGACAACGATAAGTGCAGCATGCAGCGATACTAGTGAAAGAGGTAACATTGTGAATAATATCACCTCAGAGCCAGCTCCACAGCTAAATGGTACACTAGCCAGGACATCAGGCAGGCCCACAAAAACCTGCAAGGAGGACCATTTAATTACCTTGTGGCCTGACCCGACCCAACCCGACCCACTTAAAATTCAACAATCTAAAGCCCAACCTGACCCATTTAATTGGAATTTTGTAGGGTTCGACCGACCCGCTCCGGCATGACCACAAATGGGTTTTAAAATGGAACATGGGGCTAAAGGTATTCCATCCCAGACCAACTAGTGGATACATACGAACATGCATTAATTGTATGAATGTATCTACTCATTGTCTATTAGTTTGTTTGGGGTCTTGGGTAGGGCTGGGTAGGGTTAGCTGGCCAAGACCATTGACAAGCCATATAAGTAGGTCAGGTTGGGTAGGGTTCAACCATAGCCTAACTGTTTAAGCAAATTGGCAACATTTTCTATACCAAACTAGACCCATTAACCATTTAGCTTGGTCCAAACTTGCCTCTACACAAGTCAGGTCAGTTAACTAGTGGGCCAACCTGACCCATTATCCTTCCTGATAATGACTGAACCCACCATCGCCTTAGGTAGGGGTGCACACGATTCGGTTCGGTCCGGTTCTGGGGTAAAACTGGAATGAATTGTTCCCAACGGTTCCAGGAAAAGCAGAAACAGGACGAGACCGTTTGCACCCTAGAACCGAATCAAAACAGGACGGTAAAAAATTGGTTTGGTTCCAGTTTAGGTCTATGGTTCTGGGCTTTTTATAATCCAGTCCAATTACATGGTTTGTTTTTATAATCCAACCCAATTACATGGTTTTATATATATATATATATATATATATATATATATATATATATATATATATATAATATATAAACCGGTCCAATTGCACAATTCTTGAGAGACTGAGAGACCACGAAATGGGAGGAAAATAAAGAGAGATTAGTGTTTTTTTTTTTTCTTTTTATGTTTAAAAAATTGAAATTTAAATATTTATTGACTGAGGGGTCTGGTTCTATGTTCGGATCCAATGTTCGGTTCTACGGTCCAGTTTGATTCTACATAACCCCAAATCGACAACCCAACCGAACTAACCAGTTCTTTGATTTTCAGAATCGGAATTGGAATCGGTGCGCTTCAAAACTGGACCAAAGAGTGCCGTCTGATCAGTTCTGGTCCAGTTTACTAGTTCCACCGGTTCTGTGTGCCGCCCTGGCCTTAGGGCCCACTTGATGAATGGCAAGGAACATCAAGTGGGCCCTAACCAGTTCTTTGATTTTCAGAATCTGAATTGGAATCGGTGCGCTTCAAAACCGGACCAAAGAGTGCCGTCTGATCGGTTCTGGTCCAGTTTACTAGTTCCACTGGTTCTGTGTGCCGCCCTGGCCTTAGGGCCCACTTGATGAATGGCAAGGAACATCCTAGCATTGGATATGCAACTAATAATTTTACTAATTTCCATATGTAAATTCATGTATTTTGCAGGTAACTTTGATGTGGCCTCCCACATCCAAGGTGAACACGGCCATGCACACAAGCATGTCCACCCCATCTACATGTACATGGTGATGGCCATAGGAGGTGGTTTCCTACTTTGAAGCTTCTAAATGTTATGGCCATATAATTACCACGTTGAAGAGTATATATACATGTCTGATAATGTAATGACCATGTACTAAAATATAGCTTATGGCCCACAACATTAAGAGCAGAGATCTCTGATAATGTAATGACCATATGTACTAAATATTGCTTATGGCCACCTTAATATATAGTGTTTTTATAAAAATGGATGGATGCTTTGTCTCAATCGCAAATGACAGCTTGTTTATGAAAAAAATAATTATTTAAAAATGGGGAAATGACATGATGGGGAAGGGTAGAATAGATTGGGACCGTAAATGGTCCGTGGATGGCCATGGCTCGTATTTAGTCTCTTAAACCGTTAACTAATGGCTCTAATTACATGCCCATTAAAATAAATAAAAGAGTTAAATGATCGAAGGTTTCAATCTAAGAATTTTCTTTGTGATATTCTACCAAGAGTTATATTATATAAATGGTTTAAATCATTAAAACATAAATTTTTTTAACCTAACAAGTGTCTTTAAACTATTCATTATTTTAGTAGTAGTCATCTTCAGTAACGTGAGCTAAGCTATTGAGCATTGGCCAAGCATGGTGCAAACATATATATATATATATATATATATATATATATATATATATAGTGAAAAGGTACATTGTGCTCGAGTTGATTTTAATGCTCCATGAGGTCGAGCTGTGTGGAACCCACCATGATGCGTTTCGAACATCTACCCCGTCAGTCAGATGCACCATTCCATCGTGAGCCTAGCTCTCAAAAATCAAGTCAATCCGTGACTTGTGTGGGCCACACCACATACAGAAGTGGGGAGGGGCCGTGCACCATTAAAACATTCATAACCAGTTTTGAGGGCCCACCGAGATGTAGTTTGCAAATCCAGCCCATCCATTATGTATGTCCCACTTTAGTGAGGGTTCAGACCAAGTTTCAGGTGCATGCAAAACTCAGGTGGGCCCCACCAAGTGCTTTTATATGTTTTAACGGTGTGTTCACATAATTGTAGATGGTATGGCCCACATGAGTTCTGTATACGGCTGCTTTTTGGGATATCCCATAATTTAAAGGGTACCCATCAAATGAACGGTGTTTGATGGTCAAAACTCATCACGGTGGGGCCCACACAGCTGGACCTCACGGGAGCTTATCGTGAGGTCGAGCACATAGTACATTTTTCCATATATATATATATATATATATATATATTATATATATATATATATATATAGAGAGAGAGAGAGAGAGAGAGAGAGTTCAACAAACCTCTTCCTGTCACATATCTATAATATGCAAACCCATCTCAATTCAACAAAAATGAAACCAAGAGATGGACCTCATGTTGCGCAGCACGCCAACAACGTAGTGAACCGAGATCCAATATTCAGTCTCACCCACAAACGATAAACAAGAAGAAATATAAATTAGAAAAAGAATCAAAGCATTCTAAACAAATCACAAGACAGGGTATATGTGGAAAAACCACAACAAGGATAAAAAACCACGGATGCAAACTTCCACTATGAAAAAAACAAAGATTACAAGACAATATACTAACCTCTTCCCTTGGAAGTACAGAGAAAACCCTTTGACCATACCTTGGAATAACTCTCATAATACCTAGAAAAGCCCTAGGGACCCCTATTTATAGTTTAGACAACTTCCCTTTCGCACCCTTGCGAAAACCGACTAAAAAATCTGCAGTCCGCATCAAATCCAGAAACGAATCTGAGCTACCTCGACTGGTCGAGCGGACCCTCAACTGGTCGAGCATGGGCCTCGACCAGTTGAGTACCATGGAACCAAAAAATTGATGCTCGCTGGACTTTGAGTCGAGTCAGTCCACGACTGGTCAAGTGGGCCACTCGACCGGTCGAGCAGAGCATTCGATTGGTCGAGCGGCTGTTCAGATGTGGCTCCACATCTCAACAATCTCCCACTTGGAGATACAGCGCCATAAACCTTCGTCTTCTTCATCTGGAGTGCACCACCTTCCCGTCTTCAAGCCTGAAGACCAATGAAAGCTGAACAGAACTTCAGCTTCTCCCATGTGACCGCCTTGGTAAGCATATCTGCAGGATTCTCACTTGTATGGATCTTCTACAGAGCAATCGATCCATCTTCCAGTAACGAACGTATGAAGTGATATCTGATGTCAATATATTTGGTCATTGAATGAAAGGCTGAATTCTTAGCCAAGTGTATTGCACTCTGACTGTCACTGTACAGCTTGTAATCTGCTTGCTTCTTACCTAACTCTTCCATGAAACCTTGCATTCACACCATCTCCTTGCACGCTTCTGTAGTTGCAACATATTCTGCTTCCGTCGTATTGATAGATACTATATTCTGTAACTGAGAGACCCAACTGACTGCAGTACTACCCAGAGTAAAGACATAACCTATAGTGCTTCTTCTGCTGTCGATATCTCCTTCCAAATCTGAATCTACGTGGCCTTGTAGCTTGATTTTTGATCCACCATAGCACAACCTTATATCCACAGTACCTACTAGGTATCTGAGGATCCACTTCACAGCTTCCCAATGTTCCTTCCCGAGGTTGTTCATGAACCTGCTAACAAATCCACTACTTGAATAATGTCTGGCCTCGTGCTCACCATAGCATACATGAGACTCCCAATAGCTAACGCATATGGGACATTAGCCATGTAGTCTCATTCCTCCTGCGTCTTTGCACCTTGCTCCTTAGAAAGCTTGAAGTGGTTGGCTAATGGAGTGTTAACCGGCTTAGCACCTCCCATATTAAATCGATCAAGTACCTTGACTATGTACTCTGCATATAACAAAACTAATTTCTTGTTTTCCCTATCACGCTTTATTCTCATGCCTAGGATTTGTTTTGCGACTCCTAAATCCTTCATGACAAATTCTTTAGACAGTTGTCTCTTGAGATCTGAGATGTCCTTCATACTTGAACCGACCACAAGCATATCATCAACGTATAGAAGAAGGATGATATACGACGTATTAAACTTCTTCAAATAGCAACAATGGTCTGCATGACATCTCCTAAAACCGTTTCCCAACATGAAACTGTCGAACTTCTTGTATCACTGCCTCAGGGCTTGCTTCAGGCCATATAGACTCTTCTTCAGTCTACACACCTTGTTCTCCTTTTCTGGTGCCACGTATCCTGTCGGCTGATGCATATATATCTCTTCTTCAAGGTCCCCATGAAGAAAGGTTGTCTTAACATCTAGTTGCTCTAGATGTAAGTCCTCTGTAGCCACTATACTCAAGACCCTGCGAATCGTAGACATTTTCACTACCGGTGAAAATATTTCAGTGAAATTGATACCCGCCTTTTGTTGAAACCCTTTCACGACCAATCTGGCCTTATACCATTTCGAACCATCGTGCTTCTCCTTCAGCCTGTAAACCCACTTGTTATGAAGAGCTTTCTTACCCTTAGGTAGTGTGACTAACTCCCATGTATAATTAGACTCAAGAAAGTCCATCTCATCATCCATGGTCTGCTCCTACTTAACCCGTGTATCTGATTGTAATGTCTCTTCAAAACACTCTGGTTCACCATTACCTGTCAACAGTAGATAATGTAAGGAGGGTGAGTATCGGACCGTGGGTCTCCTCTCCCGAGTAGACCTCCTCACAACCGGTGTCTGTGGCTCTGCCTCATAATGCTCTTGTGCATGATTATCCTGTGGTGGAATAACACCCATGTCCGGTAACTCTTCCAATTCTACGAATTCTTTCTCCTCGGCTTTATTTTCCTGCACATTGTCCTTATGTATCACTTTTTCATTGAAGAATATGTCATTGCTTCTGATGATTTTCTTATTTTCTGCATCTCAAAACCTCTAGCCAAAATCATGCTGCCCGTAGCCTATAAACATGCACCTCCTGGACTTCGCATTCAGCTTGTTTCTGTGCTTTGCATCAATGTGAACGTATGAAGTGCAATCGAACACTCTGAGATGTGTAAGGTTCACTTCTTTCCCAGTCCACGTTTCTTCTGGTAGCCCACCATTCAATGGTGCTGAGGGACTTCTATTGATGAGATATGCGGCAGTATTCACAGCATCTGCCCAAAAGGTCTTGGGCAACCCTGCATGTAACCTCATGCTCCTAGCACGCTTAAGGATTGTCCTGTTAATGCGCTCAGCCACACCGTTCTACTGTGGTGTCCCTAGAATCGTTTTCTGATGTTTGATTCTATTTGCTGCACAATACTCCTCAAATCTCTTATCACAGTATTCTCCCCCATTATCTGATTTGAGACATTTGACTGTTTTACCTGTCTCATTTTCTACCATTACTTTCACTTTTAAATACATCAAATACATCAGATTTGTGCTTTAAAAAAAATAAATCCACAATTTTCTACTAGCATCATCAATAAAGGAAACAAAATAACGTGAACCACCAAGAGATGATACCTGTGTCGATCCCCACACATCAGTGTGCACAAGCTCTAACAGATGCGTCTTTGGAGCACGTTCTGTCTTCTTGAAGCTTACCCTCTTCTGCTTACCATACACGCAGTCCTCACATAATTTCAAGTCAATAGACTTCAGCCCTGGTAGCTTCTCTTTTGACAATAACACTTTCATCCCCTTCTCACTCATATGTCCCAACCTCTGATGTCATAATTGCCCATTCACTCCAGTTGATGCGACTGCGAGTGAACTATACGATCCTGAAGTCACGTAAAAGTAGCTTCCTTTTTGCCTCTATATATCACCAAGGCACCTTTCGTGATTTTCCAGGAATCACTAGTGAAGGTCGTAACATATCCGGTATTGGTCAATTGCCCCATTGAGATCAAGTTCCGTTTTAAACTCGGTACATGTCTGACATCCTTTAATTTCAAAGTCGTTCTGTCTTTCTAATTTATATGAATGTTTCCCTTTCCAACAATGCTGCACGACTCATCATTACCCAGGTAGACTCTCCCGAACTCACTTGATACATAAATACGCAGAGCTTTCTTACATAAAGTGGCATGAAATGAAGCACCCGAGTCTATAACCGAAGACTCATTCATCGCATCAAGAGATAAGATCAACAACTCCGTGTCACTCTACTTAGATAGATTTACTGAATCCTTCCCTCCTTGAGAGCTTCCTTTTTGTTTCTTGAGCGCCCTGTAATCACGTTTCATGTTCCCCTTCTTCTCGCAATGCCAACACCCGTCTTTGTTTTTCGGTTCCCTTAGACTTCTTCCTCGACGTAGAACGTCCGTGTTTATTGCATCATTTGTTCAACGATCTTCCTCTTCTTTTAACTTTTAGAGCATTCACTGAATCCCCTGAAACTCCCGATGCCTTTCTTCTAGATTCTTCGTTGAGAATTAGACGGACCACATCATCAAATTTCAGCTTTGTCGACCCTGAAGAATTGCTCACAGCAATCACCAGACCTTCCCAATTGTCTGCCAAACTGGACAAGATCAATAACGCCTTGACCTCATCCTAAAAAACAATGTCAACGGATTCCAACTGACTCGTGACTATATTGAACTATTTTAGATGTTCAGCCACGCTCCCACCATCTAACATTTTCATCTTGAATAATTATTTCATAAGATAAACCTTATTAGACGCTGAGAGTTTTTCATACATGGTGGCTAGGGCTTCCATTAATTCTTTTGTGGTTTTCATCTTAAATATATTGAAGGCGACGCTCTTAGATAAGTCGAATCGTTCCTAAAACCTTTCGATCCAATAAAAATCATTCATCATTTGTCATCTTCTTTGGTTTATTCTCTTTTCCTCCTAGAGGAATATAGAGGTCCTTCTGATACAGATAATCTTCCATCTGTATCTTTCAGAATGCAAAGTTTGAACCATCAAACTTCTCGATTATACTCTTCCCTTCTTCCGTCATCGCTCCTAATAGAACTAAAACTAATAACTCTGATACCAGTTATTGCGCAGCATGCCAACAACGCAGTAAACCGAGATTCAATCTCCGGTCTCACCCACGAACGATAAACAAAAAGAAATATAAACTAGAAGAAGAATCAAAGCATTCTAAATAAACCATAAGACAAGATATATGTGGAAAAACCCTAACAAGGGTAAAAAATCACGGATGCAAACTTCCACTATGAAGAAAACAAAGATTACAAGGCAATATACTAACTTCTTCCCTTGGAAGTACGGAGAAAACCATTTACTCACATCTTAGAATAACTCTCATAATACCTAGAAAAGCCCTAGGGACCCCTATTTATAGTTTAGGCAACTTCTTTTTCGCACCCTTACGAAAACCGACTCAAAAATCCACAGTCCACATCAAATCCGGAAACGAATCTGCGTAACCTCGACTGGTCGAGCGGACCCTCGACTAGTCGAGCATGGGCCTCAACCAGTCGAGTACCGCGGAACTAAAAAACCGATACTCGCTGGATTTTGAGTCGAGCCAGTCTACGACTGATCAAGCAGGGCACTCGACTGGTCCAACGGCCGTTCAGATGTGGCTCCACATCTCAACACCCCCACAATCCCACAAACCTCATCTACAACTTAAAAAGGAACAAGAAACCAAGACCCAAACCAAAACACCAAACAATCCATAAAAAGAACCAAATACCACAATCCATATAAACTAAACCCAAGACCCAAAGCAAACCATCAATCAAAACCGCGCACTGAGATAGAGAAAGAGACCCATGGAAAGGAACTTCAATGAAGTCTCAAACATCCTCCTCCTTTGGTGTCTTCATTGATTCACAACCACCCATCCAACACCGTGTTTAGTCTCAGTAGCTGAGTTATCCTTTGTGACTCTTCACCAGTCCCTCTATCAACTTTACATGCACTTTTGGTACCCTGATTGTGGGGCCACCTCAATGTATGCATTGTATATCTGCACCTTCCATCTATTTTTCCAGATCAATTCATAGGATAGGCCTAAAATTGAAGCAGATCCAAATCTCAGGTGGACCACACCACATGAAACATTGGTCATTAAACCCCCACCATTAAAAACTTCCTAAGGTCTAATGTAATGTTTATTTTCCATCCAACCTGTTGATAATGTCACACAAACCTGGATGAAGAGAAAACACTAATATCAGCTTGATTCAATATTTTTTTGGTCCACAAAAATCTTTTAAGGGCTATTCACAACTGTTTCTTTTGGTGTGCTCTGCTTGAGATTTAGATCTACTTCATTTTTGGGCCCACCCTATAAAATGATATGGAAAAACGGATAGACAGCATAGATATACGACACGTGCATCGAGGTGGGCCCCACCCACTCTGCTGGTATTATGTGGGCCTCACCATGATGATGTAGGTGCTTTATTTACACCGTTCATCTACCACACCAGATGCCCACCGTTAAAAACTTCTTCGGGTAGGGTGGAGTTAGGTTTGGGTCCTATTGAGATATTGGGCAATTCGAACAAACTCAAACCTGACCCTCTATCTGCATACAGGAGTGGGTTTCCACCGTCCATTTGTGCATTTTTCAAGTGGGCCATTGCCTGCATGATTTGCAGGTGGATTCCTGGAATCCCAAGCAATACGGGGCCATCATGATATTTATCGTATATCCACTCCATCCATCTGTTTAGCCAGTTTATTTTAAGTACATAGACTAAAAAAACGAGGAAATCCAAAACTCAAGTGGACCACGCTATAAGAAATGGTGGGGATTGATTGACCACCGTTGGAACCTTCATGGGGGAGAAGTTTTGGATCATGTTAATATTTGTGTTTTCCTTTCATCCAAGTGCTCAGGAACGGTTTCACCGGTGGTGTTTTCATCCCTACCGTTTCCTCTGATGTGGCCCACTTAAGAGTTTTGGGTATCCCTATGTTTGAGTTCGTGTCCAAAAAACAGGATAAAGACTAAAAGCCCGTTGGGTCTGTGCTTTCCAGACTAAGCAACCGCTCTTGTTAGTTTCATTCCACCATTACCCCCAGCATTTATTAAATAACCTCATCTAGTCCCCAAGCGCTTGGAATAGGAAACGGAATGACTCGTGACATGGAAATTAGCGGACGCGGAGGAAGTTCCTGCGCTGGAAACTTAGGTGGGCCCACTGTGATGTTCGTGAGAAATTCTCCCTGTCCATCTGTTTTCTGAGTTCATTTTAGGACATGTTGCAAAAAATGGAACCGGATCCAAAGTTCAAGTGAGCCATACTAAAGGAAAAATGTTGTTAGGAAAATTCCTACCATTGAAACCTTTTTGGGTTCAACAGTGATGTCTAGATGTCATCCATACCGTTAATAACGTCATTCCTATTGGGATGAACTGAAAAATAAAAAGTAAAAAATTAGCATGAATCAAAACTTTTATGGCCTCACGAATATTTCAACCATGGACGTTTAATTATCACGTTTTCGGCTCACTTGAGCATTGGATACTGTTCATTTTTTGCAATATGTCCTAAAATGAACTCATGAATTGGATGGACGAAGAGGATTTTTCACAAACATCACAGTGGGCCCCACCTGGGTTCCTAGCGCAGGAACTTCATGCTAGAGGCTTTAACGGAAATCCGTATCGAAATTAGCCCCCCACTTTTGTCAAATTACCTCTTCTAGCCCCTAAGGGGTAGAGTTGTACGTGAGTTGAATTGAGTTGAGCTTGGCACAGCTTGACTCGGCTTGGCAAGTAATTGACCCCAACTCGAACTCGACTTGACTTGGTTCGGTCAGCAGCAACTCGGGCTGCTTTGAGCCGAGTTCAAGCTTATGCGACAATTTCTCAAAACAAATAGAATGCACTTTTAATTTCTCACAGTATGCAAAACAACCGTAGCAGTTTGCAAGCATTTCATCAAACACTCAATAGGCGCAATCAAAATAAAAATGTAAGGATAGTTTTATTATGTAAATATTTTTTGTAGTAATTTGTTTTGTATCATACCTTCCTCACCACCAATCAATCCTGCAGGGAATATATGCATCCGAAAAACCACTTTGTTGAGTCATTTTATCAAACACTTTGTGAGCAATGTCAATATCAAAATAACCAAGTCACTGAACTGATTCGATCCGAGTTCAATTCGAGTTAAGGTTCGATCCGAGTCGGTTCAAGCTCAGACAAGCTCAGCTTGAAATTTGTTTGAGTTCCAAAAATTAGTTCGACTTGGCTCGAACTCAGGCCTGTTTGATTTTGAGGGAATAGGGAAATACCCTTGAAAAAGGGCATTATTACTTTTTCCCCTGATTGAAATTTCAAATGCATTTCCATCTCGAAAATTGGTTTGAAAAGTTGACTTACATTCGTGAACCCCACTGTGATGTGCATGACATATCCACACCATTCATCTATTTTATCAGAAGATTTTAGGTTATAAGTCCAAAATTGAGACAAATGTAATGCTCAAGTGACCCATATCACATGAAACAATGGCCTTAAATGTCCGCCATTAAAAGTTATTTTGTTTATTGGGCCCACATTAATGTTTATTTGTCATCTAACTTGTTCATTAGGTCATAAAAACATTAATAAGGAGTAAACACAAATATCAGCTTCGGAAAAAACTTCTAAGGGCCACATAAATTTTTATATGGCAAGCATTCAATTTCCACTATTTCCTGTGGTGTGGTTCACTGGAGCTTTGGATCTGCCTCATTTTTGGGTTTATGGCCTAAATGAGGCTGATGTATAGGATGAACGGTGTTGATACATCACTTACATCACATTGAGCCATATATTCTTTTGACAACCATCCTCGATTTTAAGTCCAAAAGCTCACCAGTCAATGCAGGCACATGAAACGATGAGTAACTCCATTGTAAGTAATTATTATTTCTTTACCCGGTAATTGCTATTTCTTTCAAAAATCAAACAGGCCCTTAATTGTGAAGTGAGTCAAATTAAGCTTTTTCTAGTCAAGTTGAGCGAGTTAATCAAGCTAACTTGGTTTCGGTACAGCTCTACTAAGGGTTGTTTGTTTTCTAATTCCCCGTGTAAATATCTATACAAGGTAATAATTAACTAACTATGTAATTCTTACACTATTTTTTAATACAAATAAATTTCATGTGATGCCTAATATGATGTATGTGACATATCCACACCATTCATCTGTTTTGCGGGCTGATTTTATGGCCTAAGCTCAAAATTGAAGCAGATCCAAACCTCAAATGGAACACGCCGTGGGAAACCGTGGCAACTAAACTCCTACGGTTATAAGCTTTTTGGGAGCCCTACAAGTTTTGGATTACACCCCTACAACATGATCGTGGATTAGAAGCCTAGATTAAATTTACATAAATTTCAATTATACCCATCTACCCAGTACGAGTTAGATTCTTCTACTACGTTGGGATAAGAGCTTATTTTACAACATGATTGTGGGGTTCACCGTAACATAGGGCCCACATCTAAACCGTCCATAAGGTTTGCCCCTTCACTTTCACCACGTGTTGTATGAATCGGCCTGATCCAAGATACTGATGATCCTCTCCATAGGGTACGGTTGGGATGGTTTGCCCGGACGTGGTTTGGCTGGTAACCGGACACCAGCCAGTTAGCTGATGTCAAAGCTATGTGATCCCTACCATGATATATATATTTTATCCATCTATCCATTTTGTCATTTCATTACGGGGCATAGGCTAAAAAATGAGGCAGATTCAAAGCAACTTCTCAGGGCTACAGAAGCCTTGGATCAAGATTATATTTGTGTTTTCCTGACCTCATGAATAAGTTGGATGACAAATAAATATCATTGTGGGCTTAAGAATGTTTAAATGGTATATGATGTTGCCCCCCACTATTTTCTATGGTGTGGTTTAGTTGAGCTTTGGATCACTCTCATATTTTTGCTCATGTCTTAGAATGATCTAGAAAAATGGATGAACAGCGTGGATAAAACACATACATCATGATGGGGCCCATGAAACTTTGACACCATCTAGCTTGATGGTTTTAGGGTAACCGTCCGAATCGTGTTCGAGACACCCACTATTAAAACCTTATAGTCTAGATGTGTGGTGTCACTCCTTGAAATTCGAATACTGAGTGTGCACCCTCATACTCAAGTTTTGAGTCGTAACTCGTATATTGTGTACTTAACTCATTCCAGTATATAATTATTCTAGCACAAAAATAATATTTATTTTACATTTCAATTAGGTTCATTTACAAGCGTTCACACAAAATGATTTAAGGGTATTTTTGATTTTCCAAACCCTCGGTAAATACATTGCAAATGGGGTAATAATTATTTCCTTGAGTAATTACGGCAGTGATACCAATAATTGATTTGGCGCTTACTGTTTTTAGCCCTAAAACCGAAGACACAGTCAAATATGCGTGGGACCTACTATGATGTATGTGGGTTATCCACACCGTCCATCTGTAATCCCAGCCGAATTTAGGGCATCACCAAAAAGATGAGGCGCATCCAAAGCTCAAGTGGACCACACCACAGGATTTAGGGAATCAAACACCCACCTTTAAAAGCTTCTTGGGCCCCTGTTTCCTTTAGTGTGGGCCACTTGAGTGTTGGATCTTCTTCGTTTTTTTGGCTCATGCCTCAAAATGTTATGGTAAAATAGATGGACGGTGTAGATACATCATATATATATCACGATAGGGCCCAAAAATTTAAACTAGTCCTTTTGGACTGATTTTCCTAGCAAAAATACAAGTACATTTTCAAACAAGGTAAAAGAGTAATAATTACTTATTTGCGGGGCATTTACATTGGATTTGGAAAATCAAACAGGTCATAAGCATCAACATTCATACACATTCATTTAGCATAAATTAGGCATCATTTATCCGTCAATACAACTTTTCAATAAGTACTTGCTACATACCTATAATAATTCAATTAAATAAAACAAATTAGATGCTTAAAATTATACAATTAATACCATAATTCATTATATATGAATTATATTATTCTAACAAGTAAATTTCTAATTAAATAATTAGGAACGGTCCAAATGTGGTCAGTTCCTCTTCTGATAGGTACGACCACATCTCACGTGAGTCATGCTCCAGTTCAGTCACAACTTCTTGTTCATACATTAACTCATCAGTTAATTGCTCATCTATACAGTTTTTTCATCAATAAAAAATGTAAGCTAGCTAGGCTTAGTGAGAAAATCTGACATGGTTCATGTTTATTGAAATTAAGATATAATAGAAACAAAGTATGCATAATGATATGGATGTAAATAGTGTATGAATGCATCAGATGGGACGATCGTCCATTTGCTTGGGTTGGAGATCGTCAATCCACATCCACCCGTTGGGTAGGCTTCCACCTTTCGGTAAGCTTGGGCATAGCCTGCATATGATAACGCTCTACTAGGATCGACATTTCTTCCAGGGAGTGCCCCATGATTGACCATGAAATGTGTTTGTATGATAGAAGATGTATGAATGTATCATTTTCATAATTGACATAGTTACTTGTCTTGATCAGAACAATCATATGTAAATTTAACGTACAATTATCATATTTCATGCAATTTGGTATAGATTAATATGTAATTTACCATATCATACATTCACAATAGTTAAATTAACAACATCGTAACAAAACACTCCAATCGATATATCAATCAATCAAACCATCACAAACAATTTATTTTAATTCTAATGAATCATGAGACATGTTGGGTTACTCACCTGAATCCACTAATGTAGAATCCACTAGGTAATCAAGTTGGTTTGAATTAAGAAATCGTTTCAATTATATTCACAATATTGTTATTCATCTAGTTATATTATATGATGGAGCTTACCTTTGATTAACATCCTAGGTGACCAAGCTCTTAAATGACCAAATAATTAAAAATTTCATATATAATATGTTCATTAAATATAATTATCAATATATATATATATATATATATATATATATATATATATATATATATATATATATATATATATATTATATATATATATTCATTTTAAGATTTTGAAATTGAATGAAAAATGACAGTTCAGGATAGCTCATTGGATGATTGGATCATTCAGATTTTGAGGCCTTGGCATATCTTGTCTCCACACATTGGATGAATGGTGTGGATCTAACTACAGATACACTGATAGCCCATCTCGACCTTCTACGCCAAGTGATACCATTATTGCGCAGAAATATGAGCTTTCTTTATTAAACACTTTCAAATCTGACTAGTGTGGTTCATCAGATGATCAGATTGATTTGAAAGTTAGGACCATTATATAAAAACAAGATATGAAATAATATAAGATATAACATAAAGATAAAATATAAAATAGAGATGAGATACCAAATCTCTCTCTGAAATTCAATTTTTTCACTATCATCACATGTGGCCCACCTATTATTTATATGCCATCCAGGGAAGACAAGAGGGGCGTACATGATAGGGATTTGGATGTGATGCACACATCATGTTGGGCCTACACATCACAAGTAATCTTAGTTTGCAAAAAGTTAAATGGCCTGGTCCACGCGTTGGATTCTCTAGGACCAAAATCGGCATCCTCTACCACATCTGTTGGGCCCATACATGTATAGTCAGATTTTATCATTTTTCCCATGGCGAGGCCCACCTGAGTTACGGAAAGTGTGATGGTCAGGATAGGCCTAAAATGCGGTGGCCCACCTGATGAACGGGGTGGATCTCATCCACGTTAGTAAATTGTCACGCATGATACTCGATTTCAAAACCCATTGCCAGAGGGCCCATCCTCGCGAGAAGAAAAGAAGGAAGCTTTGGTGCGGGTAATTTTCTTATTGTTTTTAATTGCTTGAGCCTCTGTTTGAAGAGTGAGATGATATGTGGGGCCCACCAATGATCAGACCGTTTATCTGTTTCACCCCACAAAATCTCTCCCTCACAATCTCATTCCCCAGTCCAGGACGTCCCCAATCATGGGGGCGCAGCTTCGATGGATTCCGAGATTCACCGAGGTGGGTAAATCCCTGACCGTGGGGCCTACTTCGAGGTATTTTCCTTACATCCACGCCGTCCATCATTTTTGACAGCTTATTTGAGTGCATGATCACGAAAATGAAGAAGATCCAAATGACCACACCACAAGAAATAGTGGTGATTGACCATTGAAAACTTATCGTTGGCCACAAAAGTTTTGGATCAAGGTAATATTTATGTGATCCATTCATCAGGGACTTTGTGACCTTATCAACAGGTTTGGATGGAAGATAAACATTCCGGTGGTCGCCAAGATGTTTTTAATGGTGGGTATTCAATCACCACTTTTTCCTATGGTGTGGTCCACCTAAGAATTGGATCTGCTTCATTTTTGGGATCGTGCACTAAAATGATCTTTCAATATAGATCGACGCTGTGGATGTAAGGGACATACATCATGGTCGGATCTACAGTTAGGGAGTTAAAAACTTTTGTGGTCCTCAGAATTTTTTAATCGATGGGTGTCACTCTCCCCACTAGAGCTTTGGATCTGACTTATTCTTTATCTCATGCCCTAAAATGATATCTGAAAATGGTTGGACGGTGTGGATACGAAACATACACCATGGTGGGGCCCACAGAACCCGGTGACGTCACTTCAGTAGCAAGTCTCAGTAGCTAATCCGCGTCCGGAAAGTTCAGTTCTCTGGGAACAAAGCAGTCGAACTCAACCAATCGCAGATATCCACGTGTCCAATCGGCCGCACGCTTTGAAAGAGGAGTCGTCCGGGAAGAAGAAGCAGAGTATCTTGCAATCCTTACGTATATACAACAGTAATTCCGTGCACTCTCTCTCTCTCTCTCTCTCTCTCTTGTAGGTTTTTTTTTTTTTGGCTTTGAAACCGAGAAAGAGGAATCCTCCCAGAAGAAACAGAGTATCTTGCAATCCTTACGCATATACACCGTTAATTCCGTGTATACCCTCTCTCTCTCTCTCTCTCTTAGGGTTTTTTTTTTTTTGGGGCAATTTCAGTTGAATCCCTGCCTTTTACGATAATATTATTTATTTATTTATTTTTCTGACTTCGCAAACTCGATTTTCAATGAGACTCATACCCGCCTCTTCGTATGCGAGCAATGACTGCCTCTTTCGAAGGGCATTTTCGTTATTTTCCCGCCAATTTAAAAAGTTGGGTTGCTTGATAATATCAATATATCTAGATTGCATTTATGTATATTATGATAATTTTATTTCTTTATTTATTAATTATTATTATTAGTTTTTCATGTTGTGAAATTTCGAAATTTGAAGGTGGACCTAATCGGATAACAGTGATGCACAATTCTTCCTCGGGGCCCACTTCAAAGCCCAGGGTTGGATCGTCCCAACCATCTGAGGCTTCTTCTTTCAAACGCAAGCGAGGAGTCTTCCAAAAAGATTGTAAGTAGGCATGTAATGGCTATATAATTATTTTGTTTAGGACGCGTTTGGTTGCAGCGAGTATCATGAAATTCAATGATATTTCGCACCAAATTAGACTGATTAATCATGAAATATCATTATATTTTGTGCAACCAAACGCACTCGTAAGTATGGTTTTTGTATGATTTGTTTATGGAATTCACATATTAGAAAGTTGTAAATAGCTTGTATAAACTTTGCATATGGGCATTAGTTTGTAAGATAGCCTGGTAGTGGACTGGTATGTGGAAATGCTGGCTACTCTAGGGAATAGCTCTTGAAAAGGTTGGTCTTCGCACCAAATGTCCACCAAAAAACGAATGTGGTTCCCCTTTCTGATTGAGAAAGCGACCCCTCTACGAAACAACTACTCGGTAAAAGCTATCGCCTTCCATTCATTAGAAGCATGGTAAAGAGAGGAATTTTTTTATACTCCACTCACCCGTCTGAGTGCCGTACTTGGTAACTAAAAGTTCCCTCCATAATTTTCTCATCTCAGACCCGAACCTCCAATGCCACTTTTCGAGAAGCGCTAAATTCATAAGACCCAAATCCTTTATACCAGCCACACTCATTTAACGGCTTGCAAACCACTTCCCATCTACGCAAGCTGAACTTCCGTTTTTCCTCGACCCCTTTCCATAGGAAATCTTTTCTCAACTTTTCAAGTTTTTTCAACATCGATTGTGGGCATTTGAAAAGAGATATAAGATATACTGGTATATTAGAAAAAAACCTCTTTAATAAGCATTAACCGACCTTCCAACGAAAGGTATCGATGCTTCCAACTTGACAACTTGCTCTCAATTCTTTCAATGACCTTATCCCAGTGTTTTAAATGGCAAATAGTGTGTAGCATAGCGTTCACCCCTTTGAAGCGCGAGGCATAAGCTACATAGCGTGTAGCGTAAGCTATGTGCTCCTCTTCTAGATTTTTAATCAAGGTTGCACTTGGTTGCACCAATTTCATGATATTCTGCATCAAATCAGACTGATTAATAATGAAATTGATCAAAATTTCATGTATTTGGTGCACGCAAACACAACCTAAAGTAATAGGAAAGTGCAATGATTAAGTATAAAGAATAACAAAACTGATTTGATATTGTTACTTATATTATTACTAAAAGCGTTGAAAAGATAAACTAATTTTTATTAAAATAGAAAAATGTAATAAATCATTGAAAACATTAATTGATTTTAATTTTGTAGTGAAAAATAACTTGTAATGTGAGCTATATAGCATGTAGCATAGTGTATGTAGCTTGTAGCATTTGCAAATTATCATGTAACGTAGGCTACACGCGACTTAAGCTATTTTCATGAGCTACCTAACGTTAAGCTATGCTACCTAGCGTACCTAGCGTAAGCTACACACTTAAAACACCACCCACAAATGCTCTGCCGGCTTTCTTGTACAAAGAGACAACCCAAGATATGAAGAAGGAAAAGCCCCTCCTTTGCACCCAAGGACAGACGCCAAATGCAATAATTCCTCCCGACCCACATGAACTCACAATATTTCTCTTTTGGAGACATTGATAGTTAAGCCTGAAACCGCTTCAAAGCAAACAATGATTTTCCGAAGGTTATCTGCCAAAGTCATGTCTGCATCGCAAAACAGGACAATATCGTTTGCATATTGAAGATGACCAACTTAGACCCCCATATCCACCACGTTGAAATCAGAAATAAAGTCATTTTTCTCTGCTTTATGAAGCACCATACCAAGTGTCTCCCCAACTACAACAAGGAGATATGAAGATAAAGGATCGGTCTACCTGATGCCGCGAGTACCCTTGAAGAAACCTTTTGGCTACCTATTGATCAAAATGGAAAAAGATGAAGAGAATACAAGATTGTATCTAACCCCTCCATTTAAGGCCACACCCTAGCCTCTCAAGCATATGGTGTAAAAATTCTCAGTCCACATTATTGTAGGCCTTTTTTTAATTGAGCTTGCAAACTAATCAACTCATCTCGTCCCCATACCTGGAGTTAATGCAATCGTGAGCAATGAGGACACTATCCAGAATTTGCCTACCTGCTACAAAGGCTCTTTGGTTTTCAGAAATGATTCGAGATATAACTCTCTTGAATCTTCATGCGAGAACTTCATCTAGAATTTTGTAAGGGCTCCCAATTGGACCTATAAGTCAAAATATTTGAGCATTTCTGCCCATTCAATCTTAGGGATAAGGGTAATAAAAGTCACTCCAAGATCATTGAGAGGCAGCTTCTCTCGTAGAACTCTAAGATAAAAGTCCATTACATTTCTTCAAACTGTCGGCCAGAACTTTTGAAAAAAACTTCATCAAATAACCATCAAGCCTGGAGCCTCATCTCCACACATCTAGTCAAGAGCATATTTGACTTTTTCATTTGAAATTGGCTTTTCAAGAGAATTTGCTTCCTCAATCGCGGCCTCCTCCATTGATAACTGGTTAACAGATTTTTATAAAAGCAGAATCGTAACTTTTCCCCTTTTCTGAAGTTTTAGAACCATCCACCACCAAGCTACCAATTTTATTCACTCGAGCTCGAGCTACCATATTATGAAAAAAAATCACATATTCTTGTTCCCTTCTTTAAGGCACAATGCTCTAGATCTTTGCCACCATTTGATCTCCTCGTCTTTTGAATGCGTAGCATAGTTTAGAGATAAATCTATTCTTTCATCTCTTTCTTCTACCGACAATTAACTGGCTTCTTCTTTAATGTTGAACTAATGAATCTTTTTCAAAATGGAATCGAATTCTACATCTCTAGCTCCTAGAATATCATTCTTCCACAAAATTATTTATTTTTTTTCCTTTAGCAACTTGAGTTTGCAGCTTAATTTGAAACCCTCATATCCATCCACTTTGAAAGAAAACCACCATTCGATATCCAGTTGCTCAAACCCTTTGATGCTTGATCTCCATCCAAGCCAATTCAAATCTAGACGGTCTCAAGCCCCAATCTTCATTGGCCGCCTCCAAAACAATTAGGTGTTGGTCAGAAATAGGTCTCAACAAACCCCGTTGATTAACGAGCGAAAATTTCTCTAGCCAATCTACCGAAACTAGAAATCTATGGAGGTGCGAAGGAATTGGTTTAGCTTGATTATTTGTCTAGGTGAATTTAGCACCCCCCTAAAGGGAGACTGACCAGATCATGAGAAGTCACCCAGTTCGCAAAACCATTCATGTTGCGAGTAACGTGGACCCTGTTAGGCTTTTCACATTAGAAACGCACCGCGTTAAAGTGGCCTTTAATCCATGATGAGGACATCTGAGCACCATACCTGAAGAGGGTTGAGCGAGTCTCCTTATGGCTAGACAACCATTACATGGGGCCCACTTGGCCCAATTCACATTCCTAGTCGCATTGGAAAACCTCACATATATGTTTATGCATCTTGAAGACCCTACACTGAGAAGATGCATGTGAGTTGCATATAGGAGCTCGATGGATACATCAGACCGTTGGATCGATTGAACATGATGATTGGACTGCTAGATTTCAACTATAGACCATTCTGATGGTTGGATCATCATCATCGGATATCTTGATCGTGGACCCCATGGGCCACAAAATAGTTTAGTTGTTTAGTTTGTTTACATGTTTCGTTATTTTTGGTATAACTCATATTTGTGTTGAGAGTGGGGAATTAGGACCAACTTTTAATTTTTAAAGCGTCTTTATGTTGAGAATCTTATCTGTGAGAACCTTTTTTTGTAAAAAGCCATTTTCTGAACTATAAAGGGTTGGATGTCCCCACCCTAGCCATTATGCATGTTATGAATAAAAGAGATTTTTCTTCTTTTGCTTTGAGATTGAGCAAAAAAAATAAAAACCATCCCGTAATTAGATTGGTGGTGCGAAATCACAAGGAGTGATTCCCTAGTTATCTTTTCGACATTTCTCTCTTCTCAACAAGGTATTATCTTTGTTCTTTTCTTTTCTTTTCTCTTTATCTACTTTCCCCAATCTCTATATTTTTTTAATCTTTCTTTTGTCTCCCTAAAACCCACATCCATTCAAACCTTAACCCGTCCAAATCCCTACCCAACCAAACCCTAATCCAGAAACCATAATTCCAAAACCCCCCAATTTTTCCAAACCCAAATCCCTTGTCCAAATCATAAATCCCTGTCTAACGTCAGTAAGCTCTGTCCACAGCTTATCCCTCAGGCTAGGGAACATGGACCATAAACAACAGAAAAGACCCCTTGGAAGCCAAAGACGCAATCTTGAAGAACAACTACACGGAGAAAATGCCTGAAAAACTATCTTCCCCTTTTCATCCTCTGAGTTCCAAGCCACAATTATTCCTCCCGCAGAACTGGAAGCATCTAAAGCAACCCATTCCTTCTTATGGATACCCCAAATAGAATTCAACATACTTCTATCCACTGTCTGAAGTTTCGTTTCCTGCAGCAATATGATATCCGCCTTTGATTTCTTGCACAATTTCGTCACTTGGGCCCTTTTGAATTTGCAGCCCAAACTTTTGCAGGAGAGAATTAACATTGATCACCTGCTTTGCCCCCTCTTGCTCTCTTACCACTGTTTGACTTACATGCATCTTCGTAATTGATAGAACATTCCAAGCTTATGAGCTCTCTCCAACCCCTGGGAGACTTCCTGACCTTCAGAATCTGAGCTTCGTGAAGCTTTTGAGCCCCTTTACTTTGGACTAATTGGAGAGAATCATAAACGTCTTCCTCTCGAGCCCCGAAAGATAGGCCTACCATGCCTCCAACTCTTTCCAAGGCATCCTCGAACCACTGTATCTATTCTTCAGTTAGCTTTTGATTCCCAATGAGATCAGCTTGAGATTTAGAACCCATTACTAGATCGGCCTGAGAAATAGCATCAATGTCATCTCTAACCATTGCAAGTAAGGCTTCACACAATATTGAACCCATAACACCTCTCTTGCTCCACTCCCTCAAAGTTCCTTGAAAGTGCAAAACCAAGAATTCGTTCCTCGCTAGTGCCCAACATATTAACATATGGGATATCCCTTTCGTGATTGCAACAGCTGAGTTGGATTTGGTTTTGAAGATTCTTCTATTCCTCACCCGCCATTAGCTCTAGATAATGCCCATATCAGATCATCTTCCACATCCTGAAACGGCCCCTCATTCCAACTGCTAATCACCTTAGGAGGAGAACCACTGACAGTCCGAGCAAGGCCAAATAGGTTGAAAAATGGCACCATATGCCCCTCGCAATATTGCAATGGAGAAACAGACAATCAATGCTCTGTTCATTCTTTGGGCAGATGAAACTCATGTCTGGCAATGCGTACTGACACCGCAAGGATCTTATTCGCGGATGCCAACCAAGCTAAAGTGTGCACTCTGGGCTGAATGGGGGCATGCCAAGTGATCTTCATTTGTGAGGCCCACTTTTTGGAGGACTCAGATGTTGTATACACGTGAAAGATTGGCACATGTGCCACAGCTGGATGCTAACTTGCCATCCATTGAGGTGTATGCTGCTCATGTTGGTGTGTGAGGGTGGGCGGTGGGTGTTTGCTAAGCACAGTCATGTGGTTGGAAAAAAGCAGCCCAAGCATGCGTTGACTGGGTCACTTGGCTTAGGTGGATTAATTGGTGGGTGTTGGTTTGTTTTTGCGGAATGAGTAACTGTGTTTAGCATTCCTCTTTTGAATAATGCTTGTGTTGCGTGCAGCATCACTACTGGTCTATTACAACCATACAGATTATAACATATGAACGTGTATATCATTAAGTTTTGGATGGTTCAAACCTTTTTCTTTTTCGCACAATCTTGAGTTGTCAGTGCATCATTCGCACATTCATTGCTATTTTCATCACTCAAATCTCCTCTAGCCGCATAATCCCTTCATTGTTGTTGTTGTTGTCTCTCTTCTTCATATGCCTTCTTGTCTGTGTCCATTGAACCAACTTTTCCTATTTAATGCTGCTGTTCTCGGTATTTTCAACTTATAAATGCCCCATGCATCACCAACAGCTGGCCAGGTTTGGTCAAGCATCGGCTCTATATATTAGAGATGGTTCATTGACAGGTTCAGCCCCTGAGAGAATCAGACTCCAAAATGAATTTTAAAACCTTGGTAGGAACCCAACCAGGTTAGTTTTGAAATGGGCATCAATTACTGTATTGCTCATGCAGTTCTAGCTGAACCCCAACCATGTTGGAATGTTGTTATGTTGTAGGTGGGGAAGCTAATGGTACTTCGAATACCTTAAGTTAAAGGTGCTGCAAGATCTGCCTCTTGATATTAAGGAAATGTTCCCATGGCTAAGTTTGCTTTGATATTTCTTTCTCCAATTCATCAAAGCTTGTTGTCATCCATTGAAGGAAAAAATAATAATAATAATTGTAACAAGTTATACAAGCAGAACTGCTCTTGGTTAATTCTCTAATTGGACTGTTAATTACTGAATCACGATATTGTGTTAGGTTCAATATGAAATCATGGTGCTATGTGAACATGGTTTCAAGATTGTAGGTGCGAATCTTCTTGTTGGGACATTATCTTTTGAGAACATTAATGGTTGGTTTATGGCAACTAACATATTATTGCTGTTGATGCTACAGTGCAGCACATGATGTATGGATTTGGAGATGATCCTAACGTACGTATGAGGCTCTATCACTATTCATTTCTTTTGTTACCATGCAATTATTATTGTCTGATCATAGTAAGAGAACTGATATTACACCCTTCCTTTTACATGAACCCTTCTTTCTATTTTTTGTATTAGATAGTGCACATTGTTACAATTCTAATACTGAAGAAGTATGCATTAAAGCCATAAGGTGTCTATTGTTTGTTAACAGTCATTTTCAGGTTAACAATTATTTATGAGTCACGCCAATTGGATAAGACTTGTTGCACCTGTAGTTCAACTTACACATGAATCCTCATGGTGACATGGTTAAGATGCCCTCATCAGGGGGGGCTGAATTTGTGGGCCATTCCCTGAAAAAAGCTAACCTGAATTGTTCAATTGGAAAAGACCCAAAATTGGTATTGTTTTTCCCTGAAGTTGAGAAGTTAGAATTGACCAAGCAGCCTGATTCTTGGGTGGTTGGGCCATCTTCCTTATATGGAGGGCCTCACTGGATGAGCCTCCAAATCTTGTACATGCCTCCCATGTCCATATGGGTACTTGTGCGATAACATATGCAGTAGTCATTTGTGACTTGTATTTTCCATCATGAACATAACCATTGGAAGCAGAATGAATCCACTTAATTGCTTTTGGTTAGAAGATCGGGTAGTGGATATTTGGTGTCTGAAAATATACAATGTCTGTGATGTTACCTTTAGTTTTACTAAAAATTGAAGGATTCTTGGTAATCAAATCTGGTGTACGCCTTGGTTGTTTAGTTGGCTTGATATTAATTCTAATAATTCACTCACAATCCTGTGTTGCTTTTGCAGCCTCTTCCAGAAACTGCTGCACTTGTTGAGGACATTGTTGTCGAGTATATCACAGATTTGGTAACTCCTTTACTTCCTTTCTTCATGCTTTATGAACAACTAAGACTTTGTGTAGCTCATATGCATAACCCGTGGGATACTCATGTAGTAGCTAGCTTACATATTTACCAACTTTTTGTTAGCAAAGTTAGTAAAGATGAAATTGTGTGTAAGTTTCAGTTTATATGAGATTTATTAAATCGACAGTTGGCTATGATTTAGCATACTTTATTAAGTAAAATATGTGACATGTTTGTACATGCATATGATAGATACAAATGCCATGCTTATAAAAACACACCCTGACATATTCAGGGACATAGCAATATGTATGGGCATTTCATTCTGCTCTTCCTTTAGAAGCCATCAGGATAAAGATGGCCAGCACACAGCTCTACTTCTAGTTGTCTTTTTTTTTTTTTTGCTTCAATCGGTTACTTCTAGAACAATTCAAAACACAGAAAAATTCAATATGGTCTTTAGTGAAGCACCATTTGCATTTGATAATGGCAGTTCCAATGTGATTGCTATCAGGAGACAACTTGTATGCACAAGTTTAATGTGCTTGTGAAATGCCAGTTCAGGTTAGCAGAACCCAAGTGTGTGTTAGGCAAGTGTATACATGCATGTTTTATCTGGGGCACCCTAATGCTTTAGGGTGCTTTGAATTTCTTTATGAAATTCAATGAAATCGTCAATGTCAAGTATAGCTTCATTTAATTTGTCTTGTTTGCTGTTAAGTGTACTTGTTTATTTATTTGATAGTAATAGAATGATCCTACTGAGGTCAACCTCCCAATGTAATTCTTGACTGTATTGATTTGAAAGGCCAACTCAGTGTAGTGCTTTTCATTATTTTTAATTATTTTTATAACCTTCTTTTTTCTGTGTGACTTTCCAAAGGTGCATAAAGCCCAAGACATTGCATCGAAAAGGGGGAAGCTTCTGACAGAGGATTTCCTATTTCTAATTCGTAAGGTACTTTCTAAAGTTTTATAGCATCATTATTTGTTTACAAGCCCTTTTCCACTTTTCAGATACTTGGACGGCTGAACGTTCAAATGTGTTATTGTATAATTTTCACTTGATGATGCATCTTTGTTTCCACTGCTATGCAATGGAATCATGTATGAAATTCATAAAATACTTCTGGCGTATTTCAATCATAGATTTGCTCCCTTTTTTTCCATGTGAGAACTATGTTTCTAGTTAGGCAGTAATCTTAAGACTCCTTTGTTTTAGGATTTGGTCGTTGAAAGAATGGAAAAGAAGCTACTGGTGTGGAGAGAAGTACCTCCCTTTGGTGGTAGGACCACCTCTTTAATCCACTATGGCTAACCTCCCAGTATGTTTTCTTTCCCTCTTTCAAGTTGCCAGTGTTGGTGGCTAGGCAGATTGATGGCATTGAAAGGAATTTCTGTTGGGAATGTGGGGATCACAAATTCCATCCAATAAACTGGAAGGATGGTAAAACCAAAGAAGGGAGGGGGACACAAATTGGGTAGAATGCATGAAAGAAATTGGCGACTTAGCAAATGGTGGTGGTGTTTTGGGGAGGAGCCAAGTGCATTATGGAAGAAGGTCATTGAAAAAAAAAGGTATAGCTTTTTAGAGAGGGGATGGTTCCTTGGGATGGCCTCCAGTGGGGAGGGTCAGATTTTCGGAAATCATGAGATGATGGGTATGGATATTGCATGTGAGGTGGGTGGTCTCATGAGTAGTGGTCTCTGGTTCTAGCTTTGATTGGATCAGGACAATTTGCATTTTCAGGAAGGTCTATTGGTTGGAGAGTCAAACCTTGCCTCTTCACTTTCTTCTCTCAACTCCATATCCATGAGAAAAGGGACTAGGGTAAAGGGTTGTCATATGTACTATCAGGGGCAGTATTTTTTGGAACTTCTTCTTCTTCTTCTTCTTCTTCTTTTTTTTTTTTCTTTTCCGTTTAATGTTTTGTTGGAATCTAATGGATGAAGAGGTCTTATCTTTTGAAGAGCTGATGGTCATGCTAAAGGAGGTATCTGTTGATATGAATGAGAGTCCCATGATTTGGAAGGGCACATTGAATGATAACTTCAAGTCTTCCATGTGCAAAGGTGTTAGCAAAGTGCTCTGAGAGTGGAGTCTTTTGCTTGGGAGGAAGAATAAACTATCAATCGTATTTTCATTTTTTCCAAGTTGGAAAAGGAAGTGTGGAAGCACTTTGATTGCTTTGGGATAAGTTGGGCTCTATATGGCTCTCTTTGAGTTAATAAAAGATCGGTCAGATGGATTCTTTGCAATTAGAGGTACCATAATTTGGAGAATGATTGCTAATCCTATAACATTAGATTTGTGGGGGAAAAATCACAGGATTTTCTCAAACAAGTTTTCTTTGGGGGAAGTTGTTAAAAGCAGTGTTCAAAGTATCATATGTATTGGCAGTATTCCCAGGTCAGCGACATGCCAATATATCAAGATATTTTTGATATTTGCGCAATGTTTGATATTTTGCCGAACATGGTTATTTTTGGGTGATATTTGCGATAGTTTGACTGTAACCAGTGTGGAGGTTTTTAAGAGGGCCAAATTTCTTGTGAAAGAGTGGGTTAGTTGTATTTTCGCCTCTAGCGATAGGGAGTGGCAAGAAGAGGCTGGGTGGTTGTTGTTGTAAGTTTGTCACCTGTTGGTGTTCTTTTAATAAAAAGTTGTTTTTATCTTTGTTTTAAAAAAGGATTTTATTATTATTATTATTATTTTTTTTTTTTTTTTGGGGGGGGGGGAGATTCTCTTTGAAGTTGTGCTTTAATCCAGTTGAATTGTTTCACATCAAAACATGAATTTGGTGGAGAAACCATGATCGGAGAGGGATTCCAAAGCATCTGGCAATGCATTGTTTTGTTCCCTAGACAATGGAATACTATCATGCATAGTTTTGTTTATTATTATTATTTTTTTATATGATGTTTATAGTTCTAAGTTATGGCCATTGATGGTGTAGTGGAATGGCGGAGCAAGATTCATGTAGCCGACCCCAATTATCTGGGGTAAGGCTTAGATAATGATGATAGAGTTCTGAGTGTGTGATCATGTGTATATGAACTTTTCCTGAAGTTTCACTGGAAAGTTCAACAGTTGTCCTAAAGTTTCCTCAATATTTCTCTCGTACTGCAATACATTACATGATACATCCGATATTGCCCGACATATCCCACTTCCATATCCTAAATGTGTGATACATATTGTGATGCCAGTACTTCATACACTAGTGAAAAGAAGGATTATTTCCTCTGTTGTTGGGGCTTCTGTGAGATCAGAGTTTAAAGGGGCATCTAGGAATGAATTTCTCCAATATTGGGAAGTGGCTATTAGCTTCAGGGTAAAGGATTTAAAAGGCCAAAGCTTCTTGGCTTCCTCCTCCGGCCGGCTTAAACTCAAGTTCGATGGTTGCTTCATTGGAACATGGGTCTATCCGGGGTTGGAGGCATCATGAGAAATGACAAGGGTGGTGCTGTTTTGTCCTTCTCTCAGTCGTGCGGCATGTTCAGTTCCAATGAAGAGGGTTCTAGCTGTATGTGAAGGCTTGTAAATTTTTGCTTTCTTTTTCCAGGGCTTGGTGGTTGAAGATGACTCTCATAATATTAAATGAATCTTCTCATTGGAACCAGTACTGTGAAAATTAGCTTTAGTTATCTCTTATATTAGAACTCTAGCTAAAAAGACAACTCGAGAATCACAGCACCAATTTGCCAATGAATCAGCCACTTCTGTTGGCCTCTCTAAATTCTTGATGAAAAGTTGCCCTAATTGCTAGCTCTTGCTTTTCATGTAAATGACACAGGCTCTCTCATTTTTGGATCCTTGGTGCCTTTAGTTCTCTTCCTCCTTTTTATTTCCCTTTGATAAGTTCATCATTATGATATATTCCACTAACCTGCCATTCAAAAGCTATGAGGTCTTTATATATATCTATTTCAATTGATCTGCGTTTTTTTTTCATTGTTATTTACTCTCTTGCTGCCACCTTCCAACCTGCCATACCAGGAGAGCTTTTCTTCCATTGTTAATACCATAAGCAATATATTCCAGCATGAGAATTGCTAGGGATATTTGCATGGAGAAGTTTGAGAATCCTCTTCGCTTGCACATGTGCAAGTGTTGCAACTGTGTGCAAGACTTAGGCTGTTCATCAGGGCTTGTAGGTGGCATGTCCATGTTGCATGTGCCTGAGCTCATTAACCTGTCCATCATTGTTGTACATGTGGCCCGCCTAAATGAGCAGGCCGGGCCTGAGTTTTGGCCAAGGCATGTTTATAGTGCAGCCCGCCTGATGAATGGACTGATCTTACATGCACCATTGTTCCATGAGGAGATCATTCCGTGAATATCCATGAGAAAGCCTGCCAACAAAAAATCTAGCCCTGAGATGTATGCCACTTTTAAGTGCTTTTGCTGACTATTGATTCAACTGGTCCAGGACATGCCGAAGCTCAACCGATGTACAGAACTGCTGTCCATGAATGAAGAGCTTAAACAAGCAAGGAAGGCTTTTGAAGTAGATGAGGAGAAGCTAGCATCCACTGATTGAAATGGGAGAATCTATGCTTCCCTAGGTATTAACATGTCTGCTAATGGCATGGCTTTTCTCAGTGAAGACGACCCATCATTTGCCTGGCTCAAAGAAAATAATGATGGGAAGAAAAGTTGGCATCCTTTTATCAAGTAGATGCTTGTTACAGTGCAGGGAAGAGAAGTACAACACACAATGAGAATTTTTTAATTATGGCTGCTGATCTTGTGTCTTGTTGTTTGATAGGACGGGAATCCTATAACTTATGTTTCCAGTTCAAAGGTATTTTACAGTTTTGAATAACTGATGTTCACAGATATTGGTGGACAGATCCTACAACCACGATGTTGAAATTTACAAACAGACAACAGGTGAAGCTTAACCATGGCAATTGCCACCCGAGGTCTTAAATTAGATAAAAATGTACAACTATTGGCTAGTGAAACGCCATTTTTTGTTCAGCCAGAAACCCGTACATGCGGACCCCACATTTCTGTTCTCATGACTGTTCATCTGGTATCCAGCCTCTATTCAAAAAAAAAAAAAAAAAAAAAAAAAACTGGTATCTAGCCTATATATGCTGTCATGCCAAAAGGTTCTCCCTCATTAGTACAAGTGTGTTTCTTCTTGTTGAATGGTCCTCAGCTATTTAGAGACCATCAAATGGACAGCTACAATAGTTAAGTGGAGAAGATTTCTGCAACATGGTCCATTCATAATCTCCTACCATATGAGTGATCTGGATCACCAAAGGTGGGCTCCACCAGTACAGTTTCTGGGCCGAAGTGAAGCACACTTTGTTCAGGGAAGCATCATGGTGCATTGGAGTGTTGCCCCAAATGAGGACATTCAAGCGGGCAGAGTCTAGCAAACCATCCAACATATTCCATTAGTATTTTTGTTTTTCAAATGATGAATTTTCTGCCTGAATAGGCAAAAGAAAGAGAAAAGTACCAACTTATAGAGGTGTACATGAGTCGAGTCTCGGCTCGGCTACTAGCTGACCCCACCTCGAACTTGGCTCGGCTTGGCCCTCGAGCCTGACTGGTCAGCTTGGCTCAATTCGATCAGCAGCTCGGGCCAGTTCGAGCTGAGTACGAGCCAAGATTGAGCCGAGTTCACCTGTGCAGCATTTTCACGAACACATGGACTGCACATTCAAACTCTCACTGTATGTAACACAGCAGCAGCAGTTTTACAGGTATTTTATCAAACACCTTGTAGACAGCGTTAAAATCAAGAAAAAAAAATGGTATTTCTTTCATATACATACCTTCCTTGCTCGTTGAGTCATTTCATCAAACACTTGGTGAGCAACATCAATATCAAAGTAACTGAGTCACCAAACTGGTTCGATTTGAGTTGGGGTTCGATCCGAGTCGAGTCGAGCTTGGCCAAGCTCGAACTCGGTTCGAAATTTTTTCAAGCTCAAAAAATCAGCTCGACTCGGCTCGAACTCAGTTTCGAACCGAATCGACTTGAGCTTTTTCAAGTCGAGTAGAGCGAGCTAACCCAGCTAACTTAGTTCATGTACAGCCTTACCAACTTTCCAGGGGGCAGAAATCTATCATAGACCTTCGTTTTACAGTAGTTTCTGGTACATAAGCTTGTAAATTCATCAAATAAACACTAGATTGTTGAATCTAGGTTGTCCATGGGGGAGATTCTGATTGTTAGAATGGATCTGTTGAAATGGCATCGTCTCTCTGTTCTGCTTTATTGTGGCAATAGCGCCTCTCATTTGCCAAGGTGGCATGCATGCAAGATCCAGATTATTCGTCAGTGGGCCGCACAGTGACTGTTTCCTACCGAAAAATCAAGCAGCCCACTCATCATGTATTCCACACATGTTCAAAACAATGTACGGTTAGTAATGCAATTTGTCCACCCTCCACCCAGCTCCAGTTTCTGCTGCTCATCATCCATTTGCAATGCCAAGGCCTCGTGGATCTTTCTTCATCTCTTATTCCCTTTGTCAATGTACATTTCTCTTTTCATTTCACATTCTTAGATTATTGATGTCAATATCCACTCTCCATCAGTCTGTTTAGCAGTACCTTGCATCCAAATACTCCATTAACAAGCTACACGATCATATGATTCGATCACGCTTTGTCCCGGTGCCTTCCAGACACTCTTTTCTCTCATCCGCACCCTGACCTTCTCAACATCATCCCATCTACCTGCTTCGGCATAAATGTTGGATAACAAGACATAATTACCAGAATTCCAAGGCTCGAGATCCACAAGCTCCTTAGCCGCATATTCTGCAACTTCTAGATCACCATGAATTCTGCAAGCACTTAGCAAAGCACCCCAGATAGCAGCATTTGGCCTCATGGGCATGCTTCTAACCAACTCATAAGCCTCCTTGATATGCCCGTAACGTGCAAGAAGATCGACCATACATCCGTAATGCTCGAGTCTCGGCTCAATCCGGTGCTCTATGATCATCAAATCAAACAAATCTCGACCCCTTTGCACCAATCCTGCATGCGTACAACACCCTAGAACCCCAATAAAAGTTGACTCATTCGGCCCCACACCCTCTATCTTCATCTTCTCAAACATATCGATACCAAGGTTGCCGTGCCCGTTAAAAGCCATCCCAGAAATTATGGCATTCCAAGAAACCACATTTCTTTGAGGCATCTCATTGAAAAAATCTTGGGCACTTGTCAGATCTCCACACTTACAGTACAAATCAACCAGTGAATTCCCCACAGAGACTATCTCCTTCAGAAACCCTTCCCTGTCGGCATAAGAATGGATCCATCTACCAACATCCAAAGCTCCCAATCGAGCGCAAACTGGCAACATTGTCACCAATGTCGCATCGTCGGGCTTAAAACCTGCATCCAACATCTCCTGAAAAAGCTCCAGAGCATCACCATCCCGGCCTGCTTGAGCAAACCCTGCAATCATAGAATTCCAAGAAACAATACTCCGTTCACTCATTTCCTGAAAGAGACGAATGCCACTTTCAACGTTCCCTGTCTTGCAAAACCCACGAATCATGAGATTCCAAACCACCACCTCTCTTCTCGGCATTTCTTCAAACAGGCACTGTGCATCATCCATCTTCCCACAACTCGCGTACAGTTCAACGAGTCCGATTCGAACAGAGCTATGCGTTTCAAACCCAGAAGTGAGGGTCTCAGCATGGACCCCGCGGCCGAGACCAAGGTCAGAAAGATCTGAACAGGATTTAAGCAAGGGAGCGAAGGTAAATTGGTCAGGCCAGATACCACGGTTCTTCATGAGAGAATATAGACGGACAGATTCTTTGGGAGGCCCACAGACAGAGTATCCCTTGATCATGGAATTAAAGAGGAGGATATTCGGGTTTTGATTTTGGAGGAAGAGGAGGTGGGCATATGGCATTTTGCAGAGGGAGGCGCAGACAGAGATAAAGTGGGCGAGGAGGAGGTTGGATTGGTGGAGATTCTGGCGTAGGAAGTGGCCATGGATTTGGGTGAGGTGGACCCGGCTGCGGTGGCCATGGAGGAGGCGGAGTATCCGGCGTTCCGCTTCCCGGACGCCGCTACTGCGACTCATGAGAGAGACAGAGAGAGAGAGGAATAACTGGAATTTGAAATGCTGGGTGTCAGAATAACGGTAATTTGAAGTTGGGAAATGATTGTTTTCATTGCAATGGATCGGGTCTAGACCCGGTCCAGTCCAAATAACCTGGGATTCGATTTAAAGGGACTATAGATTAGAAAGAGGATCCAAACCCGACTTATTTGGTAGCGGGCTGATACATAAAACTCATGGGCTACAAATCAGGCACATGGGTCCACGCCTAGGTTAACCTCAAGGTTGGATGTACAAACTCATCACCCTCTTGAGGCAATCATGTGGTGATGTGTGGCTGGGATTTTAGGTCCACAAGTCCGGCCCATTATGAACTCTTGCTTTCATTGCATTTTATTATACCTTTAGTTCTAGAAATCGCTCAAAAAAAAAAAAAAAACCACCTAATCACCAAGGTGAGAGATCGGATCGAAGATGCTAAAACAAGAATAATAAATTAGCAAGAGAACTCGTCACATGCGTCACTAATCCCAGATGGTGATGTATATGCAGTCACCACATGCGTGCATGTGGCACATTGAGTACAAGATCCAAGATGTCTGTCCTATTTTGGAAATGCCCTCACTGAGAAATTAGATGATTCCATTCATTCATGATGAAAGTGACAAGTCTAAGTTTGACCCCAGCCACCAATCTATTGAAACCCGCCTTTATCTGGGCTAGGGACCATCTTGGCTGGGAACCAGCAATGGGAGCACAAAACTCCCACAGGTGCAATCTTATAGACTATTACATGGGTTGTTTACAATCGAGCACTGTCTAATAGTTTTATTTATTTATTAATTTTTATTATTATTATTATTTTTTAAAAAAGGTCACCCACAAAAAGGCACAACTTTTGGGCCAGCACCTTCCAGGCAGGCACACCTGTTGGACAACTTGGATCTCCTGAGTGTCATCTATTCATATGAACATCATCTTAATCAAGCATTCAATTTCCGTACACAACCTCAGACCTTTCACCTATCTGGCCTACCATCCTGGTACACAAAATATCAGTAGATCAGGTGATCCTAGCCACTGATTGAAAGGAATATTCAGTAATACAAAGTGCAGCTAATAAAAAAAAGTCCACCCAACGTTTGGTACTCAAAAAGGGCAAAAAACCTCTGACATCTGATTGGTGAGATTTCTGGTGTACAGCATATCCATGGTTGGGGGCGATAGATGAAGAGTCCAAATCTTGTACATGTGCGCATGTGGGGATATAAAATGCTTGATGACAAAGTTATTAGCGTTTAGCACTCAGATACTCTCTCTTATATCAATAATAAGGCCTAAGGATACTAGTCATGATAATACACTTATCAGGCACAAATCAACAGTAACGAAAATCACATTCCTAGAAAAGGTCTATATGGAACAGAAATACAATCATAGAAAGTGATGGTTACATAAAAAATTCCATTTCATGTTCCCTGAGTATTTTTTATTTTTTGGATGATCGGAAACCTCCAAAGCCCATCATGGTTGCAACATCAGGATCCTCCTCTGCATCATTCTCTGCCTCCTTTTCTTTCTGAACCAAAAAAATTAAATTAAAAAAATAAAAAAAAAAAAAAAAAAGCACTATCAGCACAAAAATACTTGGGGAATTACATGTTCGGCAGGAATCTAAAAATAAAGAAAAGACAATACATATAACCTGCAATGCATATGAACTGTCCTTCATTGACAGAGTGTCAACTAAATTACCCTCAGTGCGCTGTGGTGGAATTTTATATAAAAAAAGGTATCCTTTTTTAAATTCATGGAGGTATTTCTAATAAAAGAATAAAAAATCAATTTCGATATCTGCATTGTTTTCATAACTTAATTTGGGCTTGAGCCAGTAGCTCAATGGTAGGCAGCCTGAGTTTCATCATCAAGGCCTACAGTTTTAGTCCTGCTTAACTATGAAAAAAAGATGCAAAAGAAGAAGAACTTCATTGGGTCAGCTTCATTCTCTAACATTATAGGGCCTTCTTGCCTCGATATGTTAGGGAAACAGCTACCATTAGGACGTCCCTGTGTTTTAAGACTGGATGAAATTCCATCTTGGATCATTATCGCCAAACACCATCATATAGTCATGTCCCAGCTACTTGGGATCAGCTTTATAAATCCTTTATGGCCCATCATTCCTATCTAAGGTTCCATCCTCGGATTTCTGTTAGTTCTCCCCTCATCTCCTCACAAGCCCTGCAGGCTACAACTCGAAGTTCATCACAGCTAAAGTTCCCTCAAACCAGGGCAACTCCAGTTTTTGGAGCATGTGAGTGGACAGTCTCAGTATACTCTCCACCATATTTTATCTCCTGCTTGGAAATCATGAAAGATGAGGCATGAAACACCCACCTATATGTAGATTTTATCCTTTAATGCAACATATCCTTGACTTACCCCTCAACTGGAACAGGCCCAAGATGGATGCTGACTACCTTTTCTTCTGCAAATTGGCCACTTAAGATCACCTGGTGGGACCAGGCACCCCATACAGGAGGCCCAACAGATGCCTGGTCCAGATCTTGTGCCTACACGCACTGTGTCCCCATGGGAATTCATGTGCAATGAGCATTCCCTTTCTAGAATTAATGTGGGTTTAAACATGTTTTCAACATTTAGCGTCATTTAAGAACATTTTTACCTCTACACAAAATAGAAGTTCAAAGTTGTGCAATCTCATGATAGATCCTACCGATCCTGTGTGGCAGAAGCAAAACTTGATCTAAGTAGACTACTCAGTTCTTACCTTCTTTTCCTTCTTTCTTTCTCGGCGCTGCCGCTTCCGTTCTTCCTCCTCTTGTTGCTGTTTTAATATCCTCTCATCTAGATCTGAACCCACAACGAACTGATCAATCTATTATGCAACCAAGCAAACAATTGAAGAAAAGGACTGACGCTTATACAAGACATCACTTCTGAAATTTTCCACAAGGCTCACATTTAGAAGTTACTTTATTTGTAATGAGTAGAATGCCCATTGGCTACAATAAGTCAACAACCATTGTGCTGAATTCTGCCACCAGTGCATTTCACTCCCCATTTTGAGCCAGATCAATGGATCTTCTTGTAGGCTTCAGGATGGGGTTTCTGCACTTGCCAGACAAAGCTTACTTGAAAGTGCAAATCAACACCAATCAAATAGTGCTAAATGCACATTTATGCTCTTTCCGAAGTACATGTAAATGTTGGTGCATCTTGTTGGAAAAAGAATGTGCTTGATGCAAGACAATTAACCACTTGCTCTAAAAGCTCGAACTGATAGAGCATGACAAATTAATCCCTTTAGAGCCCAGGCTCCAAATCCATGGGGATGGGTCTTCGGCCGAAGCCCTCCTCGTGAGCCCCAAATCCATGGGTTCCGCCCCCTCATGGGCCCAAATCCATGGGCTCCGCCTCACACAGGCCCCAAATCCATGGGTTCTGCGGGCCACCCACCCCGAGTGTGCCCTCGCATCCCACAGGCCACCCCACTTGAGCCCGGTGTGAAAATGCCCCCGCATTAGTGCTTCAAAAGGAGACGCTGAGAAATCCCAAGGCAATTCATGAAAGGATAGATTGAAGAGGCATTTTGCGGCACACAAACCAACATAGCACATGTACATGAGATTCAGGCTTTACTTGCCAGGTGGTGGACACCATGCACAGCCCAAAGATGAATGTCCACTAATCAGGAGAGCCACATACACAAATGATTATAGACCATTTCTCGTCCTTTCTCTACCATCCATTTTAATAATACACATGAGGCCAACAAGATGAATGGTCCAGACAGATTTTTGGCCTAGATGATTTTCTAATAAACATATTGACACACATAATTTGAATCACCTCCTTAATCTCTCGATGCATGAACCACCCTCCGACTTCTCCAGTTGAAAACTAACCACCCAAATTATGTGCACAGCAGCGGTTGGTAAGTAATGTCAAAGTCACAATACTTAGAAGTTTTTTTTTTTTTTTTTTTTCCTCACCTTGCTCCGTAAAACTGTCTGCAACCTTCCGCTTCTTGAGAATTTCAAACCGATCTTGGACCTGAAACATTATAAATAAGGATTGTATTGTTTGTAAGCATAGAAAGCAATTAACAAGACCAAGCTCGAGCTATGATTCTTGAAACACAGGACTTAAAATCAAGGAGAAACAATGACCATGGAACAGAAAATGGGATAATTCTTTAACATGGAATGCATTGTGGTCAGAACCTAGGGTGTGTTCATTGTCAATGTTTTTATTGCACCAAAGGCATTAAACAAAAGTGGAAGTTCCTAACAGAGCTTGTCGTCTCATGCCCTCTTTTGCCAACACATTTGTATGATTTCCCTTTTCTACTGACATCATCATCATCAAAGCTTTATCCCAACTAGTGTTTCAAATAGCGCCCGTAGCATAGCAGTAGCGTATGCTACGTAGCGTAGCATTGCCATAGCGCTACGTACAGTGTCCCAAATAGCGTAAATCCCCTGTAGTGTACTTGTAGCATACGCTACAGGGGTCGTAGCGTCCGTAGCGTAAGCTACAATGTATTTTTTTACTATTTTAGTTTTGCATTATTTTTTCACGTTTTCTTTGTTTCTAATGTTGAGAAATGTGGCACTTGTATTGTACTTGATACTTTTAACCTATGAGATTTTTATTTCTTTTCGTAATTGTGACTTATGGTTTCAATTAGACATCATTATTTAAAGTGGTTTGCTTAGAAAGTTGTTGATGTGATAATTATTTGATTTGGCTTATATATGTGGATTGGCTTTTAATAAATGATAACTAATAACTTTTTTGAACATGCTTATAATTGATAAAATGAATCATCTTTTAGGCATTTTTATATTTTTTTCCTTTTCTTTTTCACTATTTATTATATTTATCCTATTTTTAAATTAAAAATAGAAGTATCGTGTAGCTTACGCTACACGCTACGTTTTTACGCTATACGTTATAGAGGGCTGAGCGCTACGCATCATGCTACTGTTATTTAAAACACTGATCCCAACTAATTGTAGTTGTTTTTTAAAAATCATCATCATCTAATTTCCCTCTTCGACTGATATTATCTAAGCCTTATCATTCTTATAATTTCCCTCCTCTACTGACATGGGGAAACAAAATGTTTAGCCTAGAGTCAAGGGCCCTAATGTTATTAAACATCAAGCACTCCTGCAGCTCAGCACCCACGTTTTTTACCCAATCAAATATTACTTAAGTCACATTCAACTGCAACAACCCTGACAAAGCTGAAATGCGAAGGGCCTCTTAAAGAGATCCACAGACATGCATTTTGCTTGGAGTACTAGGGCCTGAATAAACCAAGTGAATAAGACCTTTATTGCCTCAAAAAAACCCACTGAAAGCAGAGGGTCCGGTGATCTTGTTGACCAGGCCATCAGGCCGTCAGATCTAAGCCCCTTGGACTTTGATCTTGCTTCCTTTGTATTTTTTTTTGTTATTTTTAAGATTTATTTGATGGATGAGATTGATAATAAGTGTTTTAGTTTTCTTATTTTGGATGATGGGCCATTTCACTTAAGTGAGTGGCATAGATGTAATTATTCTGAATTTTTAATTATAAAAGCACAAGGGGGGGAGGGGGTTGGACATCCAACCCTAGTGGAGTTATTGAGAAGAAGAAAAAAGAGAGAAGCTCTCGTGTATGAAGGAATTTTCCTCTTTGTTTTTTAAGGTTTGTGAGAAACCCCCCTTCCAATTGAATTGTGGAAAGGTAAAGCTTGTTTGGTGGTGGATTCTGCAAGGTGCATTCTTCTTCTCTCTTCTTCAACAAGATATTCTTCTTCTTCTTCTCTCTTCTTCCTCCTTTCCCTTCCCTTACAACCTTCTCAACCCATTAAAACCCTACCCAATTCTCCATCTCTTTCCTTCCTTTTACCTAGCCACGTGTGGGCTCGCACGTGCAGAGACACGCACGCACGTGCGTCCGTACGGACAGTCACGTGTAGGTCCCCATTTGGGGTTTTCCCTATTTGAGTTCCCTCCAAACCTCCCTAACCCCTAGATCCTTTGAATCCTTAAAACCCCAATCCTAAATAACCATCCATGAATCCAAAACCCTAATGAAAATCTAATTATTTTTTTGTGAAACTTTACCCAAACCAGAATTTTGCTTGCATCACTATCTATCCACATGGTTGTTGCACTACCCACGCTAAATTGGAAGTCCCTACTTTTAAGTGGGCCACTCTTGAATATTTTATATTTTCGTACGCCGCGTATGTGATAACCTAGGATCTTCGTGTTATAAATCTGAATTTTCGAATCTATTATGTGATATGTTTGATTTTACATGTTGATTGCTTAAATTAATGTGTAATTGATCTCTCATCTTGCATCCTATGATAGTTTCCATCACCCTATATCAAATTTGGTATCAGAGCCGAGAGGTATCGTGTTTGAGACTCCTCAGTAGGGGTGATTAATGCAAGAGCATTTTCACATTGGGCTCAAGTGGAGTGGCTTGTGAGATGCAGGGGCACACTCGGGGTGGGCGGCCTGTGTGAGGCGGGTGGCTCGTGTGAGGCAAAACCCATGTGATGTGGAGCTAACGACGGGGGTTTGGCCGAGGACCTAACTCATAAAGGGTTTGATTCGTCATGCTTTATCAGTTCGAGCTTTTAGAGCGAGTGGTTAGTTGTCCTGCATCAGGAATCCTAAATTTGGATTTCTAATTTTTACTCATCACAAAGTAAGTGATACTAAGTTTGGGTCTTTAATTCAATCGCTACCCTACATAGTGTCCAATTGAGATGATCGGAGGAAATCCTAGAATCAAGCTTCTAATTTGTAACTCTACACCAAGTCCTTCATTACGGTTCATTAACTTAGGCTTAATCTCCAACATAATTCATGAGAATCTAAAACCTAAGCTTTGATACCAATTTGTCATGCCCCGAAATTTGGAAACCAAGTTGGCCATGCCCCACAGGAATGGCATGACAAATCCACACTGTCCCTCGATTTGGTCCACACATGTTAGGGGATGGGTTGGGCTCAAAAATGAGTCTTATCCAGAGTTCAAGTGGGCCACACCAAAGGAAACAGTAGAACTTGTATTGCCCACCATTGGAAAAAAAAAAAATTTGTTGCATGGAACCTTCACACAACGCCAAAAATGGGTGGTCTACATCCAAAAGTCCACCTAACCACTACAAGAGCAAAGAGGGTCTGATTACTCTGATTCTATAATTAAGATGACCCCTGGATTACGACGAATGGTTTAGATTATATAGAGATATTGGACATATATCATTATTCCTTCCTTCATATTTTCTCTCTAGGAAACTCTCTCGAAACAAGAGAAAGCCTCCCCTTTTATAAAAGGAGGGATAGGGAGATATGGGAGTATAGATGAGGTTAGGGAATTCCCATCTCATCCAATGTCTCTCTTTCATCCTAAGTCCATTCTTGTTGAAATTGAAATTGAAATTTTGAATTCCAAGAAAAACAAAGGGAAAAAAGCATGGGACCCACCCACTAGTAGTTGCCCACAAGTGGGACCATGGGCTCATTTCCAACATCTCCACTCAATCATGTTGTGGAATGGGCTCACTATAGGTTGTCCATTTAGCTCGTCTCAAAACAACCAAAACCGAATACAGCAATCATAAGAATCAAATGTGTGGAACTAGTTGGAAAACTGTTGTTTTCTCACGTGTTTGAGTGATAGTGATCACCTAACTAGCACTCAATAACCCAAGCTTTGCAATGCAATGTCCTAGTTTGCATGACCATACTAGATGGAGTTAACTCCTGATCTGGAGTATTCAGTTGACACACGCACTTATCCAACTTATTGAGTTTATTAAGAAAATACAGTTTTTCACAAATCTCAATCTAAATAATTTTTAGAGTAATAATATAATAGATATATTTTTTGAAAGAATAGTTTTTGCAAAAGAAAAAAAAAAACCTATCAAATGTCAATACAAGAACATTTTGTAATATTAAATATAATTTTACATCTTTATATTTTTCCATCCTTTTATTTATTTGTATGCATACTTTTGTATCATTTGATATTTGTCAAAGCATGCAATGTCTTTAATAAAACACTAGTATAATAGTAAAATATTCTCTATGAACAGGCAATTTCCTAACTAGATCGTCACAACTAGGGGGATAATAAGCTTTATGGTTATAAATTGATACGTAGAAGGCAAAAGCTCATATCTCTAAGATCTTCCAGCATGTGTTATTTTTAGAGTATGGCCATACATAATGGGGGCCATGGCCATCAGATCCAAGGTTTAGATAAGCCGACAATGGATACAACATGTACTAACCATGGGCACAGTAGAGAAGTCCCCTATTAGTGAGTAATAGAGAACTCAGCCTCATAAAGTGTAAGTTTGTTTTTGTGTGTGCACACATGCGGGTGTGTGTAAAGTAATAAACAGTTCATATAAACAAGACAATTTCCTATTTCTCTGATCTTCAATTGGATCATTGACTCATTTTAGAGAGCATTTTTTATGGATCGAAGAAGTATCTTTAGCCGTAAGTATATTTACCTGTTGAAGAGAAGCCCGTTCTACCCGCATAGACATACCCAAAGCTCTTTGATCTAAAGTAGCATTTTCAGAAGATTCAGAATCATCAAGAGATATGAAAAGCATTGCAAAAATAGATTATTATTATTATTATTATTATTATTATTATTTAAAGCTGAATGCCTAAAACAGTATTTATCAGGAAAAAACACATACGCTTCTTCCCATTAATATGGTCCAAGTAGTTGGCTGAATCCTTTACAACACATTCACAAACTGCACAGTAGTATCCAGCCTGAAAAGATAGTAAATTGAATTGCAAAATGCTGATTAAAAATGTAAGATTCAATTTCAATGAATCATAAATTCAAATAGAAAGAAATCACTATCAATTCTTTGTTGATGTTGCATACTTCAAAATAGCTGGGATTTAAGTTTTCAGTGCCCCAATATTAGAATGAGAATCAAAAGATGGATTACATGTGGTGAAAAATGGGCAGCGCAAGTATATAAGAAGCAAACGGTGAAGAAAGTACCTGTTGGCTTAAAGGTGCTATTGGAGTAACCACCTACAACATGAAACACAAACGGTACAAATGAAGTGAGCAAGCAGACTTCCTATACTCATAAACAAGATGCTGTGGCTCTCATCGGTTATACTTATAGGATTCAAGATACCAGCCGTGAATTGGTATCATCCAACTAGATTCACAACACTTAATTGCTCTGCAAGTATGCTACCATAATGCTAAGTAGTTTCATATATATATATATATATATAGGGAAAAGGTACTATGCGCTCGACCTCACGATAAGCTCCTGTGAGGTCGAGCTGTGTGGGCCCCACCGTGATGCGTGTCGACCATCAACACCGTGCATTTGATGGGTCCCCTTTAAATCATGGGATATCCCAAAAATCAGCCGTATACAGAACTCAGGTGGGCCATACTATCTAAAAGCATGTGAAGACATGCCAAAAACATATAAAAGCACTTGGTGGGGCCCACCTGAGTTTTGAATGCTGCTGAAACTTGGTCTGAACCCTCATCCAAGTGGGACACACATAATGGATGGGCTGGATTTGCAAACCACATCTTGGTGGGCCCAAAAAATGATTATGAATGTTTTAATGGTGCACGGCCCCTCTCAACTTCTGTATGTGGTGTGGCCCACACAAGTCACGGATTGACTTGATTTTTGAGACCTAAGCCCACGATGGAATGGTGCATCTGACTGATGGGGTAGATGTTCGAAACGCATCACGGTGGGGCCCACACAGCTCGACCTCATGGGACGGTCCCATCAGCTCGAGCGCATAGTATATATATATATATATATATATATGAAATCATTAAAAATTCATGAAAAACATCCACATGGAGAATCATTAGAACTTAATCACAATAAACGATGTAAGACAGAACATGAGGGGAAAAAGAAAAAAAAAAAGATTGCTGCAAACCTGGGTCTTTCCCAAGCGGGAATCTAGATCAACTTCATAATCCCTATGCTTCAAGGGTTTCCTTTGGACTGGAGGACCTTTCGCTAATCAAATAGGAGTGAGGTTCACCAGAAACATAAGCAAAAAAAAAAAAAAAAGCACTCAATCAGATCAGTTTACTTAAGAAAAGCATCCTACAACTCACAGTTCAATGGCTTCGAATTTCAAAAGATTTTTATATTCCATGAAGCTGCAAAGATCATGATGCAGAAAATGTAACTATAGACTTACATTTGGATTTTAGTCTGCCCTCCTCCTAAACCACAAGGCAAAATAACAAACATAAGTGGACAAAAAACACCAATCATAGATGGATCAAACCATATTTTCATTTATATGAGCAAACCTGCTCTTCCCGCTCACGAGCTCGTTCCAAGTATTCTTCTCGGTTAAATTTCCTTCTGTGAGTGTTGTCAACTCCAACGGCCTATATATACACAAGAAGCAACATCCAAAACAATTCTATCAGAAATCCTAGTTAAACCAACATAATGGAATGAGAGAGAGAACTCTATCTAGTGAGATCTTTTCAGGAATGGAACTCACATTACTGTTTGGCTGAGCCATCACAAAGTAGTCTTGAGCCAACAACCCTTTATGCTGAATGAGCTTTAATAACGGTGGATGTTTTCATCAATAATACGATGGTAATAATTGCTGCAAAAGTCATAAAGATAAAGGAAAAGTAGTAAAAATTTAATGAAAAGATTAGTTATCTAAAAAAGAGGAAAATTCCATGAAGAGAGAAATTTAATGAAGCCTAACCACTGACTGATTACAAGAAAAGCACAACAGACAGAGATGTGTAACTTTAATTTAACTTAAAGAGAGGAAAATTCCATGAAACGGTAAATGAACTCTACATCATCATCATCTAAGCCTTATCCCAACTAATTGGGGTCGGATATCCAGTTTCGCCATTCCACCATAAAGGACCACATCCTCAGTTAAACCATACAAAGAAATTGTGGCGATTCCAACTAGTGATAGTAAACTATTCACAATAATAGAAATATCTGGTATAAAATAACATTTTTTTTATAAAAGGGCATCAGAACAAAATACCAGCAATTCTGAGATGGAATACTCTAGCATGACTTCCACCATAGTCATGGCCATACACAATAATGGCTAGAAGCAGATATGTACCATTTGGACATCTGACAATTGGGCTTGGCTAAAAGTTTCAAGGAAGCATATGAGCTCACCTAACTTGAGATGATGCCAAGTAACATATAAGGGAGAGCAGAACTGAGAACAGATCAAATAACACCACTGCACACCTGAAGAAGAGTGTGGATAGCACATCAAGAGATAGGATGATTCAATTTCATAGGTGGGGTCAGCGTTGGATAATTGAATGGGACTTGTGGGTTCACGCGTAGACAATCCTAAACGCTAGAGAATGATGCATCTTTCTAAATCTGGAAAAGGAAACGGGATAAAATGAATAACCTTGACGTGATGCATCTTTCCAAATTGAAAACTATAAATCATGAACATTCCACGTCCTTAGTAGGCACCAAGAGAACTTCATCTGCAATTCATTTGAAGAATTCAGTGGCCATGATTTCTTTAGTGGGAATACATATATGGATCAAGAAGATCAGATCACATGCAAAATATGTTTTGCACGAATTAGTTTATGGTCATCACTTTATTAAAAAGCTGTTGCCTAAGGAGATCCCTTCTAGGAAACCTTTCAAAAGGGGAGTTCGATAGTTTTCAGCTGACTACTTTATGTAAGTGCTCAATAATTCAATAGTTAGAGACCAGAAAAAAAGGTATTGATTACACAATCATAAGGACTTCATAGTGAAAGTACAAGTGTACAAAATGGATGACATTCAGTGATGAATAAGTTCATTATTGGATGGTTAGGATTTTCCTATCGAGGCAATGTTTGATTGGTAGTCGGTGAGCCCATGATATAGAATGGTCCAGATCTCATCCATGTACACCACACATATGACAAATGATGTGGAGGCACATGAATTTGCATGCCTCCAGACAATGGATCAGCTCCAAATGCAAATACAATACAAACCAATCTACTTAGCACGTGTTTAAGACCTAAACCAAATCTAATAGCAGATGCAACTCAACCCAATCTTAACATCATAATCATAAATCTATCAGAAATATCCAAAGATCCCAACAATGCTTAGCAGACTTCTCAAGTCAAATCACAAATCACCCATTCTAAAGAAACAATAAAAGAGAAGAGGTTGGTTCCTCCACTTGTGGAATAAGCTTATTCTACAACTACATGTGCGCGGCCCACTGTGGTGTAAGGAACACACCCAATCCATCCATTGTGCCCCTTCAAGTTCAACCCTTATTTCAAAAATCAGGCTGATCCAAAACACAGGTGGGTCACACCACAATAAACAGTTGGGACAGGAATGCCTACCATTAAAACCTTCCAGACTGTGTGGGGCCCACGTGGATGAATTGACACCCAAAAAATCAGGCCATCACAAAATTCAGGTGGGCTACATGACTCTAGAGGTTTTAGGCCTGACTTTACACCGTGAGGCCCATCAGAGGTAATCAGCATGATTTTTGGGCTCCAGAGAAAACGAGCGGGCACGAATGGTAGTTGGAGATTTGTCTGCAACGACACAACGGAACCCACACATGTAGTTGTAAAATAAGCTTATTCTAAAAACAGTTGTAGAGAGAGCGGGGCAAAAGAGAAATCCAAACAAACAACTGACAGCGGGAAATCTCAGGATTCGGCAAAAGGGAATGGGAAGGGGGATTACAGGATCCTCCACACAAAATACTAGGGTTTTCAATTCTGTCGAGTTGGAAACATGTCTAAGCAATCCAGACCATTGGTCAGCTACCTCCCATTGTTGATGGACCATGCCACAAAATCCTCCCAGATTCAACGATCCTAGCCGCTAAACTTGCGCGCTTTTCCAGATAAACGTGGACCGTCGCTATGTTCTGACTTCGAATTTCTGTTTTCAAGCCAAAAATCGAAAGGCTAGGATTGTCCTATCCATCGTATAACATAATTGCAGCGCAGACCTCAACATCGATGCCAATTTATTTCCACTCCAGTCAACTAATAATTGCAATCCAATTGGATAGTGCATCCAAACGCACTCCGGAATTCATCACTCATTGAAATCGTGAAACAATCGGTTTGTGAAAGCACGTTTGGGCGCGTCCTAAAATGAAAACTGATGGAAATGCAACGGTATTTTTGAGAAAATCCGAAGAAAATTACTCGAGCAGAATCCAAACGTACCCGTTCGTGGTCGTTCTGAAAAGAATCTTGGAAGTCCCAGCAGAAGCGTTCTGTAATTTCTTCCTTGGGTTAGGGTTGGTTTCGGAAATAAAAATTAAGAAGAAGAAAACGAGTTCTAATCGGCCCACACGAGTTAGTAGAGCAGACGGAAACAGCAGTACGTGTTTGCGATCAGAGCCGTCCGTTACGTCTGCCACATAACGGAGATATATGACGCCGCTGGAAACCCATCCGCTGTACGGATTGGCTACTCCACTGCCACTAGCCAATGGCTAGTGGTCGGTGCTCTGTGGACCCGAGGATGATGTATATGTCTCATCCATGCCGTCCATCCATTTTTCCAGATAATTTTATGGTATGAACCCAAAACTGTGGTAGATCAAAATTTCAAGTGGGCCACACTGTTGATTGAACTCTCACCATTAAAAACTTCTCTGGGCCACGACAGCTTTGAATCAAGTTCGATTTTATTTTATGTTTTGCCTTAATCCAGATTTGTATTACCTAATATACACATGTTGGATGTCGAATAAACATTTCAGTGGGCATAAGAGGTTTTTAATGGTAGACATTCAATCACTACTGTTTTCCAATGGTGTGTGGTCCATTTGAGATTTTAATCTGCCTCTTTTATAAAATAAATTATTAAAATGATATGTGAAAATGAACGAACAATGTGGATAAAATACATACAGTATAGTGGGGCCCACGTAACACCCTCAACTAGCCACCTGGCTAGTGGCAGCGTCACTAGCCAAACCGCCGGAGAAAGACGATCATGTCGAGGGCTATGTGGGGCCAATATGATATATTTGTTTTATCCACGCCATCCAACCATTTTGAAAAATAATTTTATATGATAATATAAAAAATGAATCAGATTTATTTCTCAAATAGAACACACCACAAGAAACAGTAGATTGAATTCTCAAAACCTCTTGAGGGCCACGGAAGTCTTGGACTAAGTTGATATTTGAAGTCTTGGAATAAGTTGATATTTATTTCTTTCCTTCATCCGGGTCTATGTGACTTTATGAACAGGTTTGATGGAAAATAGACATTACAGTGGGCCATGAGAAGGTTTCAATGGTGGGGTCATTGCACCACTGATTCGTGCTGTGTGGTCCACTTGAACCTTTGATCTACATCCTTTTTAGGATCATGCACTAAAATAATCTTTTTTAAATGAATGGACGGCTTGGATTTAATATATATCATAGTGGGTCCCACAAAGCCCCTCACAAGTCCGGAAGCGGATTGCCTACTGAGTAACTCAGTACCCTAAACTCTGTGGGTCCACCGTCATTCATGCATTTTATCCACTCCATCCATCCATTTGAACAGATAATTGTATGGATTTGGCCTAAACATTAAGTCTATCCAAAGCTCAAATGGTCCACACCAACCGAAACAGCGTCTACCATTGAAAAGTTCTTACGGGCCACGGAAGTTTCAGATCAAGATGATATTTGTGTTTTCCATTCATCCATGTCTGAGTGATCTTATTAACAGGTTGGATGACAAGTAAGCATCACTGTGGGCCTTAGAAAGGTTTTAACTGTGAAAATTAATAGTTTTACTGTTTCCTGTGGTATGGTCCACTTGAACTATGGATATGCTTTAATTTTGGGCTCAATACTTAAAATGATCTGTAAAAGCGGATGGACGGCATGGATAAACCTTGTGCATTAATGGTGGGCCTAACAGAGTTTACTCATTGCGACAAGAGCGTACTGACTCAATCCGATTTCCACGAGTCCGTTAGTCTAGTTACGTCGTAGGAAGTAGCCTATCCAAGTCCGGACCGCGGGTGCATAACTGGAAATCCTATTGAATATATAGGTAAATCAACCCACACAACAAAACGGTTGGGCGTTTGGTCTAGTGGTATGATTCTCGCTTCGGGTGCGAGAGGTCGCGAGTTCGATTCTCGCAACGCCCCCCTTATCTTCCACTTTATCCTTTTCCATAGAAAAATTAACTGACAAGGACTTTTTCGAAATGGACCATGAACAAAAAGTATTGCTGATTGACAGATCTTATCCATCCAACTTGTCTCTCTGTTTTCTGTTGGACCACTTAATAGGAAGGTTTCAACAGTGGACTGTGTCTTGTGGTGTGGTCAATGTCCCGGGTTTGATTTTTTGGATCAGCCTGCTTTTGTGGATCCAATAAGAACACTGTGGGGTCCACATGATGAACACTGTGGATGTCATGCACACATAATGATGTTCCCCACATGTGGGGTTGTAAGTTAGGCTCGAGTGACAAAGCTTTGCAGTGGATCTAGCCTCTAAAAGTAAATACACCGATGTTACATGTTCCAAAGCTATACATTAAGGAAAATGGATGCACAAGGTAAACATATAATAGTGTTCCGAATCTAATCTCTTTAGAAATATCTTTTGTCTCATGGTATCATGCTCCAGTTCCCTTACGAAACTTTTACAATTGGATCCACTTTGCCTTGAATTGAATTTTGGATTCTGTAACTGGAAATCCATTTTTTTTTCTTTCAATATGGAAGAGAAGAGGAAGGGATATCGCCTACCGACTGAGCTGAAAGGAACTGAACGCAAACAACACTCTCTCTTCTCTACCGGCTCCCTGGAACTAGCGCTCTCTATATTCATTCGGAACCTTTCCCATCACTAGGTGGGGTGGTCAAGTAACCAAACCTCTGCCCGATCCCGAATGAGGGCGGGATTAGATCGTGGTCGATGATACGGTCGAAAAGACCTTCGAGCGGACATTGAGGTGTCAAACCTTCCCATCAATGGGGACGGGAGGTTCAAACAATTGGATCAATAGTTGAAACTGCTACTGCTTCTAATGGAGAAACCGGCTGGTAGAGACATGCCGACTCTCGGGTTGGAATGCGAATCCTACCTTGCATATTACTGGACTGAATAACTCTGGAACTTGAACTCGTCTCCCCCGTAATCTGATTATAAACGTGTAGAGGATCAAAGCGCATTATTAGTCTTTGGGTTTCCTTTATCTGTGGCATGAAAGGTCCAAAAGGTAGGACAATCCGAATACTTTGATTTTTACACAACAGTGAAAGAAGAGTAAATAGAACCTAATGGACAGTCTGAATTAGGTGATAGTGCTATCAAAGTTTCCAAATTCATCAATGATGCACCTTCCATCAACCCAATTTAAACTGTGAATGGAGCTTGTTGATGCAAGAATCTGGACCACCCTTCGCCGAGCTCTGCGTGCTCGGAGCGAACCCTGGACCTGCACAAGACGGTAACCAAAGGTGACCCTGGCTCAAGCAGGGGACCCTCCGATGCCAAAGTCAGGCTAGGGAATCCAGGTCTAAGTTGGGTAGAGTAAAGAGGGTGTGAGATATTGCGTACCTGTTGTAATGGATTTCTCTGGTATTTATACTTGAGGATCGAAGGGTTCGATGTCGTTAAACTCAACACAATATACTCCATCAAGCGGATGTCACGCTCACGGAGATATCGGCCATTACTCTTAGATCGTGCACCGGATTACTCTCTCCATATACCTTATTGGGTTGTACCTCCGAGATCTTTGGCCCGCAACTCGGTCCCCCGAGCTCACGATGGGACTAACCTTGATCGGGCCTCAGACTTAACATATCCGAGCCCATAGCCAGATCCCATGGATCCCATAGTCGGAGTTCATGGTTGGAGCCTATTAGGCATGCCCATCTTAGACTCGGTCTCAGGCCTAAAAGCTGAAGGTAGGGCCCTGGTCTCCAATCCAGAGTCGCAGTCCTTCGGGTGAGAGCCCCGGCCGTGCGTCACTGGACCTCCTGGCTCGGATCTTGCTCGATGATCTGAGCCAAGCCCATGGGTAGGTGGTTTATGACAAAGTAAAGTATCGACTCGGACAGAGGAGATGGACGGATCAGCTCGGACATGAAGACCGAGTCGGCATCATCGTGTTGCGAGAACCCTCATGTCGGACACTCATTTTGAGTCAAATGTGCATCAGTCCGAGGCCTTAAGCATTGGGCCTACGTTGGCCTCAACGCGGCTCATGACGTGGTTCAATTCGGATTTACCCATAATAGAGTTCATGAATCGAGCCCAAGCTAAAGTATTCAACCAATGATTTTCAATCTAATTGCTTTGAAAGATCTTTATGATGTATGGCTTTGGGAGCATGTTACATGGATAAGAAATGAAAGAAAATTAATTTTAAGACTCATGTAAGTGTTGTGATTGTATGCATAGGCCTCTAGATGCACTATACTAAGGTATAGCAGTTTGGCGTTTGGGTTATTACGGTGTTTCACATATTAGAAGGATGAACTCCTGTTTTACTGCACAATTGATCTTACTGAGCACCAATAATCTGTCATTCCATCAACATATCACTCATTGCTCCTTGCCAGGTAGTAAACACGGGTTCCATTTTTGTATATTATTATGTCTGTATTAAAACAATATGTTTCTAGCTTTTTGTTGTAGGAGATCTGCCATGGCGGCAACTACAAAGCATATTGACCAGGGATTGTGTTGCATAAATACTCAGATAACCCTTGCGGACAAGCACAACAAACAACCACAAAGAATTATTAAAAAAAAAAAAAAAAAAAGACTGGCATGGCTCTTATACCAAAAAATACAACGAGGATTAAGAATAGGTCAATTAAACCATAAACTTAAATGATCGCATATGAAGCTAGAGTATTAGAAATGATTACAAGGATTATGATGAAAAGATAAAGGGAACAAGTCTTATAAGCGACTTTCGTTTGGACTTATTTTGCCAGATGAGTGTGGAGACTCTTTTTTTATAAGCAAGGGAGTTCAGATTTTACAAGATTAATTTCAATTACACTACGGTAATTAGCCGACGCTGCCCGCTTGCACGGATGAGCCGCGCATGGCCTGCTTGGGCTGGCATGGCATGGCATACCCTCATATGGTACGATTGAGCAGAGATTTTGCCCCTTTCTGACTTAGTAGAAGCTCAGCTACCGCACCGAGACGCCCACACCACACAGCCCGGTGTGCACAAATGAGCCTCGCAAGCCCATGGTGCCCCTCCGGCGAGCCTTGGAGGGTCATGCTTGGCATTTCATCACATACCCCTCCCGTACCATTACATGGGGTGGTCGCAGATGAGCCTTCCTGAAAGAATGAGTCAATAGCAGCTCGCAGCTTCTTTGGGGCAATATAGTTGTGTTGTGTGGGCTAGCCCCATGCCTAATTTTGTGGGAAATCTATAAGGCCATAAACATCATTAGATTCAACGACAAGCAGGTTTCGACTATTGGCTTGATTACTCGAGTCAAGTAGTGGTTGGCATGGATTAATAAGGGACTTCTAGCCTCCAAAAACTTGTCGATGGCCAATCGGCTAACCCTCAAGGTGATGGGGGTGTTGGGGATTTGTACTGTGGAATCACACAGATCTAGATCTAGGATAGTAATCCAATGGCACCAGGCACACACAAGAGAACACAGATTTAACGTGGAAAACCCTTGCAGGAAAAAACCACGGCACAAAGCGACAGATCTCCACTATGAAAATAGAAATTACAAAGAGAGAGGACTTACCCGATTTGGACAACCTCAAATCTCACCCTTGCTACACCCTTTAGAAACCCTAAAATCCTTTTAGAAACCCTTGGAACTCCTTTAAAAAGCCTTTTTTTCTCAATCCCGCATACACCCCTTTATATAAGTTTAGAAAGAAGTATAATTGGAATAGGAAACAAAAAATCGCAAAAACTGTGTTTCCGCAGAAAATCTACGTAACATCTTCGATGCCATCGAAGGTCCATCAATGTCATCGAAGACGAACCAAAACTGTCCAGACTAGGGGTGAAAAATTCTGTAAATTATCGATGACATCGAGCAACCGTCGATGTCATCGATGTCATCGAAACCCTATCGATATCATCGATAGACCACCAGACAGATTTAAGACATCTGTCCATAACAATCTCCACCATGTCTTCAATCTTCATCCATGTAGCTTCTTGTCCCCTTCTCTTGTCTCTACATCTCATCATAGCTTCTCTTGCATACTCCGTCTTCCTTTTAAGCCATCGCCAAGTCTAGAGAAGTTGCATAGAACTTGAACTTCTTGTAGGAACATTCTTGTTGATCATGTCTGCCGGATCTAAATCCACATGCCCAACCACCTTTGTTCCTGTCTTCCCAAAAGAAAAGACGTAGTCTTCTTACCATCTCACCGCTACCCAATATTGCTTTTCGGGGTACTTGCTCACAACCCTGATAGCCTGTAAAATAATCGGTCTAATCCAGACCATGATATACACTGTCAACTGCATTCGAATAAGGCTCATGAGATATCCTGCTTTTCCTCATCTGTTTTCGAGACATGTTCTGAGGAAAACTTGAAGAGAGACGCGTAGGGAACGCTTTCCGACTTTTGGCCCATCACATCCTTGATAAATACCTACACACAAGGTATTCCTCCTATGATTACCAAAGCCTACTCCTCCTTCAATCTCAATGTCGAGAACCATCTTTGCAGCCCCCTGATCCTTCATCCTGAATGTCCCACTTAACCGAGTTTTCAGTACATTGATTTCAGACATGTCATAATTGGCGATCTACATGTCATCAATTCCTGACTCACCATGAAGGAATCAAACCACTCCTTAGGTGACAGGTCAAACCACGACCTCCTGCAAAGTCTTTTCTCAACCCCTTTAACTTCGAACCGCTCTAGTTACTTTATGTAGATCTGCTCTTCACTTTCCCTTGCAGAAGTGTAGACTGCACATCCATCTTTCCAGCTCAAGATCACATTGGCCAACCAGCACCAATCACGGATTTAATAGACACCTGTTATACCGTTGGCGTGAATATCTCTGAGAAGCCGATCCATTCTCTCTGAGCATAACCCTTCGCTACCAACCTCGCCCTGTATCTATGTTATATCCTTCTGAAGATCCACCTGCATCCAACCGCTCTCTGACCCTGCTGGAAGCTCCACCAGCTCCCATATGTCGGTCTGGTACAACGAATCCATCATATCGCCCACAATCACCTTACACTTCTTAGCACTAAGCTCACCTAGATCCATCTGAATAAAAGATGAATCCCCTGCAATATCGGAGTCGTCCATGTACTTCACCGATATCCTGTGATCATGTCGTGTGATTCTTCTCACAGGTGGCCGCTCCACCTGCTCTGTATCCCTGTCCGCATGTCTCAGCCTTCCTGCTCTGCCCGCTCATGTGGCCATTCTCAGCATGCCACACACGTGCAGAGGTGAAATCCGCTACATCCACTGCAACTCCACCTTTTGAAGTGCTCCTGATCAACCTGTACATGTTACCGAGTTATTGCGCTTTCATGATTACCTTTGCCCCCTTAGATACCTTAAGAGCACTATCAATACCTGTGTACTTGCATCCTTTTTGGCTCAAGTACACCAAGAGAAATCAGATTCTGCTTCAAATCAGGAATGTGCCTGACATCAGTCAAGGAACGCTCCACCCCATCAAACATCTTAATGCGCATCGTACCAACAGCCACAACATTACAGGCAAAGCCATTGCCCATAAACACCTGTCCACCATCGCACTCCCTGTAGCTGGCGAACCAACTCGGATGAGGAGTCATGTGAAAAGATGCCCCTGTGTCTAGCATCCACTCATCCTTACGTTCATCGTATGGCCGCCTGATAGTAGACACAGACAAAACATTACCATCACATCCACTCGATCCATTTGGCGTGGCAGCATTGGCCTCCCTATACGAAGCCTCAAAATCTTCTCTCTTTGATTTAGGATTTCTACAATCCTTCTTCACATGTCCTTCTTTCCCACAATTCCAGCACTTTACCTTTCCTTTGCCCTTGCCCTTTGATTTGGATATATAACTTGAAGAACCCGTACCTTGTTTAGAATTCCTACCCATTGTAAATAGTGCATCAGAAGATATCCCCATGTCACCGTTTAGCTTTCTCATAGCCTTCCCTTGAAGGGCTGGGATAACGGTGTCAACACTCAGGATTTTATTCGTGCTGCACATAGTATCCTTGAATGACTCATACGACGCTGGAAGAGAATTCACAACATACATGCTTGTTCTTCGTCTTTCATCACTTCCTCCATATCCAACAATTTGCAAACTAATTTATTAAAGTTGCTGATGTGAGCCTCCAGATCTCTACCCTCTGCCATCTTGAAGTTATACCACTGCCGCTTCAAGTGCAGGCGATTTTCAGAGGATTTTTTCTTATAGACATCCTCTAACTTCGCCCATAACTTAGCCGCAGTTTTCTTCCTCATGACGTTGTAGAGAACCTCATCCGTGAAACATAAACGGATTGATGATAATGCTTTCTTATCAAGAGTATTCCATTCATCATCAGTCATAGTAGACTTTCGCTCCTTAAGACCACCATCTTCGCCTTGCTTGATTAAGGAACTCATCACCTTGATCTTCCATAACTCAAAATTACTTTTCCCTGAATACTTCTCAATATCATACCTGGTGCTCGCCATTATTACTAATCCCTCAGATGCATATCTGTGCCCCAACGATTGCTCTGATACCACTTGTTGGGGATTTTGGCTTACGGAATCACACAGATCTAGATCTAGGATAGCAATCCAATGGCACCAAGCACACACAAGAGAACACAGATTTAACGTGAAAAACCCTTGCAGGAAAAAACCATGGCACAAAACGACAGATCTCCACAATGAAAATAGAAATTACAAAGAGAGAGGACTTACCCGATTCGAACAACCTCGAATCTCACCCTTGTTACACCCTTTAGGAACCCTTGAAACTCCGTTAGAAAGCTTTTTTTTTCTCAATCCCACATGCACCCCTTTATATAAGTTTAGAAAGAAGTAGAATCGGAATAGGAAACAAAAAATCGCAAAAACTGCGTTTTTGTAGAAATCTGCTTAACATCTTCGATGCTATCGAAGGTCCATCGATGTCATCGAAGACGGACCAAAATTGTCTAGCAACCACGGGTGAAAAATTCTGTGAATTATCGATGGTATCGAGCAACCGTCAATGTCATCGACGACTGGCTTCGATGTCATCGAAACCTTGTCGATATCATCGAAACCCTGTCGATATCATCGACAGACCACTAGACAGATTTAAGACATTTGTCCATAACATGGGGTTGCAGATAAAAGCCCTCCTATGAAAGAGTATACTCTAGTGAAGTGGGTTAAACTACAGAGGGGTTGGGTTAAATTGAATGTGGATGTGTTAACTAGAGAGAATTTGGAGATTTCGGGAGGTGGTGGTATTTATAGAGGGGAGAGAAGAGACTTCCTGTTGCGTTCTCTCTAAGGTATGGGGTTGGTTCCAATAACAAAGCGGAATTAGGGGCAGTGACAACCTCTCTTATTGCTTGAACCAAGGGCTCTCCATAATAGTGGTTGAAATTGACTCCGAGTTCGTGGTGGAGTCTTTGATTTGCTTGTCCCAAATGGCATGGAAATGACGGTATTGGACAACCAGACTTGAAAGCCTAAAGAAGAGGGGGCAGGTTCGTTTTGTTCACATCCTAAGGGAAGGTAATGCCCCGGCGGATGTGTTAGCCCGCTTGGGGAGCGAGCTTCAAGGTAGGCTCCTCTTTCAGGAGGTTCATAGTGGATTCTCTAAATCGCCTGTCCTAGATGGAGGTTCATAGTGGAGTGTAACGTCATATTCAACCAGAACAGTGTCCTGAGGCATCCACGTAAGATTTTCCGCAGGACCGTTCACTTAAACCGCTCGCGTATGGGGTTCCACCAATAAATTAACCTAGGATTATCCCATTAAGGTGGACCAATCTAGTTAGGTTCGAGTCAAGTGCGGGCCGTCAAGCCAGATAGCCTGTTTGTACATGGCAACAGCTTGTGCGGGCCGTGTATCAGCCAAGGAATGTCAGAAAAATCTATAAATTGGAAAAACTGCAGATCTTACTAAGCTTGTGATCCATCGCGGACCACGGACTCAATAGACACCTAGAAATTAATTATCCACGTCGTCTCAACAGCACTTGCCAAACGCAACTCACCCCAACCTTGACCCAAGGCTATAATTGAAATTTGACACTTTTAAATGAAACTAAGATATTAGGCTTTGCAGCCGTCGGATCTCTTCTACATTTACGGTGAAGGCCTAAAGTATTTTTCTACGCCCGTCCACAAAATCTGGAACCCGATCGTGAAACGGTAACTGTTGATCACAAATCGAACCCGTACGGTAAAACCCCGCACTCGATTACCTTCAAATTTTGCACGGCCCTTCATCGGGCCATGAAGCACCTATCCTATAAATTTCATAGCTAAGGGGCCATCAGAACCACCCCAACAGCAAGAATGGACCCCATAGAACCATCTAAAGATCGGACCCATACGATAGAACTCCGCATTCGTTTGTCCCCAAATTTTGCACAACCCCTCATCAAGCCATGAAGCACTTACACACCGAATTTAGTGACCAGAGGGGTGACAAAGTTACCCTAAAGCCAAAAGGGGTCCTAAAGGGTCATTGTAAGAATAATGTAGAACTTAAGGCTATTTGGCCCAAACCTAAGAAATAAAACTCTCTTTGACTTTCTCTCTCACTCACTTCCACAAGAGCAACAAAGGAGAGGAGAGAGTGAAGAAAGAAGAGAAAGAGGAAGGAGAGGAAAGAAGAGATTGAGGGTGGGCCGTAGTTGAAGGTGGAGCCCAAGGGAGAACGAGCCTTGCAACTCCTTCCTTCTTCCTCAAGAAATCCCACATCCACCACTCCAAGCTCGATTTCCAACCGATTGGAGAGGTAAACACCCATCTTTTGGTAATCTCTTGTGTTGAGCAAGGTTTTACATGTAATCCTAATATGCAAGTTCATTAAATCAGGATCTCTACAAATCCACCCGTGAGTTTGGTAACCCTAGATTGTTTCCTAGAGCTCTCAACGATCCATAGGTGCAGACTATTATTCTTAGGTGGCTTAGCACCAATTTTAGTATGAATCTAATGATTATGTTTGATTGAGTGATGTATTTAGAGAATCTAGAGAAAACTTAGGCGAGACCTTACATTTTAAATCCTCTCAATCAACATGGAATGATTATGGAATGGTTGTTGTTCCTCAACATGATTGGGCATGAATTTGATGATTGTTTGTTTATTCATTGCTTGATTTTTTGTACAATGTTTCCTTATAACATGTATGATGCATTAACCCTTGTGTATTTTGTACTATGAGATATATGAAATTCTTGGCTTCCTTATTAACCCACATAACACACTTGTACATTTATTTCGTAATAATGTTAGTAGTCGCATTTACAGAGAAACTTGAATTTATATGCTTAACGTATGATTTCTTGACATCACTTGTGCTAGATGATAAACCCTAATTTGTTGAAGTGTTATTGAATACCATCAAATTCCTAGGTTGCTTAGGAAACTAAGGTGAGGGAAAGTGGTCCCGTTGGTAGGATTTTCCTGAGGCTAAGACGACGAATTTGGGCGAATGCGAATGGGCGACAATAGTTGGACTACATGGGTCGCTTGTACCCGATGTTGACCGTCACGTACTCGCCTGGACTCGCACGATCTAGTCCACGTACTGACCAACCATGTTTATTAACCCTGTCTGCTCACACCTGTATGGAACCTGGAACACCCTTCAACCATTGAAGCCCATTGATAACCATTTGAATCCGATCCACTAACTCGAGAGCTGGGCATGGTGGAATGGGACACTGTGTCCGAGCTGTCGGCCTACACTGGGGTGACGAGCCTCCCCGTAGTGACCGCGAGCGATCCCTCTTCTTAGCACTCTCCATGTGCTTATAAATCGGGGATGGGGAACCCGATGGGATCAAGGATCACGGGGTCCTGGCCTCGCACGTTGAGGGGCCTTGGCCTCGCAACTAGTTGAGGGCATTGACATCGTAGGGTGTACTAGTTTCTCCAATCTGTTGGCTAACATGATCACGATTACATTGCACTAGTTAGGTCGACGACTCGGTAGTTGAGGTCGCAATGAGGGAGAGTTGGTCATACGCGATCGTTAGACAGAGTCGCTCGAGGGAGTGTTGTTGCGAAGTCATGCATCATATCATTTACCATGCACATGCATTAACAAGATTAGTTAGGTATTTATGAATGTTTGTCTTTCATTAAATTCATCATAAAATTGATACTTGTTGTAACTTAAGACTAATAGTACCCACTGAGTTGATCACTCACTCCCACTCTGGGACGGTTTTTTAAAACACCAATCGGACTCTTCAGTAGCTGTAGGTGGCGATGAGTTCGAGGAGCCGAGCAGTGCTGGCATTAACGAGGAGGATGAGTTGTCCTACTTCCAGCTGATGGGCGGCTCGCCATAGATTAGCAGCCTATTTGGATCACTGAGTGGTGGACTCAGCGAAATATTCTTTTGAACTTATCTTCTTCTTTTTTTGTATTTTTTTAGGCAACGCGCGAGTCACTGATATTTTTTTGGACATGTATATATATATATATATATATATATATATATATATATATATATATATATATATATATATATATATATATATCTACTTGTATTTCAGTAGACTAGTTGTGTTGTGATTCATGTTTCAAGTAATTTCATGCTGCTCATTAAACAGGATTAAACACAAAACAATAAAATTGGTTATAACCAATACCCGGGAACTTGGGAGTCAAGCGTATATACGACCTCCAAATTTTCAGGGCGTTACATGGAGTCTCTAAATCGCTTATCCTAGCTAGATGGCTTGGAAATGGCGATATTGGACAGCTAAAATTGAAGGCCTGAAGAAGAGGTGGCAAGTTCGTTTTGTTCACATCCTCAGGGAAGGTAATGCCCCAGCAGATGGGCTGGCCCGCTTAGGTAGAGAGCTTAAGGGTAGGCTCCTCTTCCGGGAGGTTTCGGATCTCCCTCTCCCCATTGAGGGTTCTTCCTTTTAGACCAGGTGGGGCTATGTTCTATTAAAAAATTCAGTGCAGGGGATTAGTTGAGTCAGCCCTGGTTACCTTAGAGAGGGCTTACGATAAGTTGTCCCAGGTGTCTTTCTATTAAAAGGGCAGCCCGAATGTCTATAGTCTTGTAAAAGTACCCCTCATGATATGAAATTTAGTATTTTTTTTAAAAAAATTGTGTACAAAAAAAGGTGATCAGCCGATGCTACGGTAACTAATAAAAAATAAACTGGTACAATGTTTCTATTCCATTGACACTACGGTAATTGTCTACAGTATTACTACTACAATAACTCTAAGCTTCTACGGGGCCATTAGGATAGCACCAAATAAGTTACTTTTTCTACTTACAGTAGTAGATAAGTAACTTATTTGAGATAATCACTACCAGAAAAATGGGCAAAGGCTACGGACTAAATCCGTAGCCATAGACCTATGGCTACGGATCTAGTCCGTAGCACTACCGTAGTCGTAGGTGCCATAACAATAGGTCTGGAACCTATAGCTACGGATTTAATCCGTAGCTATAGGTCAAAATGGCCACGGATTTAATCCGTAGCAATTATATCCGTAGCTATAGGTCACAACAGCTACGGATTTAATCACCACCGCTACGTATTTAATCCGTAGCTATATCTGGCAACCGCTACGGATCTAAGCCGTAGCAATTATATCCGTAGTTGTAGGTTACCACAGCTACGGATTTAATCATAACAGCTAGGGATTTAATCCGTAGCTATAGTTTACAACAGCTACGGATATAATCCGTAGCAAATTCTATATTAAAAAATATATATACAATTATTTGTTCATTCAATTACCACCTGCATAATCATTCATTCATTCCATTACAGTCAATTATAATCATTCATTCATTCAATGACAATCCTTCATTCAATCAATTACAATTACAATTACAATTAATTACAATCCTTCATTCAATCAATTACAATTACAATCCTTCATTCAATCATTACAATTACAATTACAATAATGCTGAAAATACAAATCTTTGGCTTTATTAGAGAAATTTGCTCGACTTCACCCTGAAATTTCAAAGATAAAGAATTAAAAGAGAAGATATATTTTGATAGTATGATATTTTTTTCACAAGTAAATAGGCCTTTTTTAGCCATCACCCACCTGAAGAATAAAAAACCGGTTGTTGTCCAAGTCCACTCCTTTTCCTTTCAATTTCTTAGTGACCTCTGTAAAATTACTTCCACAGTCATTATGTAGTACTTTGAAGAGTCGTCTCGAAACGAACCTCTAGTAATGACAAAGTCACTTCCTGCAACAGCTTCGTATATTCCATCATCCTACAAATAGTCATGACATTTATAAATCAGAATGACAATTGGAGGAAAGAAAAACAAATTGAAAGAAGTGCATCATGTATAACCATTTTCTTCTTCTTTTTTTCTTAATAAATTAATAAAACCTATAGGTTAAGGTTTAAGTTAGGGAGTTAGTTTAGGTTAGGTTGTAGGTTAAGGTTTAGGTTGAGGAAATTGGGTTCGGGTTCGGCATCGGGTTTAAGTTTGGGTTTTCAAGTTTAGGTTTAGGTTTAGGTTAGGTTAGGTAGTTGAGATTAGGATTAGGTGTAGGTTTAGGTTAAGGGAGTTGAGATTAGGATTAGGTGTAGGTTTAGGTTAAGGGATTTGAGAATAGGTTAAGGTTTAGGTTAAGGAAACCGGGTTTGGGTTCGGGATCGGGTTTAATTTTGGGTTTTTAAGTTTAGGCTTAGGTTTAGGTTTGGGAGTTAGGTTTAGGTTAGGTTGTAGGTTAAGGTTTAGGGAATTGAGAATAGGATAAGGTTTAGGTTGAGGAAATTGGGTTTGGGTTCGGCATCAGGTTTAAGTTTGGGTTTTCAAGTTTAGGTTTAGGTTTAGGTTAGGGAGTTGAGATTTGGATTAGGTGTAGGTTTAGGTTAAGGGATTTGAGAATAGGTTAAGGTGTAGGTTTAAGAAATCGGGTTCGGGTTTAAGCTTGGGTTTTCAAGTTTAGGTTTAGGTTTAGGTTAGGTAGTTAGGTTTAGGTTAGGTTGTAGGTTAAGGTTTTGGGAATTGAGAATAGGTTAAGGTTTAGGTTTAGGAAACCGAGTTCGGGTTCGGGATCGAGTTTAATTTCGGGTTTTCAAGTTTAGGTTTAGGTTTAGGTTAGGGAGTTAGGTTTAGGTTACGTTGTAGGTTAAGCTTTAGGGAATTGAGAATAGGTTAAGGTTTAGGTTTATGAAACCAGGTTCGGGTTCGGGATCGGGTTTAAGTTTGGGGTTTTCAAGTTTAGGTTTAGGTTTAGGTTAAGGAGTTAGGTTTAGGTTAGGTTGTAGGTTAAGGTTTAGGGAATTGAGAATAGGTTGAGGAAACTGGGTTCGGGTTCGACACGGGGTTTAAGTTTGAATTTTCAAGTTTAGGTTTAGGTTTAGGTTAGGGAGTTAAGTTTAGGTTAGGTTTTAGGTTAAGCTTTGGGAAATTGAGAATAGGTTAAGGTTTAGGTTGAGGAAATTGGGTTCAGGTTCGGCATCGGGTTTAAGTTTTGGTTTTCAAGTTTAGGTTTATGTTTAGGTTAGGGAGTTAGGTTAAGGTTAGGTTATAGGTTAAGGTTTAGGGAATTGAAAATAAGTTAAGGTTTAGGTTGAGGAAACCGGGTTCAGGTTCGAGTTCGGGTTTAAGTTTGGGTTTTCAAGTTTAGGTTTAGGTTTAGGTTAGGTAGTTAGGTTTAGGTTAGGTTGTAGGTTAAGGTTTAGGGAATTGAGAATAGGTTAAGGTTTAGGTTGAGGAAACTGGGTTCGGGTTCGAGACGGGGTTTAAGTTTGGATTTTCAAGTTTAGATTTAGGTTTAGGTTAGGGAGTTAAGTTTAGGTTAGGTTTTAGGTTAAGCTTTGGGAAATTGAGAATAGGTTAAGGTTTAGGTTGAGGAAATTGGGTTCAGGTTCGGCATCGGGTTTAAGTTTTAGTTTTCAAGTTTAGGTTTATGTTTAGGTTAGGGAGTTAGGTTAAGGTTAGGTTATAGGTTAAGGTTTAGGGAATTGAAAATAGGTTAAGGTTTAGGTTGAGGAAACCGGGTTCAGGTTCGGGTTCGGGTTTAAGTTTGGGTTTTCAAGTTTAGGTTTAGGTTTAGGTTTAGGTTTAGGTTTAGGTTAGGTAGTTAGGTTTAGGTTAGTTTGTAGGTTAAGGTTTAGGTTTAGGAAACCGGTTTCGGGTTCGGGATCGGGTTTAAGTTTGGGTTTTCAAGTTTAGGTTTAGGTTTAGGTTAGGTTGTAGGTTAAGGTTTAGGGAATTGAGAATAGGTTAAGGTTTAGGTTGAGGAAATTTGGTTCAGGTTCGACATCGGGTTTAAGTTTAGGTTTTCAAGTTTAGGTTTAGGTTTAGGTTAAGGAGTTGAGATTTAGGATTAGGTGTAGGTTTAGATTTAGGGATTTGAGAATAGGTTAAGGTTTAGGTTTAGGAAATCGGTTTCGGGTTCGGGATCGGGTTTAAGTTTGGGTTTTCAAGTTTAGGTTTAGATTTAGGTTAGGTAGTTAGGTTTAGGTTAGGTTGTAGGTTAAAGTTTAGGGAATTGAGAATAAGTTAAGGTTTAGGTTTAAAAAACCGGGTTCGGGTTCGGGATCGGGATCGGGTTTAAGTTTGGGTTTTTAAGTTTAGGTTTAGGTTTAGGTTAGGGAGTTAGGTTTAGGTTCGGTTGTAGGTTAAGGTTTAGGGAATTGAGAATAGGTTAAGGTTTAGGTTGAGGAAACTGGGTTCGGGTTCGGGACCGGGTTTAAGTTTGGGTTTTCAAGTTTAGGTTTAGGTTTAGGTTAAGGAGTTAGGTTTAGTTTAGGTTGCAGGTTAAGGTTTAGGGAATTGAGAATAGGTTAAGGTTTAGGTTGAGAAAATTTGGTTCGGGTTCGGCATCGGGTTTAAGTTTGGTTTTTCAAGTTTAGGTTTAGGTTTAGGTTAGGGAGTTGAGATTTAGGATTAGGTGTAGGTTTAGGTTAAGGGATTTGAGAATAGGTTAAGGTTTAAGTTTAAGAAATCGGGTTCGGGTTCAGGATCGTGTTTAAGTTTGGGTTTTCAAGTTTAGGTTTATGTTTAGGTTAGGGAGTTAGGTTTAGGTTAGGTTGTAGGTTAAGGTTTAGGGAATTGAGAATAGGTTAAGGTTTAGGTTGAGGAAACCGGGTTCGGGTTCGGGTTCAGGATCGGGTTTAAGTTTGGGTTTTCAAGTTTAGGTTTAGGTTTAGGTTTAGGTTAGGTTAGTTAGGTTAGGTTAGTTTGTAGGTTAAGGTTTAGGTTTAGGAAACCGGTTTCGGGTTCGGGATCGGGTTTAAGTTTGAGTTTTCAAGTTTAGGTTTAAGTTTAGGTTAGGTTGTAGGTTAAGGTTTAGGGAATTGAGAATAGGTTAAAGTTTAGGTTAAGGAAATTGGGTTCGGGTTCGGCATCGGGTTTAAGTTTGGGTTTTCAAGTTTTGGTTTAGGTTTAGGTTAGTGAGTTGAGATTTAGGATTAGGTGTAGGTTTAGATTTAGGGATTTGAGAAGAGGTTAAGGTTTACGTTTAAGAAATCAGGTTCGGGATTGGATTTAAGTTCGGGTTTTCAAGTTTATATTTATGTTTAGGTTAGGGAGCTAGGTTTAGGTTAGGTTGTAGGTTAAGGTTTAGGGAATTGAGAATAGGTTAAGGTTTAGGTTGAGGAAACCGGGTTCGGGTTCGGGTTCGGGATCGGGTTTAAGTTTGGGTTTCAAGTTTAGGTTTAGGTTTAGGTTTAGGTTAGGTAGTTAGGTTTAGGTTAGTTTGTAGGTTAAGGTTTAGGTTTAGGAAACCGGTTTCGGGTTCGGGATCGGGTTTAAGTTTGGGTTTTCAAGTTTAGGTTTAAGTTTAGATTAGGTTGTAGGTTAAGGTTTAGGGAATTGAGAATAGGTTAAAGTTTAGGTTAAGGAAATTGGGTTTGGGTTCGACATCGGGTTTAAGTTTGGGTTTTCAAGTTTTGGTTTAGGTTTAGGTTAGTGAGTTGAGATTTAGGATTAGGTGTAGGTTTAGATTTAGGGATTTGAGAAGAGGTTAAGGTTTACGTTTAAGAAATCAGGTTCGGGATTGGATTTAAGTTCAAGTTTTCAAGTTTATGTTTAGGTTAGGTTGTAGGTTAAGCTTTAGGGAATTGAGAATAGGTTAAGGTTTAAGTTGAAGAAATTGGGTTCGGGTTCGGCATCGGGTTTATGTTTCGGTTTTCAAGTTTAGGTTTATGTTTAGGTTAGGTTGTAGGTTAAGCTTTAGGTAATTGAGAATAGGTTAAGGTGAAGGTTGAGGAAACCGGGTTCGGGTTCAGGTTCAAGATTGGGTTTAAGTTTGGGTTTTCAAGTTAAGGTTTAGGTTTAGGTTAGGGAGTTGAGATTAGGATTAGGTGTAGGTTTAGCTTTAGGGAATTGAGTTTAGGTTATAGGTTTAGGTTTTGGTTTAGGTTAGGGGTTTTGATTTAGGTTATAGGTTATAGGTTATAGGATTTGAGAATGGGTTCGGGTGTGGTCCCTGCAAATACAAATATAAACACGGCCTGTCCGAATGGCCAGGCCCTTCCAATGCCGTCCATAGGAAATGGACAGCTTCATCATGGTCATAACAGCGGTTCCCACCTTCCAGGGACCCCCACTCTTCCAGATAGCTCCGACGTACATCCGGGTCTGCTCCATTAATCTCGAGCAAATATATAAACACGGCCTGTCCAAATGGCCAGGCCCCTCCAATGCCGTCCATAGGAAATGGACAGCTTCATCATGGTCATAACAGCGGTTCCCACCTTCTAGGGACCCCGCTCATCCGGATAGCTCCGACGCACATCCGGGTATGCTCCATCAATTTTGAGCAAATACATAAATACGACCTGTCCAAATGGCCAGGCCACTCCAATCATGTGCATTCTTGACAAGAGACGTACCAGATGCTTAAATCTGAAATATGCAGCTCCAATCCTCCTACATGCAACATCCACCTGAAAGAATGCGCATAACTGTTATGCTTGAGTAATCAATACAAGAATGTACAAGTAAAACCATAAACGGCACAACGTGAACATAGTCCGGGATAGAGTACTGCACACTCAAAATTCGCCGCAAGAAAGAAGAACATGATTAATTGATTGAATAAATAAAAACTAGTATATGTGCGGCAGTAATGACAAGCCAAGTACTAACCTGTATATGCGGCAGAATTTCTGTAATTTTCTTAAATATGATTTCAGATTTGATTATGCATAAATCTCTTTTATGTTTTTTCTATCAATCTTCTATTTTCTTCTTAACAAGAAAATCCATATTTACTAATATTCCCATTTTTCTATTTTTCAAAAGAATGAGTTCGGATTCCGAAAGTATCGGCTCCAGCACTCATACTTTTAACCCAAACCCTAACCTAAACCTAAACTCGATCCCGAACCCGAACCCGAACCACAGATGGTAGCGGTAAACAATACCATAACTCTCATGTTTTTACTGATTGGTGAAACAAGATTGGGTGTAAATATTAGTTTCCTTGATAGGAGGGAAAATCTCACATGATCCCTACCCTACAATAAGGCTATTTGGTAGACCCTAGTACAACATGACATGTGCACAGTTAAATCATTCATATGGATGGCCATTAGGATAGCCCCACTACTCATGGTCTATCATAACAACCCTAAGGTGACCACAAGATTCTAACCTTCAAAATCCAAGTCTCTCTTTTTGTAGCTGTTGGTTTGCCAGTTGTAGTATTCTAGGTGAACTCTAGACCTTTGAACTATACAATTCATCTTTTATAGCATTGATTGGATGGAATCCATGATGGGAACACTACAAGAAAAACAGGCATTACCGGCGGCCAAAACCGCCCCTAAAAGTCCAAAAAACCACCGGTATAAGAATTAGATTTGAGGTACCATTGACGATGGAGATGCAATCGTCTCCTGAATATCAAATACGTAAATATAGGACTTAGTATAGTTCAAGGAGATATATGAACAAAAGATCTAATTAAAAAAAATAAAATCCATTTATATCTTTTACAAGTTTCTGCTTTGTCCCACCTATTTACAATCAGCTGGAAAAAAAAATATACTGATATATGAACAAAAGATCTAATTAAAAACGGAAAGCAGCAGTTCATGGAAATTAAAATCCAATTATATCTTTTACAAGTTTCTACTTTCACTGAATTCAGCACAGAATGCATCTCATGCTCACAGAACAATTAAAATCCCATTGGCTTCTTTCCAGGGAATGATGGCCCGTTCCAAGTGGTTTGAGATTAGTAAAACACGACTTCTAACATGCTTAAGATTAGTAAAACACGACTTCTAACCTGTATAATTGGCAGATTTTGAAGTTCTAGAAGAGCTTACAAGTGTAGTTGGTAGCTTTTGGATGAATCCAACAGTATTTGTTAGGAGAAACTCCTTCCCATTATGTCCTATGGTTGATGCAGTAGAGTAACTCCCTGTTCACTATCAGTTTCTCAAGTCTTTCTAACATTACACTAAGGAATCAAGTCTTTTTAATGTGAGGTGCATCATCATCACATCAATCATAAATATTTAGAATAATAAAGAAATTTACTATTGGAGATAACCCCAAAATCTACACCAAACAATGATCCTAACCTTCTGATTGGGCACTTATTAAAATGAAAAAAGCACACAAATTCATAAGAAATATACAATACCAGAAGCAAAGTGCCCACTATAAATGGAAGTAGCTAGAAAATACAGAGATAATAAGCAAAATTAGAATGCATCAAAATGTTATTAACTGCCAACAACAAACTAGTGACAATGCAGCAAAGAAAAAAGCTATGATTACGAATCTCTAAAAACCATTATTAGCATGACCAAACCTGATTTGGATTACCCATTGGGAGCACTAACATGATTAAACTAATGCATAAATGCAAAAAAGAAAGGGAAAAAAAAATCTTAAATAAAAAAATGAAAGTAGAATAAAAAACCATCAAATGCCCAATTATATAAATCCATATTTAAGATTAGCAAATACAAAACAACTTTGGAAAAGAAAGAGCCACAGATTCCAGGAGCATGATACCATCTGGTTGTTACATAATCCTGCAAATAATACACGTATAAGACATGGGATCATGAGCACAAGTGCATAACACACATGGCATCATAATCAAACAGACATCAAGTACACAACGTAATATGTACTGCAACATATCTGTCAACAACTTCTCTTGATCCTCTCTAAATATATGATTTCCAACAAAATTTTATCAGCAAGGACCCGCATCGACCTTTACAATCATATATACATAGAGGTATTGAACGTATGACTCCTTGAGGATGCCTTCAAATGTAGTTGATTCCTATTGTCATACTTTGTAATCTGTAATTGTAGAAAAATGGGAATCCATTTATTAAAACAAACAAGATTGTCCCTTATAAATGTTAAAGAACTGTCATAAATTTATTCAGGTAAATGAGTCAAAGGAGTGCATTTGCAGTTTGTTTTGTACAAGGGAGCAAATGATGATAGCTTGGTGTTTGTTCATGTGAGAAGAAATTTCTGTTCAATCTGTTAATGAAGGCCCATCTAACCATCTTATATATATTAGCAGTAGAGAATCCAGGTGAAGATAACAAGGATGCTATCCATCATTCGGTAAATGAGGCACTTCGTGGACTTGAACATCCAGCGGTCATGGCAATTGTAGTCCTTTTTTTCCACATTTGGATTGTGATGTCCATCTACTGACCATTAATACCTTGGATTGTAAATGTTGGGACTGATGTTCTTGCCATTTCTTCTGGTAACTCCAACAGGAATGTTGCTACCCATTTTAAAAGTCACACTTTACAATTCAGATTGAGATCCAAGTAGTGAATCAGGTGGGCCCTTTCATGTTGCTACACATTTTTAAAGTCACATGATTAGTTAGAACAGTCAACTAATGAACACCCATGGATAGAAATAAGCTATAGCCCGCATTCAACCAGAACAATCCTCATTAAACGGCTTGAATGGTCTGATCATTGTTCTCCATTAGCAAAACTAATTGCTAGGGCAAACATGTCTAAGACCTGCTCACATAATATATCTTGGATTCCTGTGATGCAATGAAACCGATCGGTGTAACTTTTTCTTGGTAGCCAATGAAACCTGTGATACACCCAATGGACAGCCCAGACCAATTAGCCCATCCAATGGCTCCCATAAAACTAGGAGCATGATAATTGTAGTGTTCTAAGAGCAGTGGACTATTTCTCTATATGGGCACACTCAAGTGGTACCTTGATTTGGTTCCAGACAAATATGGGTCCCATGTGATGCATGCATAAAACCCAACATCCATCATATTCAGCACATGTTACCTCTAGGGCCTTCAAATCAGGCTGATCCATGAATCAGCTGGCAGTTTGAGTATGGTCAGTTATGAATTTTTGGCCATTATTCTGGCAGTCGGAGAATGGTGAGCTCCTAAATACTACTCTCGGTTTTCATCCTAATTCCTAGCTATCTCGAGTTATATAAGCCATCCAGTTATTTTACAAAATTTGTGCCGCGTGATTAGCAGACCAGCACAAAGATTGGAATCATCTTTTCAATAAATTAATTAAAACAGACTCATATAGAAAAAACTATTTTACAAAATCTTTTTTGAGATAACATATCTTTGATTGATGAAACAGCCAAAAGAACAACTGTGAGATCCAAATTGATGGGAAGCACACCATTAACAAATTGAAGCAAGAAATTTTCTAAAATTGAAACAAGAGTCTCAAATCTCATTTACTTATTTCTGAAAGCATAGGACATACGAAATACCTTGAGTCGATTTCTTCAATTCCTCATTAAATGGAACAAAATTGGGCTTTCCCTGTGTAGTACCAAAACTGCAAGAAACAAATACTTTTCCTCAGTTCGCTGATCATATGTTCAAAGTACAGGAAGTAAAAGCAGAATTAGAAACAAGACCTTATTGATATGGTCAAAATCACAAATTACAACGGCCACTGCTGACAGCAGAGTAGAAGCCACTACCAGTAGAGCAACCATACACCCTGCAATCTAGAAATTCAAAATTCACAAAGAATTCGCATTTGCAAATTATTAAAAAAAAAAAAAAAAAAAAAAAAAACAACCACTATTAACAAATACACAATCCCAACAAATCAAAAACCCAAATTGTGAAATGGTAGTTTGATTGTTGAGTTCTCAAGGCCTATTGGAATAATGGATTCTAATTGCAAAAGTTGCAGTGTATTTGCACCAGAAATCCCGCAGTTTCTACTGTTGGGACTGGATGATATGATACTTGTATTCATCCAATCCTTTGGTCACTTACAAACGCCGGATGGAATTTGCACGGAACGAGTGCAATTCCATACCACCTAATCCCATGTCCCAAACAGGCCCTAATGGGCCCACTTTTGATTCATAGTGTTCCCACAGTTTGATGCTCAACTCTGTGAATGAGTCTTCTTCATCTTTCTGTATTCAAGTCTGCATTAAAAATAAAAAACAGAAAATTTTGGGATTTACAAGAAATTTTCTTGTAAGAATCCACTTTTCCTTTACAAAAAAATAAAAAATTTCTTTATCCAGGGATTATTTTTCTTGATACAAAAAAGGAAACATATTTTAGAATTATTTCTCAATTTTTTAGTGTGACTACATTTTCTGTTGATGAAAAATACAAACAAAGGAAATATATTTTTACACTAGATATTTTCTGATTTGTTTTTGTTGATGAAAAAATTGAAACAGAGTAGAAGCATTGTTTTTGTTGGTGAAAATTTGAAATAAAGGAAAAGCATGTTAAAACTGTTTTTTTTTTTTTTTTTTTTTTAACAGAAACAAATTCTTGAAACAATTTTTTTTTTTTCTGTTGGGATTTTTAAGGAAGAATTACTCCTAAATTTGGATTTTATCAAATAATATCTCTACAATTGGAAATTACCAAACAGTGCTTTTGGAGGTGTCAAATTATCAAAATGCCCAAGGCCTAATGTGAACTGACACATCTGATGGTGCAAGTAGATTTCGCATACACATCACAGTGAGGCTCACCAGTTACGCCACTTTTCTAAATAAAAAATTAAATAATTAAAAAAAAATTGAAAGATTGCAAAGAAAATAACTATTGATTCACATTCAACATATGCTTCTCACCTACCTAATAAGTAGACTGGCTTGATTTTTGGTTCAACCAGCAGCTTTCTTGCTCAGTATCCCACAAGTGTACCTACCACATTGACATGTTTGCTGCCAGGATCCTTATTCATTTGCATGAGTCCCACTCCCATTCCACAATGAAATGATACTGTTTAAATGATTTGTTTGCCAAACACATCAGTTAACCATAAAAGGCAATCTAGGAACCATACAATGCATCTACCAAAAAATTGAGGTAGTTGACAATGCTAAGTCAGAATTTGCAGGGCATGTATAGGTTTTCAGTTTGCATAATTTACTATAGAATTACAGGTTTTGGGAATTGGAAGATAAAACTTATTGGGGCACACTTCTCCACTTTGTTCTCTCTCCTTTTTTTTTTTTTTTTTCCTTTTTTATTCAGACTTAAAGCCAGATCAAATAAGCAGAAGCAGAAGTGGATACGAGAAGAAGTGAATTTAAATTCCTATATAAAACAAAAGAGTAAAATTCAAGAAATTTGTACATGATATACCTCAATTGCAGACACAGATGTCTTGCACTTTGCAATCTCAAAGAGATTTGTATGAGTTTTTAGTCTGAAACTCACCCTGCAAGACATATAGACAATATTAAACCTTCGATTTATGGCCTCCAAATACCTAATTTCTAGGAGAACAACCAAAAAAATAAATAAATAAATTTGAACTCTTAATATTGATTAATAGGGAATTTCAATCTAAAATATTTTTGGGCTTTCTCCATCCATGGTGGGACTCGATGAGCGTTTGAATCACAACTGAGAAAGTAATGCGGACAGTTTCGAGTTTGATCAGGTCATGATTTGAAAAAAGGGCGCTAAAATGAGTTAAAGTACCAAAGCTCCTATGGCTACTGGAATGCCGACTGTGAGACCCATGGCAGTGGTTGTTTTCCTATCTTTCGTTCTTCCAAACTCCAAGAGAGTGGCAAAGTGATTCTCTGTTGGCCGCCCATCTGGGAATTCTACTTCCACTTTGTGATGCAAAAGCACCATGTCCTGTGCCATGAAGTGCAATCAATCACTTGAAGCTCAGGACACCATAAAAAGGATGGTATATTCTTTTAAAGTGAGTAGAGAAAAGGGGGATATTCAGAAATACAATGTGTCACCCTCCATTCACCTAAAACTACAAACAGAAATACATACACACGCACACACAGACAGACATACATGCATATACAGAAAAAGATCGCCATCAAACATTGTGCACCAAAAGCCAGTGTACATGTCTCCCACCAATTGCGGATGGAGGGAGGGAGGTGTGCACCCACTCTTCAGGAATACTGCACCAAAGTCAGGCCAGGGGCATTGAGCCCTAGCTCAATGGCAGTGCTTTCTGTCACAACCTTGAGTGTCTCAGGTTCATATATGTTGACATACTCATATGTATAATATACATGCATGCATACATATACTTAATATGCATGAATGCATAAAAATCCTCATCTGTTGTCCAAGAAAGAGATTGTTTCAAAGTACTTTCATGAGGAGATGAAATTCAAGAGTGCAGTGTAGAATTTAAATTGATTTGCCTGTTCAAAACTGGAGTAGGCTAGTCTCTCCTCCATGCGTAAACAGGCAATGTCAAATGCACTCTGACAGGCTGCAGGGATTTCTTCGTGCTCGTGAAGTCCCAAAAACCTATGCCATTAAAGAAGAATGGTTTATTGACTAAAATTTCAGATGGCTGGCATTGTTCTAGTTCTAAAAGCTTTAACTCAATTTACTGAAAGGAGGAGGAAAGAAAAGTATGTAACCCACGTCAAAACTGATGGAATCAATGTTTTGAAAAATCAAATCAAATAGGTAGAACCACAAATTTGTTTAAGTATTTTTGAAAGATTAATAAAATACAAAGACTAGATCTTTCTTTCTTTGATAGGTAAGCTGGGCTTGACCCTGAGACCTCAATGGTGAAATGAAGTTTGTCTACCATTGAGCTAAAAAAGAAAGGAGAAATCAATAATATTCCACAATTCCATAATTAACATTAGCCAATTTATAACAATCTATGGCAGTGTGATTAGTAATGAGCCATATAGAGCATCTTGACTGATTATAAGAAAGAAGTTAGTCTCAGTATGTTACTGACAACCCCACTACATCACCCTTCATTTCTTATTAGATATTAATTAAGCTATTAATAATCATGAAACCATATGTTAGTCCATTAGTGATGCAATTGTATGATTCATATATGGTATTTACGAAGAGAAGCTATGCAATCACCATCATTGGCTGAACATATGCATAGAAACCATGGGTCCTTGGTTTGTATAGGGTCCTTATCCGAACTGTTGATCTGATGGGCCCAGCAGTGGATGGACTGTCCCAAAATCAATAGATGAGACAATCCTGACCTTACAGTTGGTGACCTGAATTAGACAGGAAAGGAAATACAGCAACAGTCTACAGTCTACAGTCTTAAAAATAGACAAAGATTGCATTTTGGGGGCATGTCCTATCCATATTGCCCATTTGATCAACAGAAAATTCTCACACGTGTAGGGCTCATCAGACAGGTAGGGATTCATATTTACCATCCTCTCCATCTTCACATTCTTCTGCATCCAGCAAATTCTCAAGGTCCCCAGCAAATTCTTCATGAATGTTTTTGGATCCTCCTGTGTTTCCATGTCCCTGTTAATTGTTCTTCCAATCTATCCCACTGCCACAAAGTCAAAGACACAGGAACAAGGTATGCATTTTCTGTCAAGCTTTTCAACGAACAGTTGCTGGCCGTTTTAACATAAGGTATACATTAATGTGATTTTCCCCACATCAAAATTTCAGAAACAAGAAAGAAAAAAAAAAAAAGACAAATCAACAAAAAAGAAACAAAAGGCAAAATCGCAAAATCGTAACTATTTCTGGTTTTTGATGATTCTAAAAATTCGATTAATGATGCTAACCCCTAAATGCCAGCGATTCGACATAAAATCCCTATGGTAAAAGACTAATCTAATACAAATCCAGTGAATACAATGAGGGAACTGCGATTAAAAAGCAGCTGCGATTCAAAACCTAATTCATCAATATGAATGCTGGGGAAGTTGCAATTCGATTCAATGGCGCATCCAAATGCAACAAAATCCTTTAAGGGCTTGTGAAAAAGAAAAAAAATGCATTGGGAATATTGGTGTGTATGAACGAAAATTAAGAACCCACTCCACAGATTTCAAAAACAGAGAGAGACTAACCATTCTTCTTCTCCTTCTCCTTCTCCTTCTCCTTCTCCTTGCAGCGAAAGGGGGTTTTGAAAATGCTAGCGATAGAGAGAGAGAGAGAGAGGTTGGGAAACAAAGAGAGGGGAATGCGGCCAAGAGACAGGGAGAGGGTGAGGGAGAGCAGGAGATCGAGAGAGGGCTGAGTGCGAGAGAGAGAGATGGAGAGCGAGTTTGAGAGATGGGTTTTTGGGAGGTCTGCTGTGCGCGGGAGAAGGGTGGACGATTTGGGAGGGGCGCGTTTCATTTTGAGAGGGCGCCTTTCATTTTGGGAGGGGCGCGTGACGGACGGCCCATTTAGACTTTGGATTTTAGGACCGTGGGGCCCACCGTGATGTATTTGATTTATCCACTCCGTCTATTAATTTTAAAGTATTATTTTAAGGGTTGATGCAAAAAATGAGTCAGATCGAAGCTGTAATAAGACCACACAACATATTAATAATAAAAATTTAATTTTTATTATTTCTTATGGTGTGGTCCACTTAGACCTTTAATCTACATAATTTTTCAGCTCATCCACTAAAATTATGTATTAGAATTGATGGGCGGCTTAGATCATACACATATATTCCAATAGGCCCCATGGAGCCCCTTAAGCACCATCAATATCCAATAAGATTATGGTGCGGGGTAGGTTTTAGCTACAGACTAATTAGGTTTTAGCTACGGATTTAATCCGTAGTATAATTGCTACGGATTTAATCCGTTGCCAAAAGCTTTCAAAGTCCGTGGCCTTTGCTCAATTTTTTGGTAGTGATATAAGTAAGTTTGGCTTACAATCAATTATAAATAGTTTTTTGTTTAAAGTTAATCAATTCAGTTTAATAAGTAGATATCAAGATAAGCCACTTAAGGCATGAGTAGCTTTATCTTTAGTAACTTACAATCCAAACGCCCCCTTAGTTTGTGCATGATAAGTGTCGGTATCCTAGATCTCTTCTTTATAAATCTTTGTTCGGATGCTTGCAAGGAACTCACATATTGATGGATAGTTATAGCGTTAGATTCTTAGATTCTTCAATGGCTCCAATAATATAATATCTAATGAGAATATTACCTTCTCCACAGTCCGAATATTACTTAAAGCTTCGCCATTTCTTCTCACTTAATTTGTTACAACTATTATTCTTTGGAAGTAACCCCCACTCCATTTGCAATGCCTCGAGCTCTCGGCTCTTAACATTTGGAGATGAACTTTCTTCACCTTCTCTAAACCTTTTGAATGCATTTTGAAAAAAGCTCCAATGCGCTTGGAGGGTAATGGCTGCCGTATATTTCAAATGTGGCTTCATCAGCTCCTTGGTATATGAATAAAAGAGCCTTCTTGTCTTTTTTCCTCGACTCTCAAGTCAAAGTCGTTTTGATTTTGTAGTAGAGCTGCTGCTTCTTGAGGAGCTTGGGGTTCTACATGCTCCTTTTCGATGATTTCCCGAGCATCTTCAGAGAAAAGCAAATTAAGCTCTCATTTGAATACACCAATTTTATGCTCTCATTTTAATACACTAACTTTTGGAGTAAACCTTTGTGATTAACAACAAACTTGAGAAAGCCATGGAATGACTTTTAGCTCTGATACCACTATGATGGCTCCATATTCTTCTACACATCTAGGTATGCATAACATATTACATAAAATTTTCATTTCATCTCATTGCTCAACAAAAAATTACACGTGTGCATACAATGTTGAGGGGACACTACCAGGCTACTTATACGTACTATTCTAGAGAAGTAGCGAATTCTAGTATGGTTTCGACATAGCTTTTATGAACCACACAGCTTTATATACAAAACCATCAATATTGGATCCTGCTCCCCATGTACTACTTATGTTTTTCATTTTGACTAGGGTAAACTAGGAAAGACATCAACAAAATGTTTGCACTTGCTATAAGGGAGTGAAACCTTTTTATAAAATTGAGTTACGGAGAAAGAGTTGCCAAGTTGGAGGGAAAAGAGGTTCCTCTCCATGGGATTGCAACCAACACATTTTCAAATGCAAAAGGCAAAACATTGACTATTTTTTTTTTAACAAAACAAAGAGTGCAAAGGGTTTGCTTCTCTAGCACTTCTATATGTTGCAAGTTTGCTTTCCTTTGCATTCTCCTAATTTAACCCTAATCCAATAGACCCTTAGTCACACATTCCACGTGCTTAACTGAGAATGACAATAAGAAGGTTTGGTTTCCAATAGGGGTTCAACCACATTCACCATTTGAAGAATGGAATATGAATAATTTAAGATTTAGGAAAGTTTTGCATTGAGGTAAAGATTTGAATTATTGCCATTTATTGCTAAACACCGATACCTCACATTTTTTGTGATGTTATCACAAAAGAAAATTTCTCCCTTAATCCAAGGAAAGCAATAACACTAAATTCACCTGAGATAAATCAAGATCTTCATAGTGGGAGAAAGAAACAGCATAATAGTCGTTTGGATGCTTGTAAAATTTTAATTTGTAAACGCTTTACATTTAAAAAGAATTTCAGGTGTAAATTGTTTACACGCTATCTTGTTTGGCTTTTAAGTGGTAATTTGTTTACACGTAAACTAATTATGTGTTTGGCTAACTTGTTATGTGTTTGGTTAACTTGTAAAGTGTTTACAATATAGAAAGTAGGTATTGACACCACATAGAGCTTGGTGCGATAAATCCTACCAAAATCGAAAAATCACATAAAAATTACTTGATCTTTTTATTGGCCCTAAAAGAGATTAACGCAAGCACACACTAGATGGAATTAATATCCTCTACCCATCGCAGTGGCCTACTGATGGATGTCCCATTATGTCCTCGTGTGGTCAATTTGATTATCAATCAAGCTATTTTTGGGGGCCATATGAGAGCATCAATGGAAGCACATGATGGATAGAGGGGATGTACCTTACATATTACAGTGTGTCATACACATTATAATAATGTATGTATCAACCATTATGTTTTATTATGTATGATGTCTTTTTAGCTGCAAAATTTTTATCTGTGATCTGAAACATGGCTTTTTGTTAGGTTTTAAATTATAGGGAAAGTTGTAATGTATTTAAAACCTATAGAGCCTTTATAAGAAAATGAAAGTATACAAACAACTCAAACCAATTACTTGTAATCATTTTACAACTTACGAATGCCACTGCAAATGAACACACACACAATGCAACATTATTTGTGCAAAGAACCAAAAAAAAAAAAACAATAATAAACTCACATATTTCATAAGTGTTCTTTACTATTCATGACACACCCCAGTTAAGCTCTTTAGATGAAGGTTGGAACAACTTGGGTTCAATCCAAATGCTATCGGAAAACTCAATAATACCGACCCGTTCCGACCTAAGAGTTTCCCTAAGGTATCTATTGTGAGTGATATGTCGCGGAATTCGGATATTGTTTTCCTTTCTTTTCACAATCGCCATTGCCGAAGAGCTCGCTGATAACGAATTCAATAACAATAAGCCTCCCAAGTCTTCTTCTTCTATCCAGGCCATGCTTGGGCGGTCTCGTTTGCAAATTCCAAGCAGTTTTCGAAACCTAGGGTTGCGCCCCACAAAGAGCTCCCCACCTAACTCAGTCATGAAATTTCCATTAAACACACCACTCGGCTTGTCGAGTACCGTCCAAGTGCCTTCATCAACATCAAAAGCTCCCAAGCTTCTTACACCCATATAATAGAAAAGCCCATTACAGAAAACGGGACAACTGCAAGTAGGATAAAATAGAAGGTCGTGCGTATAATTGCGAGTAATCCATTCCTTCTTTCCAAAAGAAAGAGTGCTAATACTAATAGAAGTATGAGTAAACATGTTCACAATAAAAATGGAACATTCTGGAGAGGTCGGAGAAGAGGAGAATGCACCATCTATAATAGATTTCAAGTTTGGTAGACGAATCCTCGCCTTCGAAAAGGGATGAAAGAAGAATATAGATGAAGAAGATTCGTCATGTATCAACAACCAACCATGGGAAGAAGAAATTATTCTCATGCTGACAAGTTCCGGAACGTTGATGGTGTAAAACTTCTTATTCCAAGGATCGAAAAACTTCCAACTATGCCAAGGAATGTAGAATCTGCGTCTATCGGCGCATCTTATATCACGGACGACGAAAAGGTCGTTCAGGAGCCACGGCCTGTGATGATCTTGATGCCGGTTTGAAACCGTGATAGCGGTCGATCGCCATGTTGTGCAGACGGGGAAGAGACGAACACGGTCCGTGAAAGAAAGGCATGTTATCATCGATTCAAGAAGGTCGACTGGAAGATCGGCCCAGTCCCTCTCTTCAGTCTCTATTTTCTTCTTCTTTCTTATTTGATATGTTTCACTGAAGAAATATGAGTTAAAACCTTATAAATAATTTCAAGAAAAAGAACAAAAGAAGAAAGAAAAGAAAAAATTAAAATAATATAAAAATATATATGTACTTACGGAAATTTTCTCTTTGTTTCCGTCATTGAGAGAGAGAGAGAGAGAGAGAGAGAGAGAGAGAGAGAGAGATGGGGGAAATATAAAGACCGAGAGACAGAATTAGGGTTTAGGTACGCTGCATCCGACGCGGATTAGCTATGAACGCGACAGTGGCAGTCTTGTTCCTTAAGTAGCGTGATCACGTTCTGTGGACCCACCATAATGTATGTGTTGTATCCACACCGTCCATCCATTTAGAGATATCATTTTAGGGCATAAAAAAATAATTTGGAAAATTCAAATTTCAAATGGACCCCACTAAAGAAAACATTGGGGATTGAACGCCTAACATTTAAAACTTCTTTGGGCCACAGAAGTTTTCGATGAAGCTAATATTTATATTTTCCCTTATTCCATGTCTTTAGTAACTTATAGCAAGGTTTGATCTCAAATAAACATAATGGTGGCCCTAATTAGAATGTTCAACGGTGGGCGTCACTGTCTCCCATGCTTCCTTTGGTGGGTCCACTTGAATTTTTAATCTGCCTCATTCTTTGGCTCTAACCCTAAAATGATCTCTCCAAATGGATGGATGGTGTCGATACAACAAATACATCATGGTGGGCCCAAAGAATGTGGTGACGTCACTTCATTAGCGAGAATCGCTACCGTCGGATTCAGTAGCTAATCCGCGGAAGCGGATTCACGAAGTTGCTGCCTTGTAAACTTAGGTGGGGCCCACCGTGATGCTTGTGAGAAATCTATCCCGCTCATCCGTTCTGTGAGATCATTTTAATATGTGAGTTGAAAATGTAGAAGGATACAAGACTTAAGTGTGAAAAAGTTGGGTAGGGAAATTATTACCGTTGAAACCTCTCTGGGTCGACAGGCATGTTTACATGCCATCTGTACCGTTCGTAACGTCATTCTTACTCGGATGAACTGAAAACATAAATATTATCCTGATTGAAAGCTTCATGGCACCATGAATATTTCAACTGTAGACTTTCAATCCTCACGTTTTCAGCTCACTTGAGTGCTTGATCCATCTCATTTTTGGTCTCGTGTCCTAGAATAATCTCAAAAATTGAATGGACAGTGTGGATTTCTCACAAACATCGTGGTGGGCATACTTAGGTTTCCAGAGCAGTAACCTCATGCGAAAGGCTTTCTCGGGAAATCCGCGTCCCGCCGTGTCATGGTAACACTATAATCCAAAAATCATGACCGTTTGGAAGGGACGCGGATAGCTATTCATAGCGAGTATCACCAAGTGACGTCACTACGTTGTTTAAGCTACGCCATGAAGTATATGTTGTATCCACGCCGTCTATACATTCGTAGAGATCATTTTACGTCATTATCTAAAGAACAAGTTAGATCCAAAGCTCAAGTAGACCCCACCATAGAAAAAAGTAGGGATTGAATGCTTGCCATTAAAACCTCCATCAAGTTGATATTTGTGTTTTCCCTTATTCCATGTCTATGTTAACTTATAAACAGGTTGGATCTCAAATAAACTTCATCGTGGGCCCTAGGAAGGTTTCAATGGTGCGCATCACTATCCCCACTGTTTTCTATGGTGGGTCGACTTGAACTTTTGAAATACTTCAATCTTTTTATAATACCCTAAAATGATCACTCCAAATGGATGGATGGTGTGGATACAACACATACATCGTGGTGGGCCCAAAAAATAATGTGACGTCACTTCAGTAGCTAATCCGCGTGCATTTGTAAGTCAGGTAGGACACACCCGATGCGGATTAGATACTGACAATGTCAGTAGCCAAATGGCCACTGAACTGACGTCGTCAATATCTGTGGACCCCACTATGGTGTATGTGTTGTATCCATACCGTACATCCATTTGGAGAGAGAGTTTTATGGCATGAACAAAATAATGAGGTAGATGTAAAGCTCAAGTGGACCCCACCACAGAAAACAGTGGGGCAGTGATACTCACGGCTGAAACTTTTCTAGGGCCCACCATGATCTATTTTTGAGATCTAACATATTCATAAGTTAACATAGAGATAGATGACGTGAAAAAACAAATATGAGCTTGATCAGAAACTTCTTTGGCCCCTAAGAAGTTTTGAACTGTGGATGTCACTGTCTCCGCTATTTTCGATGGTGGGATCCACTTGAGATCCGGATCTGCCTCATTCTTTGGTTCGTTCTCTAAAATGATCTCTTCAAATAGATGGACGGTGACGATACCACGCATACATCATGGTAGGGCCCACATAGCTTGGTGACGTCACTTCAGTAGCGATTTGGCTACTGAGATTGTCAGTATCTAATCCGCGTCCGACACTCCCCAGGGAAAGTTTGGCATGCGAACGGCCACCATTAATTTTCTGTTGGGCCCACCATCGTGTTTAAATAAAATTTAAAACATTTACAAAAAACTACTCCTTTAATATTAAATCAACATTTTCCTACTTTTTTTCAAAATAGTTTCTAATAATCTACCCAGCCAAATTAATTATCAACCGCCTTCCCGTTGTATTTACTGTCCCAAAAATTGGGACACGGATTGCGTACTGAGTAAACTGTGGGGTTTACCATGATTTATATATTTTATCCACTCCGTCCATCCATTTTAACAGAGAATTTGAGGGATGTAGCCCAAAAACGAAGTATATCCATATCTCAAGTAATCTTATGAACAGTTTGGATGACAAATAAACATCATTGTGGACCCTTGTAAGGTTTCAACAGTGGAAGTCATTATTTCCACTGTTTCCTGTGGTGTGGTCCACTTGAGATTTGGACATGTTTCAATTTTCGGTCCAAGCACTAAAATGATCTATAAAAACGTATGGACGGCGTGGATAACACACACATTCATGGTAGGCCCATCTAAGTTTACTCAGTGCAATAAAAGCCTACCGAGTAACTCAGTACGCAATCCGATTTCACCAGATCGTGTCTGCCATGCGAGCAAGAGCCACACCGTGATGTTAACGAGAAATCCATCCCTACAAACAGGTGCATGTTTTCTTGTTATTCACAAGGTCCAAAACTCATAAGCATCCGGGATTCATGTGTACCACATGATTGGAAACGATGTACCGGGCGATCCTCACACGCCAAACCGTTTTCATTGATGTCCGAGCTTGATGTTTGAGTCCAGGCCTAAAGTTTGGTGTGTCATCTAATGGTTGGAGTGAATTTTATATAATCATCATGGTGGGCCTCGTAAAAATCAAGGGTAAAGGTTTCTCTTCTATTGTTGCCTTTGTTGTGGTCCACATCAATCATGGGTCAGCCTGATTTTTCGGCCGTCGACGTAACATAAAATTATACTTCTAATGAACGGAGTGGATCTCACATAAACATCACAGTAGACCCATTAAACATCACGGTGGGTGGTCCAAAAATCAAGGGTGGGCGTCGTAAATTCCCTTTAATATCTGTGCATGGAAAATTGGGAGACGGACGCGACGGGACGCGGATTTCCTGCGAAAGCCTTTCGCAGGAAGTTCCTGCGCAAGAATTCTGGGTGGGACCCACCGCCATGTTTGTGGGACATCTACTCCGTTCATCCGTTTGGAGAGATCATTTTAGGATATTTGACCGAAAATGAGATATATCCAAAACTCAAGTGGGCCACACGAGAGGAATCAGTGGATATTCAGTTAGAACTGTTGAAACATTCTTGTGGCCATAAAGCTTTTCTTCAGGCTAAAATTTTACTATTTTCAATTCATCCCATTGGTAAAGACTTTATAAACGGTTTCGATGGCATATAAACATCAAGGTAGATCCCAGGAAGGTTTCAATGGTAGGTATTTCTTTCCCCAATTTTCCCTCTCGTGTGGCCCACTTGAGTTTTGGATCCACCTAAAATTTTATTGTTTGTACTAAAATGAGCTCGCCAAACGGATGAACGGCGTAGATGTCCCACAAACATGTCGGTGGGCCCCACCCAATACCCTTGCGCAGGAACTTCCTGCGAAAGGCTTTCGCAGGAAATCCGCGTCCGACGCGACGGAAAGGGATTGGCTACTCCCCTGCCACCAGCCAATGGCTAGTGGTCGGTGCTCTATGGGCCCCACTATGATATATGTGTTTCATCCATGCCGTCCACCTAATCTTTCATATCATTTTATGGTATGAGCCTAAAAATAAGGTTGATCCAAATCTTAAGTGGACCGCACAGGATTGATTAAACGCCCACCAATAAAAACTTCTCGAGGGCCAAAAAAGTTTTAGATGAAGCTTATATATATATGTTTTCCCTTCATCCAAGTGTTTATGACCTAATCAACAGGTTAGATGTCAAATAACCATTACAGTGGGCCCTAGGAGGTTTTTAATGGTGGAAATTCAATCACTACTGTTTTCCCATGTTGTGTTCCACCTGAGATTTAGATCTACCTAATTTTTGGCATCAAGCCCTATAATTATCTTTCAAAATGGTTGGACGGCGTGGATAAAACACATACATCATGGTGGGGTCCACATAGCACCGACCACTAGCCACCTAGCTGGGGCGGCCTCACTAGCCAAACGGCGTCCGGACGCGACCCTTCAACGTCCTTAAATTTCCGTTAATCTCTGTTTATGGAACAGTTGGGAGAGGGACGCGACCCTTGATCTTTTTTAGGGGTACCATATCTATGTAAGATCCACTCCAACCATTAGATATGTAATCTAACTTTAGGCTTAGGGTCAAATAATTAGGCTGGCCGGTCAGTGTTTCAGGTGGCCCACATCAAAAGAAATAGCTAGTTGGAAAAGAATGATTATATGAAATCTACTCCAACTATTAGAAGCCAAATCAAAATTTAGAACTGACCCAAAACATAAGTCCCATCAGGGATTCAGGTGGGCTATACCAAGGAAAACAGTTTGGGAGGTGAGGGTTATCTATTCACACTATTTCCAATCGTGTGGTCCACCTGAATCACTGATGGAGTTGCTATTCAGGTCGTGGGCATAACATGTGGTGACACACTTCATTGTTGGAGTGGATATCAAATAAACATCACGGTGGGGCCCATCCAAGAAGCACCCCTTCCTTCGCACTGCAAAACTGGAAATTTCCATTTAAAAAATCTAATCCGGACGGTACTCTAGTGATAATCAGTGATAGTTGCTTAAATTAAATTAATGGCCGATTGAGGAGTTATTTAAAAATCATAGTAAACCTTCCACTAGTATTTAGAGGTTTTTAGGTATAATTTTATAGGGCGGCTCACCTAAGTATTGAATTTGTCTGATTTTGAAATCAAAGCCCGACAAGAGGTGATGTAACTGATGGACGGGTTGGATTTAGTGTACGTTCTCTTCCTAAGTCGGTGGAAGTGGCCCCTAATCCGTCCAGGCAGGGTTCTATGGGGCCACGGTGATTTAAGTGTTTTATTCCACCGTTCATAGATTTTCTCAGATAATTTTAACGTATTATTCAAAAAATGAGGCAGCTAAAGGAATTAAGTGGACCACAAAGTGGGGATTTAATGTCCACCATTAAAAACTTATTGGGAGTTGGAGAAGTTTCGAATCAAGCTGATATTTCTTTTTTCACTTCATCCACATCTACATGACCTTATGAATATTTTGGATGGTAAAAAACTTCATGGTGGCCATTAGAAAGGTTTTAAGGGTGGGTGTCATTATCACTACAGCTTCCTTTGGTGTGGTCCACTGGAGCTGTGGACCTGCTTCATTTTTAAGGTCATACTTTAAAATGATCTGAGAAACGCGATGAAGGGCATGGATAAAACACTCACATCACGGTGAGTCACAGAGCCCTGCCTCATTACCTACGCTAGTTACGTAGGACTTGGTTTTCGGTAGTGACCCCTCGTACCGAGCAATTGCTTGTAGGTACCGGAAAATCTGTGGGCCCTACCATGATGTATGTGTTTTATCTACACGATCCATTCACATTTTCAGCTTATTTCAGGTCATTATAAAACAAATGAAGCAGATCCAAATCTCAAGTGTACCGCACCAAAGGAAACATGGTGATTTAACATTCACCATTATAAACTTCCTAAGTTCCAGTATAATGTTTATTTGCCATCAACCTTTTTATTAGGTCACACAGACAGATGAAGGGTAAAAAACATATATCACCTTAATCCATAACAGCTGCCCCCTTGAAGAAGTTTTTAATGGTGGGCCTTCAGTTATCACTGTTTCCTGTGGTATGGTCCACTTGAAATTTGGATCTTCCTTATTTTTGGATTTAGGTTCTAAAATGATATTGAAAAATGGATGGACGGTGCCGATGAAATATATTATGATGGAACTCACGTAGCAACTACCAGTACCGGGTTTCTACCGAATACGAGTCCAGGTAAGTATTTTCTTTCTATATCTTCGTGGAGTCAGTTCGTTTAACTACATGAAGGATAAGCTTATTATATAAAAGGATTGCGGGCCTACGGTATAGTGTGCATCGCATCCAACCCATCCAGCATCCTCGTTCCCACTATTAAAGTGGGACATGTTAAAAACCAGTCAGATCCGACCATCAAATGTGCCACCACGTCCATATGAAAGTTTTGGGGTGATTTTCTGTCGAATTTATGATGCGGCCCACTTAATTATTGGATAGGCTTGATTTTTTAGATGGAGGATGGGCGTTTGGATAGCATGCGCATAACACGGTATGCTGGAGATAGAAATGGATGTGTAAGCAGTGGAATAAACATATCGAACAATCTACACGCACGTGAATAACCTGTAGAATAAGTTCATTCGAACCGGCCTCTCTTTTTTACCAGAAAAAACAGAGTTGAGTAGGGGAGAGTTTAATAGGTCATTTACATCTACTAAAAATTTATACATATGCCACTTATGTAACTCAAGTTAAACTGTTAAAATTTTATGCCAACTTTAGATTAGCCATGTTGTGAAAACATATATCGATTAAAAAATATTTTAAATTATCTATAAATATATATATTAAAAATAATTATTTAAAAAACTTAGTTTTTTGGTGATTTGGGAATAGTCATGTATTGGAGAGGAAAGAAGAAAATATAGTGTTCATATACCGAGTGTGGAGTGGCTTATTATTTGTTTGGTAGATTTGTGGAGTACCGGGACTTGCGTGAAAACTCGTACATGGGCTTGGTGCAAGGGAATGGGCATGTGAGGCAGTGTAGTTGTAGTGACACTAGTGGTGCACTTTACACTTCACACATTCACATCATGTTGCAGATGGGTCATTCCCTCGCGACCTTATGTGAACCGGTGCGTAAGATGGCTGGAGTGGTCCGAATGAGACCAGTTGTCTTTTATAAAAGTAACTATACATGCAGCATTAAACCAGACCATGCGGAAACAGTTCATGTGGCTAACCTAACGGTTAAAAAACGGCTAGCCAATGAGTCTAAATGACTAGCATGCAGTAGATGGTTGTCCCACATGCATAACTATTAGAAACAACCAATAGCGGTTAGTTTTTCACCAACGACTATAAAACGATCATATGGAGTTATGACTAGAGTTGTACACGAACCGAGTTAGCTTGGTTAACTCGCTCGAATAAACTCGAATCGACCCTCAACTCGAATCGAACTAATTCGGTGACTCAGTTATTTTGATATTGATGTTGCTCACCAAGTGTTTAATGAAATGACTCAACGAAGTGTTATTTTGGGTGCATATATTCTTCGTGGGATTGGCTGGTGGCGAGGAAGGTATGGATATGAAATAAATCGCTACAAAAAAAAAAAAAAACATTACATGATAAAACTACCTTTGGATCTTGATTTTGATGTTGCATACTGAGTGTTTGGGAAAATGTAAATTGTTGTAGTTGTTTTGCATACTGTGAGAAATTAAATGTGCACTTCATGTGTTTGAGAAATGCCACATTGACTTATGTAATTGTTATTGTTATTTTGCATATTGTAAGAAATTGAAGGTGTACTCCATGTGTTTAAGAAAATGCCGCACTAGCTCGAACTCGGCTCGAATTGGCCCAAGCTGTTGACCGAACCGAGCCGAGCTGACCAGTCAAGCTCAAGGACTAAGCCGAGTCGAGTTCGAGCTGGGGCTAGTTAGTGGCTGAGCTGTGCCAAGTTCGAGTTGGGGTTAGCTGGTGGCTGAGCTGTGCCAAGCTCAACTCAGTTCAACTCGTGTTCAGCTCTAGTTATGACCCTGGACTAAAACGGCCAACAACCATGGCTTATATAAATAGTGTCTGGGTGGTTCTTTGGACCATCACCAATAACTCGAACCACTCTTAAATATGTCCCAACAAGAAGAGCAATATCAAGCTAGCTAGGTTCAATACGAACCTTAGCCAACAATACTCAAAGTGGGACATTCCAAAGATCAGCCAGATCCAACCATCAAATGTGCCACCACATCAATATGAAAGTTTTGGGGTGGTTTTGTGTTGAATTTATGATGTGGCCCACCTAATTATTGGATAGGCCTAATTTTTTTAGCATCCACAAGATGTTGAGAATTTTATACAGATTAATGTAATATCTGTATAATATGGAAACCAATAATCACTACGGTCAGAACTAAGGACAGGCTGAAGCACGTCTGAAACGTTGTCCTTAAAGCGTTATTTGCCCCTACTCAAGTGGATTGAGTATGCTGATAGGTTACAGGCAAATAGCTTCTAGGATACGACAAGCCTGGTGTGGGTCTGCGTTCAGCAAACACGAAGGCCCACCAAATGGAACTCTTTTACACACTATCTGGCAATATTACAATATAAAAGAAAAATCCCAAAAGAAAGAGAAGAAAGAGAAAAAAGGAGTTTGACCACTGCACTGGTCAGTTCAATTCGTCAGCCACTGGTTCAGTTGAACAGTTCTAGACCACACCTCTGGTCTATTCTTCAAGCTAAGGTTCAAGCCTTGCTTTGTTGCTGGTTGTCTATGTTCGTATGGATTTGCTGGAGTGAGTTGAGATGGTTTGGAAACCCATCTAGACCCTCTTTTTATAGGCTATGATGGCTGGGGTTAATGGTCCAGGGAATTAAATTCCATGACCGTTTTCTAGCTGTTGGAGAAAACTAGCCGTTATATGGCTGTTGGAAACTAGCCGTTATATTGTTGTTGTGAGAGAGCTGACTAGCCATTTTATAGCTGTTGGGCTAGCCGTTTTATGACTGTTAGCAACAGTTTCTGAAATTAACTCCATAGCTGTTACACATTTGTGCAACAGCTATATTTCCAGCCTCTATATAATCAGAGAGACTCTCATTCAGTCCACTTGATTTTCGTCCAACCATCTACCTTAGCCACTAGTCGCACCGCGACTCGCACCTGTCTCGCTCCGGTTCGCGAAGGGAGCGACCCTCTGCGACACGATGCGCACGTGCGAAGTGCAAAGTGCGCCACTAGCGCCTCTACAGCCACACTGCCTCACATGCCCACGCCCTCGCACCGAGACCGAGACCGAGACCGAGTCCGAGCCCGTGCCCGTGCCCGTGCCCGAGCGCGAGCGCGCGCGCGGGTGTTCCAGTGCTTCGCACTGGAACACGCAAGGTCCATAGTCCACGGACTACGAAGGTAAATATTATAATACTCCACTATTTTCATTTAAACCAGATTTCCTTCTCTTCTCTTTCCCATGTGGGACTATTCCCAAAACTTGAAAAACGTGTTTTTTTCAAACATCTTTTCAAATATTATTATTATAATATATTATTAAAATATATTTTAAAATCAATATATTTATAACAATCCCCCACTTGATTTTATAAAAATATTTTCTCGGTTTAAACAATATTGCCAGAATAATTAGCTTATATGCATAAAGAAAGATATCTTTCGATTTTAATCTTCCCTTAGTGTAAGTATCTCAAAACTCTATCGAAATTACTGGTAGCCGCAGTTTTGAACCAGTTATTCCTAGATAACAGAGTTGGAGAAACCACACACATATTCGCTATGTGTTTATTAGAGTTCCCACAATCTTGCTCAGCACATTTAATGGCCATGTGCTTATCCTAATTCGTGAACGATCCCGAGAGAAAACTCCTAACTCTCATGAGAGACGGCACCATCTCTACGTTCATATAGGTGAAATCCTTCCAGTGTCTCCATTACTTTAAAACACTTGTCCTATAGACTGGATTTCATTAAGAGTTCTTAAGACTCAACCCTCTATCGTAACGCTCAGCACTTATCTATTATGGATGAGGTTATATTATTCAGTGCTGAAAACTTTCCACATATCAGTGACTTGTTCTTACCCATTAAACCCAAAATTAGAGATTTTCTGACTTTAGGTTGGGTTACCATCACTGGTGGAACTTTGGTTGAAGAGTTTCAACCCCATCCCTCTAGATGTAGCCTTTACTACCTCTCTCGGTAGAGGTTTAGTAAAAGGATCTGCCAGGTTGTTGCTTGATTTCACATAGGAAATAGCAATGATTCCATCTCGAATCAATTGTCTGACATAATCATGTCGAAGACTGATATGTCTAGATTTACCATTATAAGTGCCGCTATAGGCTCTAGCTAATGTGGCTTCACTATCACAATGTAGTGACACAGCCGATATAGGCTTTACACAGAAAGGGATTTCTAATAGAAGATCCCTTAGCCACTCAGCCTCTTTGCCTGTTGCAGCCAGGGCTATGAATTCAGACTCCATAGTCGAATGCGTTATGCAAGTCTGTTTCTTGGATCCCCAAGATACAGCTGCACCTCCTAGGGTGAATACCCACCCTGTAGTAGACTTATTGTCCCCTGCACTCGATATCCAGCTCGCATCGGTATATCCTTCCAATACGGCAGGAAACTCTGAATAGAATAGTCCTAAATCTTTGGTTGCTTTTAAGTAACCAAGGACTCTACTGATTGCATTCCAGTGTTCAGTACTGGGGTTACTAGTAAACCTACTAAGTTTACTCACAGCATATGCGATATCTGGTCTAGTGCATTGCATAGCATACATTAGACTTCCTATAGCACTTGCATATTCTAATTGTGCAACTGTTCTTCCAGTATTTTCTTTTAGCTTGATACTTGGATCAAATGGGGTTTTTGCTTCCTTTATATTTAGATGGTTAAACTTGTTTAGTATCTTCTCAATATAATGAGATTGACACAAAGCATAACCCCCACAATGTTTTTTAACTTTGATACCTAGAATGGTATCAACTTGTCCAAGATCCTTCATTTTGAATACAGAAGATAGAAACCTTTTTGTTTCAGTCACACCTTCCATTTTGTTACTTATTATTAACATGTCATCTACATATAGACAAATAATAACGATATAACTACCATCTACTTTAGAGTATATGCATTTGTCAGCTACATTATGCATGAAACCATGAGATAGTATTTTGGAATCAAACTTCTCATGCCACTGTTTTGGTGCTTGTTTTAATCCATACAATGATTTAACTAATCTACATACTTTGTTTTCATTTCCTGGTAGAATGAACCCTTCAGGTTGTTCCATGTATACCTCCTCATTGAGGTCACCATTCAGGAAAGCAGTCTTTACATCCATTTGATGGATGTGAAGATGATGTATAGAAGCTAGCGCAAATAATATCCTAATGGATGTTATCCTAGCTACAGGTGAGTATGTGTCAAAATAATCTATCCCTTCTTTTTGTCTAAAACCCTTAGCTACTAGTCGAGCTTTAAAGGTTTGGATAGTCCCATCAGTGTGATATTTCTTCCTAAATACCCACTTGCAACCTATGGGTCTAGAACCTGGAGGTAAGTTTACTAGTTCCCATGTTTGATTTGATAGTATGGATTCCATTTCATCGTTTATAGCTTCTTTCCAGAAAGCTGAGTCTCTAGAAGATATAGCCTCTTTATATGATTTAGGATCATCTTCTATATTCATCACTATAGGTATTTGTCTTATAACATTTTCTCTATCTGCTTCTACTAGATGAAAAATGATACGTTGTGAGTCTATGTAGTCATCTCCTAGACTCTTCTCTATTCTTGTTCTTTGACTCCTATGAGGTTCAATAGGAGCTTCTACTATCTGTGGGGCTAGCTATGCTATCTTGTTCTCTATTAGGAGATTGGATGTCATTATCCTTAGTCTCCAAGGATAGTGAGTTCTCAAAGAACTCAACGTCTCTTGATTCTATTATTGTATTAGACTCCATGTCTAGAAGTCTATAAGCTTTACTGTTTTGTGCATACCCTACGAAGGCACACTTAATAGCTCTTGGTCCTAACTTAGTTCTTTTTGGGTCAGGGGTTCTACAATATGCAAGACACCCCCACACTTTAAGATATCCTAGGTTAGGTTTTTTTCCTCTCCATGTTTCATATGGAGATATTCTATATTTTTTAGACGGAATTCTGTTTATAATATGGCATGCTGCAAGCAGTGCCTCACCCCATAGATTTAGTGGCAACTTTGCTCTTATCAGCATTGAGTTGACCATTTCTACTAATGTTCTATTCTTTCTTTCAGCTATTCCGTTTTGTTGAGGTGTGTATGGCGCTGTACATTGATGTATCAGTCCATGTTCTTCACAGAAGTTATCGAATTCATTGGAGAAGTATTCTCCTCCTCTATCGCTACGGAGAATTTTAATCTTCTTATTTAGTTGATTCTCTACTTCTGCTTTATATACTTTAAACATGTTCAATGCTTCATCTTTGCTCTTCAATAGGTACACATACACATATCTAGAGCAATCATCTATAAAGGTTATGAAGTACCGTTTACCTCCACGAGTAAGAATGCCGTTTAACTCACAGATATCACTGTGCACAAGATCCAATATTTGAGACGATCTTTCAACACTTGGAAAAGGTTTCTTCGTCATTTTGGATCGTATGCACACTTCACATTTTTCGGTTTCATTATCTGTGTATGAGATTAAACCATTCTTAGCCATGAACTTCAAGGTACTATACCCTATATGGGCTAGTCTATCATGCCACAGTCCAGAGGATTCAACCATATACGCAGAAGTGCTACTTTCATTCAGAAAAAACTTAACCATTCCGTTACAAGCATATCCCTTCCCGACAAAATTCTCATTCTTGGACAGGATCAGTTTTCCTGACTCGTACACCACCCTTATGCCTGGTTTACCCAGAAGGTCCCCAGAAACTAAGTTTCGCCTCATGTCTGGAACGTGCAGTACATTGGTCAGAATCACTTTCTTCCCAGATGTGAATATCAGTTCGACAGTTCCTTTGCCGACGACCTTTGATCGGACTTCATTACCCATTTGGACTTCTTGACCATCGGTCAATTCCTCATAGGTTTTGAAGGCTGATTTGTCGTAGCACACATGTACTGTAGCGGCAGTATCATACCACCAACCTGGAACTTTGCCTTGGATGGTATTCACCTCAGTGATCATAGCCACTATATCGCCTTCCTCTACTGCACTTGCCTCTTGTTTAGACTTGCGATATCGGCATACTCGAGCATAGTGTCCGGTTTTTCCACAGACATGGCATGGGCCTTTGAACTTTCCGTTCTTCTTTTGGGTGTTTTTCTTGAATTTCCCTTTATTGGGTTTCAGGGAATTGTCCTTCTCGGGATGTTTGTTATTAGAGTTCTCTACTGCATGAACCTTGGACGAGGCATTCCCGTTATCATTCTTTCTGTCACGGTTACGGGATTCTTCCTCAATTCTAAGGTGTTTCTGGATTTGTTCCAGTGTGTAGTCCTCAGTTTTATGCAGCAACTTCTTTCTATAGTCTTTCCACATCGGTAGCAATTTGGCAATTATAGCCCCGACTTGGAATGATTCAGGAAGATCTATCTTTATCGCTTTGATTTTGTTTACTATTAGCTGCAATTCTTGGATTTGGGGTAGCAGCGGTTTGTTATCTACCATGTTGAAGTCAAAATACCTGGCGATGAGAAACTTGTTGGTACCTTCTTCTTCAGCTTTGTATTTGAACTCCAAGCAGTCCAGATCTCCTTTGCTGATGACGTCTGTTGGTACAGATCGTACAGTCGGTCGGAGAGAGCGTTCAGAATGTGTCCTCGACACAAGAGTTCGTCTTCGGCTTGTTTGGTGCGGGCGGCCACCTGTTCAGGTGTGTCGTCGTCGGTTGCTTCAGGTAGTGCTTGCAAATTTGGATCTAGTAGTAGTAGATCCTTAGCGCCGTTAGGAGAAATTTTAGCTTGTCTTGCCATCTCGTAAAATTGGTTCCATCGAACCGATCAAGACGTATCAAGTCCTGATTCATCAGCTTGATGGATGAAACACTGTCGGCTTCCATTACAGAAATAACGCTTTAAGATTGTTGAGAATTTTATACAGATTAATGTAATATCTGTATCATATGGAAACCAATAATCACTACGGTCAGAACTAAGGACAGGCTGAAGCACGTCTGAAACGCTGTCCTTAAAGCGTTATTTGCCCCTACTCAAGTGGATTGAGTATGCTGATAGGTTACAGGCAAATAGCTTCTAGGATACGACAAGCCTGGTGTGGGTCTGCGTTCAGCAAACACGAAGGCCCACCAAATGGAACTCTTTTTACACACTATCTGGCAATATTACAATATAAAAGAAAAATCCCAAAAGAAAGAGAAGAAAGAGAAAAAAGGAGTTTGACCACTGCACTGGTCAGTTCAATTCGTCAGCCACTGGTTCAGTTGAACAGTTCTAGACCACACCTCTGGTCTATTCTTCAAGCTAAGGTTCAAGCCTTGCTTTGTTGCTGGTTGTCTATGTTCGTATGGATTTGCTGGAGTGAGTTGAGATGGTTTGGAAACCCATCTAGACCGTTTTCTAGCTGTTGGAGAAAACTAGCCGTTATATGGCTGTTGGAAACTAGCCGTTATATTGCTGTTGTGAGAGAGCTGACTAGCCATTTTATAGCTGTTGGGCTAGCCGTTTTATGACTGTTAGCAACAGTTTCTGAAATTAACTCCATAGCTGTTAGCGCACGTGCGAAGTGCAAAGTGCGCCACTAGCGCCTCTACAGCCACACTGCCTCACACGCCCACGCCCACGCCCTCGCACCGAGACCGAGACCGAGCCCGTGCCCGAGCCCGAGCGCGAGCGCGAGCGCGAGCGCGGGTGCACTGGAACACGCAAGGTCCATAGTCCACGGACTACGAAGGTAAATATTATAATACTCCACTGTTTTCATTTAAACCAGATTTCCTTCTCTTCTCTTTCCCATGTGGGACTATTCCCAAAACTTGAAAAACGTGTTTTTTTCAAACATCTTTTCAAATATTATTATTATAATATATTATTAAAATATCAATATATTTATAACACAAGATGGGTGGTTGGATAGCATGCACATAACACAGTAGGCCCCATATAGCAATGGATGTGTATAAGCAGTAAAATAAGCATGTCAATTACTTCTATAGAAAGGTGAACAACTTTCTACACGTAGGTATAAACCTGTAGAATAAGATCATTATATAAGACGCACGGAGGAACCGGCCTCTCTATTTTACAGGAAAAGCAGGGTCGAGTATGGAGAGTTTAAGAGGTCATTTACATCTCCTAAAAAATTATGCACCGAATGAACATTTGTTTGCATCTCGGTTTCTATTTATCTAATGTATGAGTATGCTCGGTAGAGAGGTAGAAATGTATGTTTTATTTCCAACATTACATAAGTACTTATCCCTCGTATTTGTTAGATCTACCTTTAATATTCGTTGTCCATCATGTAGCCTAACTTTTGACATGGACCATTTATTATGTTGGACCCACCTTAACCATGTCTTCAATGTGAACCATCCATCATCGTATGGGGCTTACCTTCAATGTAGGCTATCCATCATGTGGGGCCTACCTTGGATGTGGATATCGTCCATCATGCAGGCCCACCTTTAATGAGGATATTCCATCATATAGTGCCCAACTTCAAAGTGGGTTGTCCATCAAGCGAGGCTTGTTTTGGATGTGGGTCATTCGTTATTAGGGGGCTGACCTTCGATGTGAATGTCCTCATGTGCAACCCACCTCGATATGGGTCATTTATCATGTGGGGCCCACCATCAATGTTATTTTCATCATATGGGGCCCACCTTTAATATATATCCATCGTCCATCGTGTAGAGCCCACCATTGATGTGGATCGTCCTTCATGTGAGCCCCACATTTGATGTGAGTCGTCCATCATGCAGGCCCACCTTGGATGTGTATCATTCATCATCATCACCTTTGATGTGGACCGTTTATTATGTGGGGCCCACCTTTATGTGGGTCTTCCATCATGTGGGGCTCACCTTCAATGTTATTGTCCATCATGTGGGGCCACCGTCAATATCCAACGCCCCTCATGTGGAGCTCACCTTTGATATGAACTGCCCACTATGTTGGCTCTACCTTTAATGTGGGTCGTCCATCATATGGAGCCCACTTTGGATGTAGACAATTCATTATTAGAGGCATACTTTGATGTGGACAATCCATTGTGTATGCTCACCTCACTACAAGAAAAGATAGATGTGCAGGGACTCAGAGATTATACATGTGGCATGAACTACTATGGATAATCTTCTCAGAACTGATGCATTAAATGATTTTATCATCTAAATAATGGACATCTTTTGGTTGAATTTGGATCGTCCATAAGTTTTCATTTCAATTATCCATTAAAAATCCACTAGCTGAGAAATTAGATCAGTGAAAATTTTTTAATATGGCGCATCAAAACCAGTTCCACGTCTACAATTAGTCTATCCATTGCTATCAACCACTACCCATTTCCACAGTATCTGTCTTTCCCACAACTCATTTAGACATGCTATGTATAAGATTGTAACTGCCAAGCAATGGCAGGTTCATTATAAATTATAAATGTCACCCATTTTAAAATGATACGAGTCCACACCACTTTGTTAGTGAACCCATCAATGATCCATTCATTCCAGCAGTTTAGTCCACCTCATCAGTGGATGAATCTGATATTTACACCATGCATGTGATTCTTATTAAGCCAACCTGGAAAGTTTGTGGACATATGTTTCACCCACACGATGATGATATGTGCAAATTCTCAGTTGCAAAGTTCAATGATAGGGTAAGCGTTTGTCTGGCTGGCTGTCAGAAACTATATTCTCACCATAGATAATCTTCAAAGGAGAGGAATGGATGCTTTGAGCGCTCATCGGGTGGGGTTCAGAGCTGTGTGGGATTCTTTTGTTGGGTGTCTTTTTCTTGTTTCTTTTACCTTGGCTTCTTTGTTTATTTCTTTATTAATTTCTTTGCTTATTAATATAAATTTTTCTTTCAAAAAAAGAAATTTGGCTAAGTTTCTAGTTAACCTGTCGAATTTTCAAACAATACCTCACTATTATAATTTCTCAAGTCTGCTTTCCACAAGTAGGTCTGTCAAAGAGTAACCGAACCTGCAGGTACCTGATGGACTTGACCCGATAGGCATGGGTCCAGGTCTAATTCCTCAGACATGTTTATAAATCAGTTGGGTTGGCTTCCACCATCTTGGACCTAATTAAAAACAGGGTCTAATCAGATTTGGGTTAGGTCCAAGATGTTTGGCCTGATTAAAGTTGTTCAGGTCAAGTCCAGTTAATTTTAATAGTAATAGTATATATTAAATATTATCAATTCCTGTAACAACATAACACGATTTGATGAGCCATGCACATGTTAGAGAGCTCATCTGCACCACAAGTGTGCCAAGTAGCACACTTGTGTATCCCCTAATCCATCTATTTAATTATTATTTTTATTTTTTTCTAGCCATCATCTTATCTATGCACTGGGGTCCACATGGTGAGTGAAATAGCATAGGCCAAAAAATATCTAATCATTATATACCACCTGATAGAAAGTTCCGATATTACACATGTTCCACATTTTTCCAAGAGAGAGGCTGTCGATTGCTTTGCTTGCAATGATTCGATTGTCTCTCTCTCTCTCTCTCTCTCTCTCTCTCTCTCTCTCTCTCTCTTCCTGCTTTAGTGAGGCAGATTTCCAGAACTTGCAGACCTTGAATATGTTAGCTTACTTGAATTTCTCTGTTTTGTTCTTTACATAGTTTCCTGTATCATTTGTGCAAAGGAGCTGCTCATTGTCACAGCCATGGAGTGCTACACAGGTTACCTTTTTGTTGGTTATTCACTGGTGGGTATAAGTATTTGCTAATCTATAATGGATGTTTATATATGCAGATGCTGTTTATAAATACTTTTTATGCACTCTCTGAAGATAGCAATTGTGTTGTTTCTTTTTTTTTTTCTTGAAATTTCATTTATTTATTTATTTTGTTAATTTCTTCTTCTTCATCTTCTTATGTCTACTACTGATAATGCAATCATATTGGTGCATGTCATAATCTCAACGAACGGCTTCTTCTGTGCCAGAAACAATGTTTATACCCATCCTGTATGTAGATGATTATGCTTGAAGGTGCAAAGGCAACAACAGAAACTGTAGATGCTTTGAGGACAGGAGCATCAGCAATGAAGTCTATCCAAATCTCTTTGTAAGCTAAATCCTCACCATCAAAATTCTCAACACCCATATCACAAATAGTAACTGGCTATGGCATCTGATCTGAATTCTCTCTGTTATTTGTTCTTATCACACCAAATTCACCAAAAGCAGGACCAATCTTTTTACCTCAATATCTCGAAATATTCATGTATGCACCTTAGTTTTGCTGTTGCATATTGTTAAACATAGCTGGAGCAGTCTATATCCAGAAGAGCCATATGAGCTTGCCTTCAACATTACTTTCTCAGAAGGTGGTGCTGAAAAGTTTTTTGGATCTGTAGAAAACATTAAATATGGCCTGGTTTCAGCTGTTAGAAGGCAGAGCATCTTCTTTCATCAGGTAACTCATGCATTTTGAGTCTTCCCTTTAATATACTGACAGCTCGTGTTGTGTTTTTTTTTTTTTTTTTTTTTGGTCATAGTTATGATTGTTACAGACAAACCCTCTTGTGTGCCTTCAAGTCTTGTATCCTCCATCTCATGTTTTAGAACTTTTTAAATCGATATCTTCTTAGCTTATAGATGTTAGTAAAATATTCTTGGCATGCATTACTATGGTAAACAGTGAAACAATGAAAGAGATGAAACCCAAGCACTTGAAGATCCTCCTGCCTATGTGCACTAAAAAAAATGTTCTTCGGTAGTGTGCTGGAACTGGAAACAGCGTGAACCATGGTGCATCAATCAAATCATGTAATAGTCACCTTTGAACCCAATTTAAATACTAAAGAAATAAGATTTTCGAAGAACTATCTATTGCAAGGATGAAATAACATGGAACTATGCAAATATGGGGTAAAATGATTTCTCTGCTCATGTAATTGTCTATGGGCTCAACTTGTAGCCTGATAGTTTTGTTATTCTGTCAAAACACTGTTATAAAACCTTTGAATTTCTTCTCTTAATACTTTAACTTGAATGTCGGCTTAGGAAATATCCATGAGCCTTTTGCAGCCTTTGTCTTTACCTCTTGCATGCTCCATGATTTTCCTTGTTCAGCTTTCCTATTCATTTATAAAGGAATGCTTCACTCTAAAATAGATGAGCTACGACTCAAATCATTCACTTCTTCTTCTTATCCTACTTATTTTATCTTTGGACAGGTATCAAGACCAAGTATGCATGATGATTGTTTTCTTGAAGGAGCTATAGCCAGATATAAAGGACTCAAATTTATTTCATGTTTGCAGCATTCCCTCTAAAAATGTAGGCCTGCTTTACTTTTCATATAGAATATATTGCCATCTTGTCTTTAGAATTTCATCAGTATGCTTTTACTTATGCCTTTGCAAGGGACCAAATTGGCGCATCATTAGCTTTTTGATTCCAAGTTCTTCGCTGTCTTCGTCTTCTAGAAACAGATTCATTTCCAACAGCTGATAAGCTATTCCGAAATAAAATTTGGGTTGGAACAGTCATAGGTCAGCGATAGTTCCTCATTAGTTCTTAGCTTCCATTTGCAAATGATGTTATGATTCATGTTGATTAGAATTGTTAACAGGTCTTCCTGTCTATTTCACTGAGCCTCATCATCCGGCTAAATTCTTCTGGAGAGGACAGTTTTATGGAGAGAATGATGATTTCAAGCATTTTTCGTTCTTTAGTCGTGCAACACTTGAATTCGTATTTCTTTTACAGCTTTTTATTTTTTATTTATTTTGATGAATATAGCATGGATTTGCAAGGAACATGAATTGGTCAATTTCTGATACTGAAAACGTGGAAGGAAATCCAATTATAACTTTAGAGCTTAAGGATAGTCCTTACAGTTGTTCTATGTGGGATTTTGGCTTTCAAGCTTTGTACAAGGTAAAGTTCTTTGCTGTCTTCGAACCGCTTTTTATTATTCTCTACTCGATTTTAATCTTTTTTTCACCAGTTTATGGGTTATTTTCGACTGTTCATTTAATATACAATTGTAATACTTTCTTAAGACAATTCATAGCTTGTTCTTCTAGTCTTCATACCAGAAGGTCACATTTCAGCTCAAGATCAGAAGTTTTTGTTATTGAATATTGGTCCAAGTCCAGATTTTAGATGGAAAAGTTATTGGCTTCACAAAGTTTCAAGGCTTTGTTATTTCATCTTTACCACATCACTTGGCAGGCCCTTGAACACTAAAACTTGTACCGAAAAGAATTAGACATGCTTGCCATGGACTTTTGATTTTAGCTGTTTCCTTTTCTGTCTTTTATTCTATCTTTTTTCTTTTTTTCTTTTTTTCTTTTCTTTTTGATATCATCAACGTCTTGTTATTGACCTGGTGTGACTCTTGCAGTCACGCTAAATTCTAAGAGCCTTTCAACGAAATTTATAATCACAAATACAGACAAAAAGCCCTTCTCTTTTAGTAGTGCATTGCACACTTATTTTCGAGTAAGAATCATAAGTTCTTCTCCCACAAACAAGATTATCTTCTGTTATTCTTGTTATTGTTTTAAGGTAAGCTGGATCGAGCCCGTGACCTCAAGGTCGTGACACTAAGCACCATTCAGTTGAACTATGTGCTCGACTCCTTGTCTGTTAATTACCTCATCCTGTAACAGTTTGAGATGCAGTATTTGCTGGCAGATTTAAATGGTGCCTTGATAATTCTGCAGGCTTCAGTGATTTTTCCCTGAATTGGCTTCTGTAGGGATGGGGATATATTTAGTTTTGTGCTTGTAAATCTAATGGTTCATAGCCATTGTAAGAATGCTTTTGATATAAAGAAATAAATTGAAAAAAATCTGCAAAAGATACTTTGGTTTGTAATTGTAAAATTTCCTATGATTTTCTTAGATAATTGAAAAAAAAATCTGCAATAGATATAAGAAATAAATAAAACTCATCAATCATCCAGTTCCCATCATCCAGGCACCTATCTGCTAGTTGGATTGTGATTAACTCAAAGAGATCATTGTATCCCTAGATGATATCCAAGATTATTGTCTTTCTTGGAAGGTTAGAAGCCATATAGCTGGATTTATAGAGAAATCAGGTATGTGAGGTTGGTGGGATTTGTTATGGGTTGTCTTAAGAATGTGAATTTTGTTTTCTATTTTATGTCAATATTCTTGTTTTGGTTTCTTTTCTTTTCTTCCTTCCTTCCTTCTTCCTTTCTTATATATATATTTTTTTGAAGTGTTTTTAGTGGTCTATAGTATGAAGAGAGATGGTACTGTAAAATTTCCATGTCTGTGTGCCCTTAGATTCAACTGATGTAGAAAGAATTGGTTGCATTATTTTAAAATGGTTTTGAGGTTTCTATTTATCTAAACTTGGGTAATTTCGGTATGATTTAGTTCATGGTGTCTAACATGGGAATAGGAGAACAAGATGCATCTAACAATTTTTATTTTTTATTTTTTATTTTTTTTTAAATGTTAGGCTGCCTGTAAGTCTGCCCCAACTACTGGTGGAGTGAAGAAGCCCCATCGATACCACCCTGGAACTGTTGTCTTCGGTATATATACTGAATTTTTCTTGAAATTCCATTTGTGCATCTTTTTAATTTATTGGACTGTATCCTGATTAGGTTGTTTGAGTTATTGTGGCTCTTAATAATCTTTGTGGGACAAGTGGCAATGGATATCACCATATGCAACCTTTCACTGGTCAAGGTTTAGTGTAATGTTTAATCCAAGCAAAAGGCTTGTTGGGACTTGCCAACAGCAGAAATGTTGGGGACTTTTGGGTCATGTTGGGCCTGTTTATTCAACTACATTTAGTCCTCTTGGGGACTTTATTCTGTCTTCTTCTTCGGACTCAACAAGTATGTTTCTTCTCCTGTCATCTTACTTTCTTCTCCATGTCTTCCTTTGATTATAGGCAAGTTTTTATCAACTCAGTCTGGTCAAACTTTAGAACTGAAAGGCTAAATCTTGCCATGAGTCTTAGTATCCAACATTAAAAACTGTTGCATTAGTTGTATGTCTTTGAATCAAAGTTGGGTTTGGGCTGAATCATTTCATGCGTTCAAAATGCAGTGTCTTCCCTCAGTTACCTATATCCTTTTTTTTTTTTTTTTTTTTTTTGCTTTAAATGAAGGTTGATGCATTAAAAAATGCAACATCTTTCCCTGCTTAGGTAACTCATCTCTTTTTGTTTTTTCTTTAAATGAAGGTGGGGAGAACGGCTATGGATCTATTCCTTCATATTCTTCAAAGCCATATGGAGGGTTTGTATTTCTTATCTTAGAGTTTTGCCTCTGCTTCAAGCTAGTCATTTGGGTATTTTAATTTTTATCTGAGCCTGCTCTTTATATATTAATTCTTTCATTTTTTTAGTTCTATTTATAGGCAGACGTATTACGAATGCTTTTGCTTCATATATGTTTAAAAGATACCAATTCCAACTCGCTCTATCAAATTTAGCAAGGAAAACTACCACTATTCTGGAATTCAGATTTGTTTATGTTTGAATGCTACTTTTTGACTCGTTTTTTTTTTTTTTTTTTTTTTCTTTTTTTTTTTTTTCTTTTTCTCGTGTGCAGGATTTTTATCAAGTGTGCCTGAATTTAGGCCCACAAGCACGTCAGCCTTTTGATGCCACTCGTGCTATGAGTAGACCATATAGAGGATTTGTTTTTATTTATTTATTTATTCGAGACCATTTTTAGTTTTTTGTAATAAATATTATATATATATATATATTTTTATTGTGAAGTAATATAAATTTTGTTTAATATTCAGTTTTAATTGTATTGCATCATTTTTTTATGTTTCAAATATTTTAAAAAAATGCAGGTTTTCAATTGAATTATATATAATAAAAAATTATTATTGGCCTACTGGGCATTTCAAATCCAAATCCATTAGTCAAAAAGTGTTCAGAAGCAGTTTTTAGCGGCGCTTCGATCAGAAATAGCAAAGCCACATGAAAGCGCCGAAATGTCAAAATGAGCGCCGCCAAATGTTTCATAATTGCGGCGCTCAGACAAGTACCGCTAAAATAAAATAGCGCCGCTATATGTTTTAGCGACACCCCCATTCATCGGCGCTTGGCTAGCGCCGAGTAATAATTGCGGCGCTTATACTAGGTTATAGCGACGCTTAAAAGCGCCGCTAAATATCGTTCTTCTTGTAGTGACTGGCCTTTATGTGGTTCATCTATGATGTGGACTGTTAGACATTTGGGCCCCACTTTTGACGTGGACCACCCGTCATATGGAGCCTTCTTTGATATAGACCATCTATCAAAGAGAAGTTGAAAGTTAAAAATAAAAAATAAATAAATAAAGACTTACAAAAATAAGTAACTTTCATCACATAAGTTAGTCTTTCAATGGTATTTATCAAACTAACTTGAGGAAAAAAAAAAAAAGCAATTTATTAACTTAAAATAAACTAATAAGTTACTTATTGGGTTGCATCCAAACGAGCCCTTAGGGATTATTTCAGTCCAACGTTCTTTTACTTTAACCATCTAAATCCGGGTCATAATTTAGATGTTTAATTTGAATAGTGTAAGAATGTCACGTGTATATTTCTATAGTTCGTATCAATGAAGCATCATGCTCTACCAGTATCACTTTCTCCTACTCTTTTGAGGCTCCCTACCATACACGTGGCATGGAGCTCAAATCTGACCCACCAAGTAGTGTCCCACTGTAAATGAATTATAACAAAAAACTATTTTAAAGCTAGCATAATCAAGCTGGCAGACAACTGTCCAAATTAAACAGTAGATGTGCACTTAATCAAAGGTCAGGATTTTATAATCAAGTTAAACAACATCCCAGAGAAATTATTTCATGAAAACATTTTTATCGTCCCAGCATTTATAGCCGCAACGTAATGTGTTGATGACATCCACTACTCCAACCATTCCATCTCCCCTTGTATGGGTATGGCAAAAAGATCATGCGTGAGCCACGAGATAGTGAATCAAGTGGTCCGAACGCCCACCTTTATTAATTTCACAAAGGATGCAATGTGTTGTGTATACACATTCTAACTCATTCACCTGATCGCATATGACTTAGATGAAGGGGTTCAGCGGCCAGTAGGCCGTTTTAACACTTCAGTAGGTCTACTTAAGTTAGGATAAGGCTTAGATGATGATGGGATGATTTATCTATCTAAAAGTCAGTTGAGACAATGGTAAAAAAGATGCCCCTTTTAATTTAGGTCATATACCACATGTGGTAAGAGGTGACAAACACAAAATGGATGGTCTTGATCATGTGAAACTTACTTCATGGCTACATGTCGTTGGTGCATTTGGTCACATGCAAAAATACAATAAAATAATAAATCATCTAATTTGGGTCATCATATGTATGGTTAAATATTGAAAATGTCAAGGTCCATTTTAACAAGGAAATTAGATGGCCAATCAATTTGATGGTCCTAATTAGATTGCTAATCTCATTGCTGTCTTGGAATCAAATTCCTATCATTTTTCCTCCCATTGGTGAGGAATTGTATGAGAATGAAAATGTGCCGGGTAATGTTATCCCTGGGCCTTAGGTTCATCCAATTAGGAGGATCATGGTTTTGTCTAAAGTTGTTCATATAGTTGTAAGAACTCTATAAGGTGGGGCAGTGTTGATCAAGGGTCTAGATTATCCTAAGGGTTGGATAATATGATCGGGTGTACCAGTGGGCCCCACTAAGTGTGATGCATCTAGAATTCGTATAGGGGTGGAATGTTTGATCTGTAACTCGTACAATCACAGTGTTACTGGGATTGCAATTCGTGTGGAGCCTCTAGGGAGAGGAGTTTTTATGGGTTTCAAACTTCTCTACCTCTCTGTATATATTAGTGATGGGTCCCCAATCCAACACCAACCGATAAAATCTCAAGCCCATCGTATCTTCTCTAAAGGGTGTAAGCAAATGAAGACCTCAGCGTCCCGTTTTCACAGCGATGACATCACAGCAAGGTAAACCATCTTCTACATGCGTCCTTCACATCCAATGCACAGTAGATCCTTTGGCTATTCCGCATCTAGATCTTACAATGGTGGCTGCTATATGGATGACCCAGGCTTAGAAATCCACCTAATGGGGCGATATGCATCCCGTTCAATTAGTCAACTATAATAGACAACTATGAAGTAGAAATTGTGTTACATTTGTCTTATGTTAGAGTATTAAAAATGAGAAAAATCTATAAAAGGGGTAGAAAAATTTCTTTCAATATTTTTTCAAGTGTAAAATATAATCTCACATTGTGAACATTAAACGATGGGACTATGCCCATAGGACCTTTCATAAGCTTTGGCTAGAATGATTATGTGGTTTGACTCTGGATATGAAATATTTGATTCGGAGGCACCACTAGCTAGCTAACTCAGAATTTTGGAGTTAAATAGACCCTCTATAATCTTTAAAAACCAGAGAATCTGGAGATTTCCTGTTTTATAATGACTCATGATTTGTGACTTGAGTTTTTGGGTAAGGAATTTCAGTGATAGAGAAGGAAGGTGTTAGGCATCCTCTCTACCATACGTGAGCGCGGTCTCTACTTTATGAGATTTATGAATTTTAAGAGATTAATTAATCTAGTACTTATGTATGTCTGAAAATAAAATGAATGATGAATATCTAACTCATAATTGGGAGTGAGCTGAGATCAAACGCATGAGATCTAACAGCACCTATTTACTGGAGAGACACGAGAAAGGAACGATAAATGAATGAATGATGAGTGTCTAACTCAGGATTGAAAACACCCAGATCCATAGCTCAAGTGGTAGACTGAGTGAAAGATATCTCGTTTCAACACTGAGGTCTTGGTATCGATTCCCTAGTGGGGGTGGCTAACAGTGAAGTGTGAACTAACAGTGGGTGTACTAACAAGCTTTAAAAAAAAAAAAAAAAAAAAAAAAAAAAAAAAAAAAAAAAAAAAAAAACTCAGGATTGAAAGTGAAAGATCAAACATGGGCAATTTGCCAACACCCATTTACTTAAGAGAGAGTGAAGGAAAGAAAAATGAATGAATAATAAGTGTTTAACTAAGATTAGAAGTGAGAGATCAAATGTAGGTGATCTACCAACATAAGTTTACTTAAGAAACAATAAATGAAAGAAAAATGAATGAATGATGATGTATGTCCAACTCAGGAGAGAGATAGAGAGATAGAATGTAGGTGATTTGCTAACACCCTTTTCCCTGAGAGAGACGAGAAAGAAAATAAAATGATTTAGCCAATTTTAGTTTTTAATATGGCAAGATCAAAGTAAACCATCAAGCCCTAGAGCATACACTTAAATAGACTGAAAAATATGAGGATTAAAAGGAATGCAATGATATGAACAACTATAAGTGAAATAAAATGTAGTAAGTGATGCCATACAAGATGACCGACAAATGGAGATAGAAGATAGGGAAGAAGAGACCCGACACTCCTCGTAGAATAGATAGTCGGATATCTTTAATTCCAAACCCTTCTCCATAAGATCTAAACTATTGAGATAACTTGTACTAGTTGGATTGCTTTGAAAGGATTTGATTAGCTTAGATATGATATACGATTTGGATGAGTAGTTTAGATTGATTATATTGGATTGGAGGGTATGGATGGGATAAGTTGGTTGGTTAAAATGGGTTAGGTTGAGTGGGTAGGATGAGTAAGATAGGCTACGTTGGTTGGTAATTAAGGAAGCACTAGGTTGGCTGTGAATAATAGGTTAGGCTTAGGCTAGATGGGTTAAGCTTAAAAAGAGATGGCTAAGTTGGATGAGAGTGTTTTCCCTCATTCCCTCTTTGGTGTGTGTAAAAATGAAGGACGTGGGAGATATTTATTGGTGAGGTAGTGAAAATTGTGTGATTTAAAAGGCAAACATGAATAGTAGGGTTCTTGATTGGTTGAAAGAGTAATGTCACATGACACCCCTACATTGGAGCATAGGGCAGTAAAGGATATAATTAAGAAGACGCCTAAGGGCTTCTTTTTTTTTTTTTTTGGGGGGGGTGGGGGGGTTTGTAAGGGGGGAGAGTTGACTTTTGGATGAGCTCTCCCCAATTGCACCTCCCGTGGAAGCCTCTCTCCCTCACCCAACCTCCCTCAAAATTTAAGTTGTGCAAGCCATGCAAGCGACACTTGAAGTGTCGCCCAACACATGGCATGGGTTAGGCCTTCTTTGGGTGACCTGGATACTGAGTTGGAGGGTGGGCAACACTTGATGTGCCGCCTCCAATATGGCTCTATGCACCTTTCACCAAAATGCTCCCATCTCCCTTGTTATAGTTCCGTTTTTTATATTCTTATGCTTTTTGGAAAGGTAACTCAATAACCTTTCCAATGGGACTAGAATTGCTCTTGCCCAGGTGGTAGACTCTCAAGAGTTTCAACTCTTGGTCAAGGGTTCGAGTACCCATAGGTGGTGAAATTCCACCAGCGTGAGTGTGTGTGCGTGTAAAAAAAAAAAAGGGACTAGAATTGCCTCATTTAAAGCTCATTCGGACATTGAAAAAGTGGGATCAAAGTCACTTGATAGTGTTACCCTTGTTGCTTGCAAATTTTAGATGCACCGCTTTAATAAATTGATTGTATCTCTCTTAATATTCATTTGACTTGAGTGATCTTAGGCTCATTTAGAAAGATAATTTGATGAGCTTTTCAATAACTATAAATCACCTTTATTCAAGATTGTTTGATTTGTCGCGCCACCTTAAGAAGGCTAAATAACAAGTAGAGTAGGTTCTGGGCTTGATTTTAAGCTTGGGTTGGACACGTTCCTATGGAGTTTTTACGGGTTTTCAAGCTTAGTTTTGGGCTCGGCTTTGAGTTTGAAGGGATTGGATTTAGGCTTAGTTTTGAGAAAAAAAAATTATAAGTTACATAGTCTAGATCTTGTTGTAGTTGGTTATCCCACGCGGGGTGGGGTATCTACACACTTTGATAAGAATAAGGGTTGTGCTTATAAAGCTTTCGTTCCCAAAGCCTTTTGGAAAAAGTGCTTCATTATGCTACAACCTATACGCGCACACGAGGCTAGCTTATGGAAAAACACGTCAGAAAAAATGATAAAATATGCCAAAAAATAGTTAATCGAGCATCTTTGCACGATACACACCCCTCAAAGACGAGTAGAGGGTACGGATCTAGCTGGTAAATTTTGGTAGGTCCATTTCTTTGTGTCATGACGTGTGGACACTGGATTGTGAGCAGATCGTGCTCACGTTGCCTTTTTAGGAGGCGTGTGTTTGACTAGAGTCGCCACTAGCCAGTTACTCCGTTCCCATAGTCGAATAGACCATGTAAAAACATTAAGTGGGAGAATCCAAAGATTTTATACCCTTAAATGACTCCTTGATCTGTGACTCAAAATTCAGGGTAAGGTACTTCGGTTACGAAGAGGGAAGGTGTTAGGCACACTCTCTGCCTGTATAAGCTATACAGTCTCTACTTCATAAGATTATATGAGCTATTATGGATTATGATTAGTTCTTGTGCACAAGTGAGGTAAAGTGTTTGTGTGTGTGATGTTGTATCAATGCACCATTGTTGTCAGGCAGTAGCATGGGCTAGATAAATTTACCCTGACTCACCTACCTGCTGAAGCAATAAATAACCAGTCAACCTGAATTTTTGATCGGCAAGATCCAATGATTGGCATGGCACATATCATACATTCAAATAAACCGCATGTGGAAATGCTATGTATGAAATGCAATGTTGATGGATATGATAAGTAGGGGTTGAGAAGGGAATGGATATTTGCCTAATGCAAATACAATTTGGAAATAGGCGGACAATCTTGTTGCGAAAATTGGATTGAGTGGCTTGTATTAGGATTCTGAATGCTCAGGTGGCTTAAAGTTAGATTAAGATAGTCTGACCTGGGTCATTCCCTCTTCTTCTACTCTCACTTCTCATTGGTGGAGGGATGGCTTGGGAAGATGAGGAGGCTTGAAGAACGGGAAATGCAATGGCTTGAAAATTTGTGGATCTAAGGGATGATTAGAAATGAAGGATATGGGGCTATTTATAGCCTACTGACCTAGTTTTTCTGTAATTCCTGTAAAGACTAGGGTTTAAAAGAGGGTAAATGGCCTTGATTCGAGATTGCCAAGTGGCATAATCTCAACTGTTTGATTTATTCATAAAATTGTAATATTGGCACAAGAAAAGGATATCTGAGTCATTTCTACTTTTCACACAATTAATTATGGTTGGATTCAAGCAACTACACATGCTTTAAACTCTCTCTCGCAAAGACAGGAGAGCTGCCACCTGGTAGAAGGCTCCCAAGGCGCCGCCGGCTACATGGCTTGCTCCCTACCTTCAGAGGGGGCTCCTGAAATGGTGAGTAGTCCTCTAGTCTTCTCTGATTTGCTTCACGATAGTACTAAAAAGTTGATGGGTCAAGTTTCGACTTATTCTAGGCTTAAACTTGGCTCAAAATGAGGTTTGGTTTTGGGAAGATTTTGAGCTTAGACTTGCTGGGTTAGCTAGGTGAGTTGATTAGGTTAGACTGGGTGAGTTAACTGGATTTGATTCGGTCAACTTGTCAACCTCGGGTGAGTGTCTACATGACAGAGTAAAAAATTATTTTTCTTTTAACTAATAATTTTTAATCGGTATTTTATAATTATTGGATGTGGTGTACTTTCTAAGACTATTTTTCTTAAGAAAGACATGTCTTCTCGAATTTGGGTGCATCTCAACTTTTTATTTCATATTATGATAGGATTAAAACTCTTCCTAGAAACAGACGGTTATGTTAGAGACTCTGCAGGGCTAATAATGATCTATATGTTTTATCCATGCCATCCATCCATTTTGACGAATCATTTTAGGTAGGGCTGTAAACAGGCTGGGCCTGGGATTGGCCTATGCTTGAATTTTGAACTGTTTCAGGCTGGGCCATCGTTTGGATTTTGGCAGGCCTAAGCCAAAGCCATTGACAACCCTAATTTAGGGCATGAGGCCAAAAGGCGACAGATCCAAGACTCAAGTGCATACACCTGTAACATCCTGGATTTTCACTGTTTTGGATTTCCAAAAATCCTTAAAAATTTCTTTTTTAATTAACTTATAATATCACTTAATGACCATTAGCACTCAATGTTAGTTTATGCTGGGGTGGACTAGTCTAGTTATGATGGGACAAAGTGCGGGCCGTGTAAGCCCCATATCCTAGACCGTACCGTTCAGCAGACTTCCGCAGTCTTTTCGGTCGAATTCCGGCAACCTTCGACCCTTAACCGACCTTTGCACGCAACCCTGATTCACACGCCGCCAACCCGAGCCGACTCAACCTGAGACTTATACCCTTGGGAGCGCGCCGTCGTCGCGGTTCCGATGCCGCAACTCGTGCGCCGATCCAATACTCTGGCCAGGAGATGTGGGCCAGCGTTTGGTGTGAGGAAAACGCCGTGCGTGCGAATTCCGAGAGAATCTCTACGAGATGTCACATGAATCATCCATCAATCAATCCCATCATGTCAAGTACACATTACCTCACACCCTTCCCCAAGCAACTCCTAAAGTCAAAAAGCTCTTACACAAGCCATACTTTTCTTACATCTTTTACCCCAAAAGTCAAAAAGATGCTCTTACACCCATCACTCACCACATCAACACATCCATCACCCATCCTTCTTTACAACTTTCTCTCTCTCTCATTTTCAAATACATTCCCAAGCAAGAGAAGCATCCCACGTCCAAGCCTCTCCCATCTCTCCCAAAAACCACAAGTGTGGCCCACTTTCCTTCCCTC
>JAJHSJ010000013.1:6413794-6502076 GCA_021015155.1 Magnolia officinalis
ATAAACAAGTTAAAATATTAGTCAATTAATCCTCGGGAATTTCTTATACTCAATTATAATTTATAAGTAACTTATATATCTATCTTATTCGTGTTGGGTCGGGAAGACCTCAACCCAGTCCGACCCAAGTTTCATCGGGTTGGTGTTTATATAGCTGAAGCTCGAGACCAAACCCGATACATCCTGCCCAAGCCCAACCCAATGTACGGTCGACTTTCAGCCCTAGTTTTCGATACGGTACTATACGGTGGGGATCGCCAGATTAACGGCTATGGTCATTAAACGTGCTTTTCATTTCTCATATGTCAATTCATTTTCAGAGTACCCCGGACTAAGTGCTCTACCATTTTTCTCAACAGCAAATCCATCCAGATAGTGTGAACGAGTGTAGATGGCCCAGTCCCAAAAATCAGATTTGCAGGGTAACTGGGTAACCATGACCGCCTATTAAAAGATATTACGTAATGCAATTTGGACCGTTGAATTTTTCATTTTAACTCGTCAGAAGTTTTTGAGTTAGGCGTGTGTATTTGAATGGAGTAACTATCATCATTTGATAGTACGCTTATGCCACGTATACAGAGGGCAGAATGCATCGTATGGATTTTCAAACTCTGCCAGCGTATCAAACAACCCCATCCGCACCATTTGATGCTTATGTCTTCAGTGCGTATGCACACTGCCGTAATGGTGTACGTGAGCCTTAATCCAAACCATCCAAATCATAATCTCAAAATCAGATTTCTAGGAAGATCCTAACCTCTGATTAATAGATGCTGGTTGGGGAGCTTTGCTAAGCCCACAGGCGTGTACAAGACAGATCGTGTACATATCGCCACATGAGCCAGCGTGGCACATACATGCAATGTCAGGTCCATCCGCCGCATGGGTACCACAGTGTGGATGGACGCCGATTGCCTCTGTGGGACCCACCATGGTGTATGTGTTTTATCCACGCTGTACATATGCTTTTACATATCATTTAAAGATATGAAGTTAAAAATGAGACAGATCCAGCAAGGATTGAATGCTTACAGTTGAAAACTTCATGAGAGCCCGCCATAATGTTTATTTTTCTTTTAAAGCTTGTTAGTACTACTGTCAGTTCACACTTCACTGTTAGCCACCATTCGTAAGGTCACGTAACCCTAGACGAAGGGAAAACACAAACATCGGACGCTGATTGGCTACTAACAGGTTGAGTAGAGAGATTGCTGCAGAAGTTACGTCACCAAGTTTTGTGGGCCCACCATAATGTATGTTTTGTATCCACACCGTCCATCCATTTGGAGAGATCATTTTAGGGTAATATCCAAAGAATGAGTCACATTTAAAGCTCCAGTAAACCTCACCATAGAAAACAGTGATGCCACCGTTAAAAACTTCTAACAGCCACAAAAGCTTTCGATCAAGCTGATATTTGTGTTTTCCCTGCTTTCGTGTCTTTTTTAACTTTTGAAGGTTAGATTTCAAAAAAAAAAAAAAAAAAAACACCATGATAGGTGTTAGGAAGATTTCAACCGGTCCACTAAAGCTCTGAACCTGTCTCATTCTTGGGTTCATGCATTAAAATGATATCTCCAACTGAATGGACGCGAGGATGCAACATACATAGATCTGCTCATTCTTTGGTTCATGCATTAAAATAATCTCTCCGACCTACTTGACGTGGGATACAACACATTCATAATACTCGGGCTCACAGAACTTGGTGACGTCACTTCAGTAGCTAGCCTGGCTGCTCAACCTGTCAGTACCTGATCCATGCCCACAAATATCAGCTTGATTCAAAACTTGAGTGGCTCTTACCTAATCCATGCCCACAAATATCAGCTTGGTTCAAAACTTTGGTGGCTCTGAAGTTGTTTTCAACACAAGAAATCAATCTCCACAATGTCCAATGGCGTGGTCCACTTGAGCCAAAAGTAATTAAAAAATTAGGTGAATAAAATACATGCATCATGATGGGTGCGTGGAGCTTTTCCACTGGCTACCTGCTATGGTTATCGGCCAATATCTTTGCATGTGCCAGGTCACCAACCAACCCGCACTACACAAGCTAGGTAGTTGGTTGAAAAAGCTCCACGAGGCCACCATAGTGTATATATCTTTTATTCATGCCATCTATCCATTTTGCCGCTCATTTCAAGACATGAGTCTAAAATTAAGATAAATCTAAATCTCCATGTTATTGGGAAATAGTGAGAATAAAATGCCTACCATTGAAAACTTCCTACCGATAGCTTCGAATCAAGCTGATATGTGTTTTCCCTTCATCTATAATTATATGACTTGATAAACCAGTTGGATGGAAAATAAACATTAGGTGGGCCTAAGAAGCTTTCAAAGGTGAGCGTTTAATCCCCGCTTGTTTCATGTGGTGTAGTCCACTTAAACTTTTATATGGATAAAATAAATACATCATGGTGGGCCTAAGAAGCTTTCTATGGTGAGTGTTTAATCCCTGCTTGTTTCATGTGGTGTGGTCCGCTTGAACTTTTAGATGGATAAAATAAATACATCATGGTGGCCCTATGCTGAATATATGCATTTTATTCCCTTAGTGCATCTATTTTTTTGGGATTATTTTGGATCAGTTTAGGATATGAGCCCAAAATTGAAGTATATCCAAAGCTCAAGTGAATTACACTTCACCAAAGGGTAAAAATGTAAAAATGTCCAATGGCTGAAACCTTCTTAGGGCCCACATTAATGTTTATATCATTCAACATGTTTATAAGATAAAAAAGACACGAAATAAAAACACAAATACCAATCATTAGGTTAAAAAGACATGGACGAAAGGAAAACACAAACATCAACTTGATCGGGTCCTTGCTCTTGCCTGGGTGGTAGACTATTAGGAGTTTCAACTCCCGGTGAAGGGTTCAAGTACCCATAGGAGGTGAAATTCCACCAGCATGAGTGTCCGGTGTGTGTGTAATAATAATAAATAAATAAATAAAAATATGCCTAAGTTGATCCAAAATTTCTGTGGTCCCCCATAAGTTTTCAACGGCGAGCATTCAATTCATACCATTTCCAGTAGTGTGGTCAACATGAGCTTGCTTCAATTTTAGCTTATGCTCTAAAATTATATGGTAAAATGGATGGACGGCGTGGATGATAAACAAAAAATCACGATGGGCCCACAGAGTTTACTCAGTACTCTGAGACTGTACGCAATCGGGCTCCATATGGAATATCCGAAAATGTTGTGAGGAGCCGTAAATAGGACATAAACGTGGGATCTTGAAGCTCGTGACGTTCACCTCGATGTTCGACATGCCACGACAACGCAGTACTCGTAACCACACGCAGCTCCACTTTCCGCCATCTCCCAACTTTCTATATAAGGCCCACCTCCTCCCTTCTATTACATGCTATCACACTCGATCATCTACCATAACATCTCTCTCTCTCTCTCTCTCTCTCTCTCTCTCTCTCTCTCTCTCTCTCTCTCTCTCTCTCTCTCTCCAATGGGAAGAGCACCTTGCTGTGAGAAAGTTGGATTGAAGAGGGGTAGATGGACATCTGAAGAGGATGAGATCTTGATGAAATACATCCAAGCCAACGGAGAAGGGTCATGGAGGTCATTACCTAAGAATGCAGGTATATAGAGAGAGAGATAACAAAACAAAACAAATGGTGTTTGGATGTTGGCTTTTTCTGATATAAATTAATTGGGTTTTTTGATATTGTGTTTTCTTTTTAATTTTTTTTAAAAGGTTTGTTGAGGTGTGGGAAGAGCTGCAGACTGAGGTGGGTTAACTACCTTAGAGCTGATTTGAAGAGAGAGAATATCTCTCCTGAAGAAGAAGAAATCATCATCAAGCTACATGGTTCTTTTGGTAATAGGTGAGATATTCAAGGGCATTTTAGTTCTTTTACTTTTGTTGTATTTCTATACGTCCAACTGGTTGGAGTACAAGTTATGGTCCACCTAGTGGATAACTTACCAGTGGCGGCTCAAAGGGGTAGGCAGGTGAGGCAATCGCCTAATGCCCCTGATTGAAATCGGATTGCGTACTGAGTTACTCAGTACGTTCTTACGGTAAAGAGTAAACTCAGTTGGGCCCACTGTGAATGTATTTGTCTTATCCACTCTATCCATCCATTTTTTCATATCATTTTAATGGTTGAGCTCAAATTTGAGGTATATCTAAGGCTCAAGTGGACCATACCGCAGGAAACCGTGGAAATAATGATTTCCACGGTTGAAACCTTTCTATGGACCACAGTGATATTTATTTGTCATCCAACCTTTTCATAATATCACAAAGACATGGATGAAGTGAAAAAAAAATAATATCAGATCGATCTAAAACTTTTGTGGCCCCCATGAAATTTTCAATGGTAGATGTTTAATTCACACTTTTTCCAATGGTGTGGTCCATTTGACCTTTGGATATGCTTCATTTTTGGGCTAACGACCTACACTTATCTGCTAAAATGTATGGACAGTGTGGATAAAATGTGTGAATGACTGTGGAACCCACACAGTTTACTCATGGTACTGAGTTACTCAGTACGCAATCAGTTTCCTCCTAATTATGAAGGCCCTGTATTATAGCAAAATTAAAATTTCTTAACCATAAAGGTCCTATATTATAGTAAAATTAAAATTAAGAAAATTTTTAAAAAAGCCTAAATTTTTTTAAATAAAACTTATTAAAAACCTACAAAATACATCTAAAAATTAGTTTCAAATTTAAAATTGAAAATAAAAAAACAAATCCTAGAAACTAGCAATGTCCAACTCTATCGTCTTTTTTCAAAATAATAGCATCATTCTCAATAAATTTTTCTTTTGAAACCCAGGACCACAACTACCTACTTTATTGCTAATTAAGTTTTCAAAAAATTAAATTCTAAGCCTCATTTTGATGACTTGCCTAAGGCCCCCAAAAATGTTGAGTCCCCCTGTAACTTACAACCATTCTTTCACTTGTGTGAGGCATTTGACCTGTCCAATAGTTTGCGCCGGTCATGAAGATCACGTTGTGCAAAAATCAGCCACATCCACCCATCAAGTGGACCACACTTGTATTTGCTATTTATCAACGGCTAGAAAATGTTTTTTGTGATGTGACCCACCTGATGAGTTGATGGCTCTGATTTTTGCACTAGGCAATCCTCACGGGAAGGAGAGCAGATTAGGTGATATCCCGGCCTCACCCAATACTGTGCGGCCCTCACTGTGGGTGGCCCACCTTGATGTATGCATTATGTATCCATGCCGTCAATCCATTTTTTTAGATCATTTTAGGGAATGATCCAAAAAAATGAAGCAGATCCAGTTATAAGGTGGACCATACCATAAAAATCAGTGGTGATTGACTGTCTTACCATTAAAAACTTCTCACGGCACACCTTAATATTTATGCGTTGATTATTTACCATCCAATCTGTTGATAATGTAAAAAATAGTAGCTTGATCCAAAACTTTTGTTGCTCGTTAATGAACAATCAACAATGTTTCCTATGGTATAGTCCACCTGATAGTTGGTTCTGTTTCATTTTCCAAATAATGTCATAAAATGATATGAAAAAAAAAAAAAAAAACAAATGGACAGTGTGTATACATAATAAATACGTCAAGGTGGGCCCCACCATATTGGGTGAGGCTGGGTCTCACCTAATCAGCTCTCCATGGAAAGGCTAACCTATTGAAAGAGTTTACTGTAAAAATGCAACTAAGAGGTTGGAAGTTAACTAGGCTTGAGAACTCTCCATTTGGAGAGTCCCAATTTGCATTTTAAGCTCTCACTTTTCGTGGGTAGGCTATCCTTTTTCCATTTTTATTGAAAGAGGACCCCAGTTTGGTACTATTCCGCCAAAAGTGAAAAATTACGGTTGCATCATTAAGAAGGTTGGTTGGATTGCATTTTCATTGACGTGATAGATTCGCTTTTTACAGTATTACCCCTATCTTTTGAATTGCACATCCTCATTTCGCTACTTTTGGTACTAGAAAGTTACTTTTTTAGTAACAAAAGTGGAAAAGTGGTGTGTGCAACAAAGCATATGGGTGTAAATGAACTATGAAGGGTGTTTCCGTTTTTTATCAAATGAGTTGGGTGGAAATATCACTTTTTAACTATTTCTATTGGGCCACTTTCCTTCGTTGATTTCGCCTCTTCTTTTTTTTTTTTCTTTTTTTTTTTTTTTTTCCTTTTTTTTGATGTTATGTTGTGGTGCTTGTCGTATTTGTAGGTGGTCTCTGATAGCTGGGCATCTACCTGGGAGAACTGATAATGAGATCAAGAACTACTGGAATTCTCATCTGAGTAGGAGACTTCACAGTTTCAAGGGGCCTAATGATGAAGTGCTTGTGATCATCGACATTGGCAAGATAACCGGTGGGCACAAGAGAAAGGGCGTTAAATCAAGCAGGTCGGCCATGAAGAAGGGCCCCACCAATGAGGAAATGAGTAAAGATGAAGAACATGACACAGACAAAGAAGCCCCGAAAGACAATTTTGGTCAGAATGAGAAGACGGAGAGCATGTTGTTGGGTGGTTCCTACAATGAGAATGGGGTGGGGATGTTCCATGGTGAGGAATTAGAAAGTGAGGCCTTTGGTTCACCTCAAGTGCTAGAGGATGGGATCTTTTGTTGTCCTGAAGACAGCATGGGAAGTGGGGTAATAGGAACCACTGAGGAGAGAGAAAATCTGACTGTGGGCCTATTTCTAGAGAGTGAGAGTGGGAGCGTGGGCCCCATTGAAGGGGTTGGAGATGATTTCTTCTTCCTTGATGAAGCGATAGAAAGTGGGATGATGGTTGGTGCAAATGAGGAGAGAGAAACTGGGGTGAGGGGTGCTGATGAGGAGAGAGAAAATAGGGTCATGGGTCTGAAGGATGAGAGAGAGAATGGTGTGATGGATGAGACTAGATCACCCATGGCGTCTTGTTTTGATCAGGTTGGGTGCTTGCAGGATGGATGGCTGGATTGGGAGTGGGACCAGGTAATGGAGGGTGGAGAGGAGATGATTTCATGGCCGTGGGAGAGTGATAGGGGGGAAGGAAAATGCCATATCAGCAGTACGGAAAGCGAGCAGGAAAAGTTCATTGCTTGGCTTCTATCTGCCGATACAAATGTCATGTGAAAATTCCAAATAGGGATTATTGTAAATGTAATAAATACTCTGTAATAAAATGATTGCCATTGCTTGCAATGGAGATTGATTGGTCAAGGCTCTATGGGACTCTGGCAAAGAGCGACCTTAGTTTTAAATGCATTTTCAAGATACTGCTATTCTGGAATATTCATTGCATGGTTGGATCTCCTTCTCTCTGCAGGACAGTACTGTTCACTTGGTGGGTCCATCTTATAATAGAAGCTTATTTTCATCCACACAGCTGTAACATTGCATGATAAATTTGTACGTGCACAACCAGAATATCTATGAAATGAACTCTCTCCTTATTTATTTCAAATTGAATAGTAGACGGATGTGCATAATGATTATGTCAGAAAAGTTGGGATGGTTTTTATGGATGGTCCACCATGTGGGAGTTTAATTTGTGATTTCATTGCTGGTTCAAGGCCTAAATAAAAGGTTTGTGTGAGATTGGCTGCATGAAATCGAATGAATCTTGACAATTTGACATATCAAGTTCTATGCTGGAGGTTGTAAGGAACTTGGTGCATGGACACTTATGTTCAGTGAGGAATGGACAAGAGCTTGTGAGAATGATCCTTGCTGAGAATGCGCTATAGCTGACCCCAACTAAGTTGGGATGAGGCTCTGTTGATGATAGTCCTGTTGGACCAATCTTTCTATAAAAAGAAAAAAGAAAATTTAAAGCAAAAAAAAAAAAAAAAAAAAAAAAAAAAACCCTTAAAAATCTTGGATTTTTGCACATATCCAAATTCTTATTGATTATATTATCATAGTTAATTTATTTTTATTTTTTTTATAAGTTCATTGAAGAAGTTTTTATTTGCTTAGTAAGTTACTCCCACCTCTTTTTTGTTTTTTTGGCGGGGGATAGGGGGGGATATGACCACACTTGCACCGGAGATCATAGAAATTAAGGATCTACCACACCTTTTCTATTCGGCTTGTTTATTTTTTGAATTATTTCATTGTAAGTGAGCCATCACCATCATTTCCTAATGTTTGTTTTTTTATTTTTTCTTATTTTAATATCATGGCATATATATAAATTGAAGATCAAATGCATATATAATGAGAGACAGAAATGTATTTGTAAGTTGTTATAATTTTATATTATAACATGTCAATTTGTATCAATTTACGTAGTTAAATCAAATGATGAAAACATGTTATTATTGTGGTCAAAGCTTTATAATTATTACCTATTTCTTTTATTTACTTCAGGATTTGGAAAAAAAAAAAAAGAGCATGCCCTAATAATAAGATTGAGTAAAACACGGTAGTCAGCAAAACTACCTAAAGATGCCATACCTGCACTAACATGTAATAGCTTGTTGGCTTGAAACGAACTTACCATTTTCATAAAATTTGAGTTCGCCCGGGGAAGTGGAGGTTCAAGAGCCAAAGTGTCAGCCAAATGCCATATCTCTGACAAGGGTATTTTCAGTCGACCTCCATACATTCAAATGTTCCTTCTTTTCATTCGCTGGATCCATGTTTATGAGTGGTCTATATATTAATTTCACAAACACATGCTTCTTAATGCCTGTTTTGATGGAATTCAGGCTCCAATACGGCTACCGTGCTGGGTCTAATTTCCAATATCTCAGGGCTCATATGTTAGATATCTAGTCCATTCGTCGAGTAGAACACACCACGAACATTCATGTACTAAACCCAGGTGACACTCATCAAGCGAGCCTAACATGTAAGTTGATTTTGACAAATGGACCTTTCTTTTCTAACCATCATTTTCTGGTAGAAATGTGATTTATCTCATCAGCGGCCCAAAAATATTTTTTTTATAGTCCAAGACATGTCCCCAATGTACATAACCTCAGGAAAATTAGGGTCTCTAGCATGTGTACCACCTGGTGGTGGAAAACAGTACCTGCATGATAGTCGTGATGTGATGCGGGCCCTCATACTATCAAAAGATCCGAAAGCCATCTAAATTCTAGAATGGGTTATTCGCATAGCGCGCACATCCAAATTCTCTCCAAATGGACACACACATGCACTCTCTCTCCACCACGGTACTCAATGGAAGGATTGCAGTTGCAAGGTTGGCCTACCTCTCAACTGAACGTGGATTGCATATTGGTCTGCTAGTAGCAAGTCGCTATTGGTTGGTGCTCTATGGGCCCCACCATGATGTATGTGTTTTATCGACATGTCTATCCATTTTGCTGGATTATTTAAGGCATGAGCCCAAAAATGAAGTAGATCCGTATGTCCAGTATTACGACAACAGAATTTTTTGAAGAATATCAAAACCAGCTAGGTATTAAGGTAGGTACAGGTTCTATCTCTATCTCGTCATTAATTGGATCTGACTCATCTTAATTAGTTTATTTTTAATAAAACAATAGGTAGATCATCTAGTAATTTATTCTTTGAATTAGTTATTTATCTTAAAAATGTACAGCGCATTTTTCATACTTCATATGAAGCCGCTTGTTTCAATGTTACATGAAGCTAGCTTTCTTGTTCTTTCTACCATGGTCAGAGATCTACTAACAGTTCCAATTTCTACAGTTGCATCCGAATTGACATTTAGTGTAGATAATCGCATGCTAGATGACTACATGAGCAAGTTATCAACAAAGACGGTGGAGTGTTGTGTGTGCTTGAGGGATTGGTTCAAATTGGAGAGTAGAGAACAAAGCTTGATCTATGAAAATGCTCTTGGAGATAACATCAATAAAATAGGAATTTAGTGGTTTGTTTAATTCTACATTATATTTAATATTTTCTTTTTAGTTATAGTTTTTTTTTTAAAATTATTATTGTTGCTGAAGAAATCTGGATTACTCTTTGCTCGGATCTCCGAACTTCAAGTCGCTTCAGAATCCTGAACCTGCACAACAATGGTGAGCAAAGGAGACCATGGCTTAAATAGGGGACCCTTCGATGCCTAAGTCAGGTCAAGGGAATCTGAGTCTAAGTTGGGTTGAAGAGGGAGCGAGATATTGCGTACCTGTTTCCTCCCTGCAAGACACTACTTATACCCCCTCACCTAAGATGGGCATGTCCGCATAACTCGGCGCATCATGGGGCATTTACCACGTCCCGCGGAAGATCCGGCTATCTTGTCGTCGTGCGGTCGTGCAGAAGTGGGCGGTTGAGTAACCGTAGCTAATCGTGCAATAATGGGACAACTCGTGATCCTCATAAGTAGACTCCGACCCAGGTCCCAAACCGGCTACCTCGTCGTCGGATCATTCCGAGCCGAGTACCGAGACCTCGGATCATTCCGAGATCCCGCTCCGAATCCTAAGTCGACGGCTTTCGTCTGGGAGCTCGGAGTAAGCGCACAACAACAATCGGATTGGGGGTCCAACCCTAGCCTACACTCGATTCCAAGTTGTCCTATGCTACGAGTTGGCTCTGGATTACTTCAGACTTCGGAGCTACGACGTCTCTGATCTTCCCATAACAGAAGCCCCTTACTCCCCGCGTACGATTGCGGACTCAGAGAGTAAACACAAGCGGAAGATCGATAGCGTCCACAATTGTGCCCTCAAAGCGTACGGTCGCAATCATGGTTTCCGTATTTCGATAGGTGCATACTCGGGATTTCCTGTACACGGGTTAACCTCCAACGGGCGCATGGTGACGATTAAGATCTCGAATCGTCACAAAATCTATGATGGATTGCCACGTAAGCCACGGAGATGGTTGAGCGACGCTTCCACTACTCAGCGCTCGATGCCAGAGGCACGCGGCCTGGCAATGCTTGGGCTAGTGACACTCGGCCACGTGTATTCCGATCGGCTGCGGTCATCATATCTTGCTATTAATGCAAGAATCCTCCATGGGTTATAAAAACCCCAACGCTCGAAAGCGCTTCTCATTTTCGCATTTTGAATCCGTGTTGTTGTGGGCTAGCTGAGGAGGCGATTTCCGGAGATGGCGATTTCCGACAAAGGCGATTCCGACCGACTAGTAGTTTTCGGTAGACGCGATTCCTGGTGACTGTTCGGTGAGTCCTCCCTTTCATTTTCGATTTACCATTATTTCCTTCTCTTTTGTGGGATGTCGAACGATTCAAATATGGTCCGAGGCAACTACGACATCGATGATGACTCTGGGTCGGGAAGCTCGGATGATAGAAGATGGGCCTCCGAAGGCTCCCTTGAAGCAGTACCCCTCTTCCCTCCGCCTAGGAGGGGCAAAGAGGCGGGGGCTCGGACGTGCTACAAAGGCGGGAAGAAAACCTCTCGAGCCCCCCGAGACTTGACGGGGGGTGGTGTGGAGATGCCTGCGAGCGGGCGGGCTACAGAGACCATCTGGGGAGGCTTTGTACTAGTTGAGTCTCAGATGGGATGGATCAATCGGAGTTCAAAATCCCGGACTCCGTGCAGATCCGAGCGTCAAAGCCCCTCGATACCGCCGAAGTTCCTACCGAAGGGGAAGTTGCGATCTTCCTCTACACGCTGCAATATGGGCTCCAACTTCCCATGCACCCCTTCATCCGAGCCCTAACAGCCTATTTGGGACTGGCTCTAGGCCACTTTACCCCTCAACACTTGAAGGTTTTGATATCTTCATAAATCATCTGGCGCTAAGTCGGGAACCCAAAGTTGACACCAGAGGAGCTAATAAGCTTATACTTGGTCAAGCACGATAGCCAAGAGTCGTGGTATTACTTCGCGACTCGCAGCAGCAAAGGCTCAGGGTTGGTCCTACAACTTCCATCTTCTAATAAGGATTGGAAGAATAAATGGTTTTGGGCTTCGACTGAGTGGGAGGCGCCGACAATGGAGCTCGAGAACTTAAGGACTTGGGTTCCTACCCGATTTACCCTTCCAAGCCGGATCTTAAACAGTCTTCTCGCGATGCTTCCTTATCTGTTGTGGTTTGACTGGAGCCTTCTTTTCATTTTTGCAGACTCCCTAAGGGCTCGCCTGGCCAAAAGAACCAGATTGCCAAGGCCAGGGCGCACTCGGAAGACCTACGCTCCCGATCGGGCCTGATCACTGCCTATAATCTTTATCGGTCCGGGCTCTGCAAGTCCAAGCCACTCCCCACTTCATTCAGTAAGTGCCCCTTTATTGTGATGAAATTAAAGGTCTCTCAGCTCAGACATTAACTTATTGTTCTATATGTAGGCATGGCTGAGGCCTTCGAACCCCGGAAGAGGAAGGCTGCTCCATCCGTCGAGGAGATGCTGAGGGTCGAACCACGAACAAAGACAACTGTTCGGAGGAGGCAGGTGACTCCTCGCGATGGGGGCCCCTTGGCCCCAATTTCTGTTGTTGCAGCTCCAACTTCAGCACACATCGCGGTTGGGGTCGCGGTTAGAATGCCTCGCTTCTAATTCCCCCTTTGTGGTCGTGCCTCACGTTCTTGATACACGCCACCACTCCCTGAACCCTGCATAGCCATCCCATCTTCTTCTGAGCGGGAGGAAGCCATTCGGATGGCCGACACGATGTTCTCTCCTCCCGAAGCCGGGAACGACCCCGGAGCTGAGGCCCAAGCTTCGGCAGGCAGAGGGACCGGAGCAGGGGGAGCGATGGAATCAGCTCAGGTCGGAGACAGTGGGGACGAACTTCCGTCGGGCTATCATATGTCGGGCTTAGTTCATTGGGCCGCGAAGCATGCTCCTGAGAAGGAGATAGCAGCCCTTCTTACCAAGTCGGAGGAGTCCTTCGTCAACGATATGGCCTCCGTCTTTTACTTGGTATTTTACTAACCTTTCCTGTCTTGATTATCTTCTCATCACGTCCATATGCTTGTATCCTTTATCATTATATATATATATATATATATAAATTTTTTACTTAGTCTGTGCCGAAGCTCCTGATGACTCGAGAGAGGTTGAGGGAGCTCACACGAAAGGATAAGGAGATAGCGGTTCTCAAGGGCGAGGTCGGGACTCTCCGACAAGAGGCTACGTTCCTCCGAATAGAGCAAGCGGAGTTGCGCCGACAGCTCAATGATGGAAAAGCACAAGAACTGCAACTCTAAGGGGTCATCGACGACCTCTAGGCTCAATATGCTGCTCCTGTGACCGACCTGACCAGAGCGAGAGCCCACGCTGACTCGCTTGCCAAGGACAATGCCCGACCGGGAGACGTGCTTAAGCGAACCAAAGCCGATGCGGTAGAAGAATTGGGTTGAGCGGTAACGCAGGTAAAAAAAGCTCAACAAGCTGAAGATGAGGCCTCCTTGGCCTTGGCGGTGGCAACTGCAGTGGACGAGTTCAAGTCCTCGGAGGAGAGGACCGCTGAAGCCACCAAGTTCTATAACTGTGGCTTCAACGCTTACATCGACGCGGTCCAGGAGCTCTATCCGGACCTCAACTTGAGCCTCTACTACCCGAGGACGCAGGGGAGAAGCCAGCTGGAGACGTCTGCCCGGACCAAGCCCTGACTCTCAAGCTCCTCCTCCCCCGACAGAATAACTTCTGACATTCCTTCTTTTTTATACATTCCTTTTTTATAACTCTTCTAGACAATACTTTTGACGGATAATTTGGTGGATGATATATTTTTTAACCCTCTGAAGAGGGCATGATAATCATGGTTGATTTTTTGGATGATGATTGTTAGATATTAAGTTGTCGATTGCTGAACTGATTCCTTAACAGGTCGGCTCACCTCAAGGTCGTTTTCCCATACTCAAGGGATTTAGGCCCCTTGACTGTTTTGTAGAATTCTATGATGTTGAAATTATAAGGGCCAACCCCCTAGGGGGTCAATTCCTCTTACGAATGGCGAGCGGCTTTTAGTAGATCCGTCAGTCAGATGATGAGTCGACTCCTTTGTCGAAGAGTCGGGTCGTTCATGGGTTTTTCCTCTGAATATGAAGGGATGCCTTGGCGAACTTTTGTGGGATAACGTACTAACCCCTTCTTTAAGGGATCAGTCCGTTAAGTCGGCCCCTGCTTGTGAGAGGCAACGTTTTATTAGTTGATAATTCGTTCAGGTAGATACGGCGAGACATGGATTTTATTGAAAGCCTTAAACGCTAGTCGATCAGAGATGTACACTTATTGAGGGCCTTTAGCTGCCATTACATCAGGGGTAGTAGACTTTCAGGTGCTCGATGTTCCAGGGGTGGGGGAGCTGATGACCTTTAAGATCCTCCAAGTGGTAGGAGTCAGGCTTGGTCGATCGGACCACATGGTATGGCCCCTCCCAATTGGGTCCGAGTGCTCCAGCCCCCAGCTCTGCGGTGTTCTGGAAGACTCGGCGAAGGACTAAGTATCCTGGACAGAACTGCCTAGTCTTAACCTTGGAATTGTAAAATCGTACCACCTGCTGATGCCGAGCGGCAACCCGGAGTCTGAAGATATCTCTGGCTTCCTTAAGTATGTCCAAGTTAGCTGCAATCTGCTCAGTGTTTTGATCTTCCTGATAGTTCCTGACCCGAGCTGTAGGGAGGCCAATTTCGACTTGCACCATCGCCTCCGAACCATAGGAAAGTAAGAATGGGGTTTCCCCAGTAGATGACTGAGCCGTAGTCCTGTAGGCCTAGAGGACGAATGGGAGCTCCTCGGCCTAGTTACTTCTCATTTTTTCTAATTTTGTTTTGAGATGGTGCTTAATGACTTTGTTAACTACCTCCACCTGTCCATTGGATTGCGGGTACCGAGGCGAAGAATACGCGTTCGAAATGCCAAGCCCCCGACACATGCCTCGAAACTTGTCATTATCGAATTGTCTGTCATTATCAGATACGATGGTGCACGGGATTCCGAATCGGCAAATGATGTTCTTCCAGACAAAATCAACCACCTTCTGCTCTGTGATTTTTGCGACAGGTTCAACTTCGGCCCACTTGGTGAAGTAGTCAACTGCAACAATAGCAAACTTAACCTGCCCTTTCCCTGTGGGAAGAGGTCCGATGATGTCAATCCCCCATTGAGCGAACGACCACGGTCCACTCATGGAAGTCATTTCTTCCGCAGGTCGCCTCGTCACGGTCGCATACTGCTGACACTTGTTGCACCTTTGAACGTAGTTTTTCGAGTCCTCCCTGATGGTGGGCCAGAAATATTCTTGGCAGAGTATTTTCAGAGCCAGGGCCCGACCACCAAAGTGATTTCCGTAGACGCCTTCATGAATCTTTTGAATCACATAGTTTGCTTCATCGGGCCGGAGACACCTGAGGTAGGGCTGCGAATGTCCTTTTTTGTACAAGATCCCGTCTAAGACTATGTACCGTGTCGCTCTGACCCTTAGGCGCCTAGCCTCCAACTTGTTCGAGGGGACCTCACCAGATGTGAGGTAGCTGTAAATTGGGTCCATCCAGCTCGGAGCATCTTCTACTGGGTTGACCATTTTCTTCTCTATTTGGTCAATGCTAGGATGTTCTATGAACTCCACGGGAATGACTCGCGGGATCTTCCTTTCCATGGCTAAGGCTAGCTTCGCTAGAGCATCGGTCCAAAAATTCTCCACCCTAGGAATCTGACTGATAGTGCATCTCAAGAACCTTTCTATCAGTTTCCTTGCTTCGACCAGGTAAACCACCATCCGAGTTTCCTTGGCTTCATATTCGGCAGAGATATGATTCACTACCAGTTGAGAATCACATCGTACCTTGAGAGACTGGACCCCCAGACTGGCCGTCAGCCTGAGTCCAGCCAGCAGAGCCTCATACTCCGCCTCATTGTTAGAGACCTTGAAACCGAGTCTGATCGCATACTTGATGGGTGTAGAATCAGGTGCGACCAGGACAATCCCTGCCCCGGCATGCTTGGCATTGGACGACCCGTCCATATAGAGAATCCATCCTGGCTCTGATACTGTCTCTTGATTGCTTGGAGGAACAGGCGAAGGAGCCATCTCGCTTTCAACGCTAATCCCTTCTTCACTCGGAGCAGTGAACTCCACAATGAAGTCGGCCACAACTTGGCCCTTAATCGCGGTCCTTGGCTGGAACTGAATATCGAACTCCCCGAGTTCAATTGCCCACTTAATTAGCCGACCAGACACTTCAGGCTTCTGGAGGACTTGCCTGAGGGGAGAGTCGGTCAAGACAATAATGGAATAGGCCTGGAAGTACAGGCGTAACCTCCGAGCCGAGACAACGAGACAGAGTGCCAACTTTTCCAGAGCCAGGTACCTTGTTTCGGCAAGTACCAATGCTTTACTCACATAGTATACGGGGTGTTGTTTGCCCCCCCACTTCTCTAATCAGGGCCGAGTTGACGGCTGAGGCCGAGACCGCAAGATACAAGAACAAGGGCTCACCTTCTTCGGACTTAAACAGTAGGGGCGGTGAGCCCAAGTACTGCTTCAACTGCTAGAAGGCTTGCTCACATTCCGATGTCCATTCGGCCTTCTTATGACCCTTCAACTACTGAAAGAAGGGGAGGCATTTGTCAGTGGATCTGGATATGAACCGCCTGAGTGCTGCTACTCGTCCAGTGAGGCATTGTATCTCTTTAATAGTCTGAGGTGAGCTAATATCGAGGAGTGCCTTGATCTTGTCAGGATTTACTTCAATGCCCCTCTGACTGACCTGAAACCTGAGGAATTTGCCAGAGCCAACTTCGAAGGTACACTTTGCAGGATTCAGCTTCATCTGGTACTCTCGAAGGATGGAGAAGGTTTCTCCGAGATCTGCTAGGTGGTCGGATGCCTTGGTGCTCTTAATGAGCATGTCGTCGACATAAACCTCTATAGTCCGTCCAATCTGCTTGGAGAACATTTGATTCACCAATCTCTAATGCGTGGCCTTGGCATTTTTCAGGCCAAATGGCATGACCCGGTAACAGTAGAATCCTTTGTCGATGACGAAGGTAGTCTTCTGCCTGTCTGGGGGATGCATCGCTATCTGGTTATACTCAGAATAGGCATCTAGGAAGGAGAGTAGTTTGTGCCCCGCTGTACTATCTCCCAGTTGATCGATCCGAGGCAAGGGAAAGTTATCCTTAGGGCAGGCTTTGTTTAGATCCGAGTAATCCACGCAGACCCGTCATTTTCCATTGACTTTCTTGATGAGGACCACATTTGCGATCTAATCTGGATAGTGTACCTCCTCGATGAAGCCAACGCTGAGCAGTTTAGAGACTTCATCGGTTATGGCTTCATACCGCTCGGCATCGAATGGTCTCCTCTTTTGTTTCACAGGTCTATGATCTGGGTCCACATTCAGCCTGTGAACCATGATATAAGGAGAGATCCCTGGCATATCCTCATGCGACCGTGCAAAGACATCTCTGTGTTGTTGCAGGAAGGTCAACATTTTGGACCGTTGCTCGGAATTCAACGATGTTCCGAGCTGAACGGTTTTGTTCCAATCTGTCTAGTCAAGCGGTACTGTAACATCCTGAATTTTCACAGCCAGAGTTTGTACTTGTGCCCGAGAAAACTGGGTGTTAATTATAATGTACAAACTGGATGCTCTGAAATCACACCTTATTTTTTTCGTTTGATTTACATCCAGATACATTCATGAAGGTAACATTCACAAGAATAAAACCAACTATATTGATTATATTTCATCAGAGTAAAAAAGAATAATCAACGGCCTTCCCAATGGAAGCTTATTACATTTATCGAGTTCGCAGCGGAAGTATAAATCTAATTAAATAATCTAGCTTCGAATTCTTTTAACGTAGTCTTCTACAGGAAGTGGGCCGTCTAAGTCTTTAAACCTGTACGTCACATGTATAATCTGTATGGTTGAGAGAGGGTCAATGCCCTACTCATAGTGAAGATTATCCTTTAAGATTAACAATAATTCAAGAGATTCACAAAAGTAATGTAAAGGGTTCTGATATGTCCCGTAGTCTACTAATACGAGGATATCAGAATGCGCAAACAACCTACATGAGATGCATGTCATGCTCCAAACCCAGAAATCGAATTTACAGAAATCCCGATCTCCGAATCCGGTCCGACAGCCTCCGCAGTACCCCATTCTCGGCTCCCAGCGTACATATGCCAAGTTCCGATCCTGGGATCCTACAAGGAGGATTTACAACGTACATATCTCGTAAGAAGCATAACCATAAGTTTACCCAAATCACAAGGCAACATCATCATCATATCCACTAATATAAACATTTGAGTACAATACTGAAGAAAAAAAAATACATATGTCAGAAATCAAAAGCTCCAGAAGTCAGCTGCATGCTCTAAGCTCGACGCTGCTGCAACCTTAAACCACCTGCATGCATCTATCGTGCATAAGCTTATAAAAATCTTAGAGGGTGGTGTAAGTGTGTGCACAAGGTAACTGTTAAGTATTAAATGCAATGTCATAATCATACAATATCGGAAATACTGGTAAGATCATGAATCATACGATATTAGAGTAAGCAAAAATACTGACAAGTCCATAAAGATATTATCAACCACATTCAGGATATGTGATAAAAAGACACAGTAAACCAATGTCATATATAAGAAAGTAATGTAAATCGGCTATGTAATGCGAAAACATAATGAACCAGATATCAGATATCGCGAAAGCAATACAATATGCAATTTGGAAGAGTTACGAACACCATCAACCTCATCTAGGTCATATAAATACGGAAATATAGTAACCCGAAATGTCATATGTCATGGATGTAATGCGATATGCGGTGCGAATGGAATGAACATGCCAGAGTGTGAAGTCGGGATGATAGTACATAGTATCGCAGGCTGCGGGGTCCATCACAAGGGACTTCTATCCAAACTAGTTCCATACCTAATTTGGATATTCAGACTCAATGTGGTAAACTCCTGATCTCAGGTTAGTCACGCGCCCCAACCGAAATTCAAGCCATTGCAAAGGTACACGTAACAAATAGTTGCGCACCACCAGCCTAAGTGGATAGTGAATGAATGAATGAATGAGTATGCAACTCCTGCTTAATAAGTCCACATATCAGTAGTATTCATCTCTGGGATCATCACCGGGGTTTAGTACACTCCAACTGGCACTGCCCCTCTCCCAGCAACACAGTCCAAGTGAGCGTAATAAACCTCACTATCTGTCTGGTCAATAGTCTACCAATACCTATCCTGCACGTCGATAGCGGACCCATTTACGAGATGGTCAAACTCAGCCTAGCTATACCCCCTACCCTCGAGCGGGTAAGGCCACATCCCCTCCCAACCGACCACGATACAGTGGGAGACGCGGCCTCCTGGTATTTGGCCCTTATGCGCTCATATATATATCCACGATACGTTGGAGCGTCCTCTGGTACCAAGAGGGTTTAGGAATTTTTACCCAAGGCCATCTATGACAGCCCGATGCTAGAATAAATTTCTGGTGTCCCGTCTAGCCATCCACGATATGGTTGTGGAGGTTACGGCCCTGATGTCGCTAGGGCACACAATGTAAGATGCATGAGTCATACAACCTAGTCGTGTATCAATCCTGCGCATACCTTGCTGTCGTGTGAGATAACCTCCGCCTATCAGGAAGTCTCATAACAATCTGTCCAATGACATATGCAATGGTCAACCACATCTCATAATAAACATGTATATGATGCGTATGGGGATAAATCATGATGATATGCTGTCACATACTCATAATCGGTATCAACAACCGGCATCAACAATCGACCTCGACAATGTGGACATTTAACCAACATTGCCTCTAAGGAATGGCCCACATAGAGCCAAACATATAATGGGCCTACGGCCTCACACAAAGGCCTAACATACAACACAATGGGCATTACTCAAGGGCCACATATACACAATAGGTGGGGCCTGCACATGGGTCTCGAATACATCAAATAAGTCATGCATCATGGGCCTAATACACATTACAATGGGCCTTGCCCATGGGCCACAAATACATCACAATGAGCCTTGCCCATGGGCCTTAAATACATCACAATAGACCTTATTACATAGACCTCTTATTCATCACATTAGGCCTTAAACACAGGCTGAATACACATCATAATATGCCTCAACTACGGGTCGCGTATAAATCATATAGGTCTCGACAATCGGCCTCGGCATTCGAAATCGGCCTTAACAATCAAAATTGACACTCGGAATCGGCCTTAATACTCGGCCTCATGTACATCAAATGGGTCACGACAATCGGAATCGGTAAATCGGCCACGTCAATCGAAATCGACAATCGGTCACGATAATCGGCCTCGATCGCTAATCGGCAATCGGCCACGACAATCGAAATCGATCAATAATCAAAAATCGGTAAATTGGCCATGTCAATCGGAATCGATCGATAATTGACCTCGATCGATTATCGGCAATCGATAATCAGAAATCGGTAAATCGGCCACGTCAATCGGAATCGATCGATAATTGACCTCGATCGATTATCGGCAATCGATAATCAGAAATCGGCAAATCGGCCATGTCAATCGAAATCAGCCTCAAGACGTGGTTCATAGATGGATGGCCGATAATGGTCCAAGCAATATCAATGGGGCCCATTCGTTTCGGGTAACCCACTAGAGGATGACGAAAATGGGCCTAACCAGGCCTAAAGGAAGGTCACAATATGGACATTTAACCGTCACTGCCCATCAATGCGGACATTTAACCAACATTACTCCCAATGAGTGGCCCACATAGAGCCAAATGTATAGTAGGCCCGCAACTCACACAAAGGCCTAATATACATCGAATGGGCCTCATACAAGGGCCACATATACACCACATCGGGCCTTGCCAAATGGGCCACAGATACTTTACAACGGGCCACATACCTGGGCTTATATACATCACAATGGGCCGCATCTTATGGGCCGGAAATATATCTCATTGGGCCCAACCAAATGAGTCTCAACAACATCATATCAGGCCTCATCATATGGGTCACAATTACATCATAATAGGCCTCATATCTGGGCCTCAAATATATATCACAATGGGCTACGACCCATGGGCCTCAATATACATCAGTTGGGCCGCATCAATGGCAGCACCAATAGGCCTAACATATATCACAATGAGCCACTTAGTGGGCCACACCAATGGGCCTAACATATATCACAATGAGCCGCTTAGTGGGCCGCACCAATGGGCCTAACATATATAACAATAAGCCGCTTAGTGGGCAGCACCAATGGGCCTAACATATATCACGATGGACCTTATACATATCAAGGTGGGCCCCATCAAATGGGCCTCATATACAGCAAATGGGCCGAGCAAATGGGCCGAGTCAAATCGGTCGACTCGAATGGGTTGCACCAATCATCCATCAATGAAGATCATTAAAGAGCATTAAATAAATAAATAAATGAATCATATCCAAAGATCATCTGGACCATACTACAACTAACAGTGGTGATATTAATTTCCCACTTTCAAATTTCAGTGGGCCCACCACCACATTTAATTTCCATCCAGACTATTCTCATGGTCACAAGGACCTGGGGAGAAACAAGTATCATATTGATCCAAAGCTTTTATAACCCAAAAGGGGTTTCAATGGTAGGCATTCACTCCACTGCTTTCTATAGTGTGGTCCACCTGACAACTGGATATGTCTCATTTTTGCCTCAAGCCATAAAATGAGCTTGCCAAAAGGATGGACGGTTTGGATGCAGCACATGCATCATGCTGGGTCCCATAGATGGACAACATGGATACAAATATACATCACGGCGAACTCCACCTTTCCAGCTTGCTGGAAGGCGTGGATACAAACATACATCACAGTGGACTCCACCTTTCCAGCTTAATGGAAAGCGTGGATACAAACATACACTAGTGGGTCCCACGTGGGGCCCACCATAACGTTTGTTTTCCATCCAATCTGTTGGTAGGGTCACACGGACCTGGATGAAAAAGAAAAACAAATTTCATATGATCCGAAACTTCTGTCCCAAAAGGGTTTTAATGGTAGCCGTTCAATCTCACTGTTTCCTATGATGTGGGCTACCTGAGCCACGTATACAGTTGTATTTTGGAGGGGGCCCCCACTGCCCTAAGGGGCCATCAAGTGCATGGTGTGGATGTTTAAAAACATCATGGTGGGGCCCACGCATGGGACCCCTTCCCCGCCTCCAGCGTCCCAACGCAGCAGGACGCTGCTACACGTCAGCAGCGCCTGCTGCCCAAATATTTATTTTTTTTTGAAAAATTATTTTCCTGTGGTCTTTCACAGGTGGGGCCCGCATCAGGGAAATCCGACCCAGCCGTTGGATTCCAGGGCTCAAGACAGACCCATCAAGCCCAATATTCGGTATATTTTGGCGTATAGAAACAACAGGGTGGATTTCAATGGTAGAAAATATTGTCTTCTATGCTATGGCCTGCTAGAAAATTGGATCAGCTTCATTTTTCGGCTCAATGCATAAAATGAGTTGGGAAATAGGACGGACAGCGTGGATTAAATCCATACATCAAGGTGGGGCCTGCATGAGCGGTCCACCCCAAAATTAAAAAAAAAATCTCTTTTTTTTCTCTTTTTCTTTTTTTTCCTTGCATAGAGTACACCTCACTGTCTGTTCAACTCTAGGGAACACGTCCAGCGTCCTTGGACGTAGGACAGACGATGTTTATATACCATTCATCAAGGTGGGTCCCACGTGTGGGGACCAAGGCTGGTGGGTCCCACGTGGACATGGCCCCCTTGATCTAGATCAATCTGGTATTTGTGTTTTCCCATTGCCAAAAGGTAGGGCCTACATGGTTTAGACGGTTGTGTGGTCAGTTGATGGATGGTTAGATATCACCTACACTCATCATGTGGGCCACAAAATAAAGGAATGAGAGAGAGAAAAAAAAATGAGAGAGACGGTGATAGAGGGCCCCGCCACTATGGGTCCCTCATGAATACAACACATACATCATGATGGGTCCCACCAATAAGTGAGCCCTAAAATAAGAATTAACGGTGGATCACCCACCTGTCGGCCTTCTTCTTGGTCCCTTAGCCTCCTTAGCTCCTTGCCTTTAACTTTGATAGAGGTTAATGGGTATTGGAAGGTTGGGATGGGAGATGAGAAAGTGGGCCACACTTGGCTTAGGAGAGAGGAGCTTAGACGTTTGAAATTCTTAGTTGCTTGGGAGGTTTGAGAAGTGAGAGAGAGAAAGAGGTGATGGGATGATGTAAGGAGAGGTATGGGTTTATTTAAAAATTTGTAAAAGAGGAATGTTGAGGGGAGAGAGAGGGTTGACTTGTGGGAAAAGAAGGAGTGGTCACTTGTACTTGTTATTGGGTGAGGTGGCATTGAGGTAAGGTGGTGTACATGACTTGATTTGATGGGACATGTTGTAGAGATTCCCTCGAAATTCGCAATGCATGGCGTTTTTTTGGAATGAACGCGGACCCACATCTCCTGGCCTAGGTATCGGTTCGGTGCAAGAGTCGTGGCGACGATGCGGTCGCTAAGGTGTAAATCTCAGGTCGAGCCAACTTCTGTATGCAGGACTCGACTTAGGTTCGCGCGCAAACGTCGATTATATGTCGCAGATTGTCGGAATTCGATGGGAAGGATCGCGGAAGTCAACGAAACAGTACGGACTAGGATACGGGTCTTACATGCATGTCTAGTAAAGTAAGTGGGGTTCATCATACGTAGTGATCATCACATTGTGGAATACAATTTATAGATAACCGGCTCGACCCAAATCTCACTATACGGATATTCGCCGGCATGGCCAACGCTACCATGGATTTACAAGAACTCCTCAGAGCGCACAACACATGGGCTGGGTGAATTACGTGACATGATTTGTTCATGGAGCGACTATTTACGACATCCAATCCCAAGATGATGTGGAACTACATTAGAGAATTACCCGCATTGAATTTATGCACCACTATCCAAAGGCTCAAGGATTTACGTGCCCCAAGAGGGTCTCTACCCAGAGCACATTACGTTTCTGATAGAATATTTAGATCACTAGTTGTGATACAACTTACACATCACTTGCACTTACATAGATAAATTGAATCTTAAAACATATAACTGAATCTGAATCATGAAGGATATAAACGAAATTATGGAGGTCCTGGAATAACAAGACCCATGCCCAACCCGTAAAGAGAAACAGCACGAGGCCAAAATAATAAAGAGAAGAGCGACAAGGGTCAACTCAACACAAGTGGCGATAGCCAATCATAATAAGAGGAGAGTGACAATGGTCAACTCTATAATAAGGAGGGTGGCAATGGCCAACTCAAACAAAGAGACGAGTGGTAGAGCCAACTCAAATAAAGAGACGAGGCAGGGGTAAGGCTTGCATCCATGACCTCACATAAATCCAGAGAAATCCCTTATATTTGACATCATGTTATAAACCCAAAGGGCCAATAATGGTAATGATAATAACTGAATCAATTGATAGGATAATTCCCAAAAACATATAAACAAGAGAGGCAGGATGATTCACATCATGAGAGGAATGAAAAAGGCAAGATAATTCACATCATTAAAGGTAAGAAAAGGCAAGATAATTCTTATCATTAAAAGTATGAAAAGGCAAAATAATTCACATCTTTAAAGGCTTAAAAAGGCAGGAGAAATATAATAACTTAAATTAGTGTAAGCTTAAAGGATAAAACCCTCACCTCTAATGTTGAATCCCCTCGAGTGTTGTTTGAATGCCGTAGGATTGAATTCTAACATAAATTTAAACAATTCGTGCGGTTAGATGGCTCCTATGGTTAAAATCAAGGACTAATACTTGCCCTAAGATTTAAGTTAGAGTTAGATTTACAGTAGTTATGAATTTCATGTGAGGGTTTTTGGTAGATAAGTGAATTATTTTAATTAGTAATTAACTTCAACCAATGAAACTCGGAATTCACATGCTAAGTCAACACAGTTGGACTTAGCTAGGATGAGATCTACAACCGTTGTTTTGAAGTTAGATTTTGAACAGAAATTAACTGAGGATTGTTAAGGAAATATGTGGATGATCTACTTACCTCTGGGCGTTGGGTTCAACCTACGACGCTTCCTTTCTCTCTCTCTTTCTTTCTCTCCTCTTTCTTTCTTTTCTTTCCTTCTTCCTCTTTCTCTTTCCCTCCTGGACGTGCACTGCCCTTTTATAGGGTTCAGCGCACCTTCCAGATTCTCCGGTTCGTAGTCCGTTATGCGACAGAACTCCCTTGCGCCGCAGTTTTTGGAACGGATTTGCGTCAGTCGTCACAATTGATACTTATACCGAATAACCCACCCGATCAGCCTTCTTGGGGGTGGTCGGTCCCTTTTCTTCTCGGGTTTGAATGACCATGATAGGCCCGAAACTCCTCACCCAGTCTCTGCTGCGACGTGGAGTGAGATCTGTCCAAACTCCTGTCGACGTAACTTGCGGACAAGGTTACGGTCTGTTCGAAGGTGGAGAACCTTGGGGTTTGATCGGAATTGCCCCAGGAATGTGATGGACGGTTCCAATCATCCCTACAGACAGTGATGGGTCCTCGGATTCATTCCAGCGGACGGCCTGCGAATCCTCCATCTATGGACGCTTTCTTCCCCATTTTTCCTATCCAATCTGGTATCGAAAGTGGGGCTAGGTTGGGTTTCCTTGCCTTCATCATCAGGTGAATGGTATGGATCTTCCAATGGGACCGTGATGGTGGGCCACCGCTCGTCCCAGCGAACGATGACGTGCGGTGCGAAAGCCCTTTTGTAGACGAGTCGGGTCAACGTAAATCTTGACCAACTCCAGTTTCGGCGTGGCACAGGTGCACGTGTACTCGTACACACAGCCATGATCTCAGGGCCCACAGGGATGTGTGTTATTAAATCTGCACCATCCATTTGTTTGTTCATGCATTTTAAGGGTTGATCCCAAATTTGAAGGATATCCAAAGGTCAGGTGGTCCCAAATAGACGGTTACAGGCCTTTGCCTCAATTTGAGCTACTTCTATGATGATCTAAGGGTTGAAATTTGATGTGTATGGTTATCTTATGATTTAAAGGGATGTTATAAAATTTTACCTGAAACGGATCGTGAGAACCATGTGTTCTTGAATTCAAGGGTTTAGCTTAGGGCATTTTTGTAATTATTGTTGATCATAGAGTTTTGTGAAATTCAATGGTTCTATAGGCTTGTATGCACTTTTCCAAGTATGTCTTACAAATAGGCTTTCATTTATATCGTTGCGGATAGTTGGCTATTCACTAATTTACTTGAGGGAAATACATAAGTCAAGTCTCATGATGGATGATCTAGTCATTAAAATCAACGGTCAGACGTCTTGATCTATGAACGAAGATCATTCCCAATGGTTAGGTTAGCGTCAGGGCAAGGATGTAAGGCTAGGTTAGATAGATTGGTACTGTACCCATGTACATAATAGTTTAAACTTTAAGGTAACGCTCGAGAACTTTCAATACTCGGTATCAAAAAGTTGGGGGGGTTACAGGTACTGCCTCCAAGTCTTCCCAGATGAGTCCTCTGTAGGTCCTTTGGGATCGAGGACATTGATGGTGAGGGCTTGCTTCATTGACCATTTCTTTACTGCTATCGTATAACATTTCCAAGCCTCGCACTAATCGCCTCGAATGTAGCCTATTCCGCCCTTAGCGGGAAACTTCATCATCAGATGGTAAGTGGAGACGACTGTCCTCATTGCATTGAGAGAAGGTCTGTCCAGAATGACGTTATGCACTGACGATACATTAACGACAAAGAAATCCGCCAGGAGGGACTTGACCGTCCTTCTCCCGCGGTCACAGGGAGGGAGATGGCTTCTTCGGAGATCACCCTTTCTCCGGCAAAGCCGTGCAGGGGGTCTTCACAGGTCTGAGGCGCAACCTTGGAATCCTCATTCTTTCAAAAGCTTCGAAGTAGATAACATCAGCTGAGCTTCTGGTGTCGACCAGGATGCGATACACCTTGTGGTTGGCTATGATTATAGTCACTACTAAGGCGTCGTCATGGATTGATGGATTCTACGCGCATCATCTTTCGTGAAGGTCAGACTGCACGGGCTGACCCGGAGTTCTTTGCTTGGCCTCTCGGTCATGTGGATGTAGTGTTCTGGATCAGACTTCCGAGAATGAGCTTTACGGGCCCTATTTGAGTCTCCTCCACCGGATGAACCACCAAAGATGGTACGGATTTCAGTCGGCTCTTCTGCAGTATTGTTCGGCTGCTCTCATTCTTCTCTCCTAGCTGCTCTCTCTTCCTTGGTATATTGGCACAGATGACCCTTACGGATACGGGTCTCGATCTCATCTTTGAGATCCACGCAGTCGGCCATATTGTGGTCGTGATCACGATGAAAACGACAATACTTGCACTTGTCTTGATGAGCTGGGTCGGCCTTCATGCAAACGGGCCAATTCAGGAGCTTCTGGCCTCTGATGTCCAGTAGTATTTGTTCAGTACATGTGTTGAGGGGAGTGTAGGAACGGAATTTGACCTCAGGTTTTTTGCTCGGACGACGATCTCGAGGAGCGCGGTCGTCTTGTTTTTTACTAGACGACTGGGGTTCTTCGTTCCTCGGCCTCTTCCCCTTGTTAGTCAGCTCTGCTACTTAAACATTTTTGCGAGAGTTGGAGAATTCCTCGGCGTTAGTGTATTTCTGAGCTCTGGTGATGAGCTTAGCCAACGTCTTCGGCGGATTCTTTCCAATGGAGAAGGTGAACTTTCCCTCTTTCAAACCGCTAAACACAGCAGAGAGCGTCATTTTTCGTCGTATTCCTCCACCTGTAATGCGTCCTCGTTGAAACGGGCGATGAAGTCTTTTAACGATTCTTTAGGCCCTTGCTTGATGGTGAACAGATGAGTATTCGGCTTCCGACTCTTCTTACCACTTATGAATTGGGTAAGGAATAATTTGATGAGCTCTGCAAAGGAACCAACGGAATTGGGTTTGAGTTGTCGGTACCAACTCTGAGCAGATCCAGTGAGCGTGATTGAAAACCCTCTGCACATCATCGCGTCCGTTGCTGTCTGGATTTGCATCCACGAGCAATAAGCCTCTATGTGCTCAGACGGGTCGCCAGACCCGAATTATTGGATGACTGGAGGTATCCGGAACCTCTGTGGCATCACCTTGCTCATGATTGTAGAGGTGAAGGGAGGTTCGGTCTCTTTCATCATCGCTTGAACGGCGGTGGGAACTAATGAAGGCTGTTGATTCTGTTCTAGTATTAGAATCTTATTATTGAGTTATGCAAACCGTGTCTCCCACGGATCTTTAATTTCAGCCACTATCTCTTGTGTAGCCTCCACCTCAGGAGTTCTTCTTCCCCTCCTCCTTTCTAACTCATGACTGAGATTCGTCGGTGTCAGAGCCGAGGTGACCGAGGCATTCGTCGGAACTCGAGTCATTGTGTTCCAAGCTGGAACTCGGTTTTAGGTCGGGGGAGGATTCTGGACTGAAACTGGAACCCAAGCAGATTGATGTTGAGTTCCCTCGGGTCTCATACTCTGCAGCGTTGACTGGACTTCCACCACTGGTCCGACCATTTCCTGAACGGGATGCGACTACGGCTGCTGCTCCTATCGCTGTTTCATTTGATTAATTTCATCACGTAGGGCTTGTATTTCGCTTTGCATAGCTCGATACTTGCTCGCCTAATTGCAAGAGCGCTGGGAAGGTCCTGGGGCTGACTCAGCATGAAGTAGTGAGGAAGACCGATTCTGATCATTCTGCTCCGATTCCACAACCGCGAATTTCTTCTTTCCTCTTGCCATTGTACTTATGAATAGAAAACTTACTTTTCGTATCAGATTCCCACAGACGGCGCCAAAAATGTTGCTGACGAAATTTGGATTACTCTTCGCTTAGATCTCCGAACTCCGAGTCGCTTCAGAGTCCTGAACCTGCACAATAATGGTGAGCAAAGGAGACCCTAGCTTAAACAGGGGACCCTCCGATGCCTAAGTCAGGTCAAGGGAATCTGGGTCTAAGTTGGGTTGTAGAGGGAGAGTACGAGATATTGCGTACATGTTTCCTCTCCTACAAGACGCTACTTATACCCCCTCACCTAAAATGGGCATGTCCTCATAACTCGGCGCATCATGGGGCATTTACCACATCCCATGGAAGATCCAGCTATCCTATCATCGTGCTGTCGTGCAGAAGTGGGCGGTTGAGTAACCATAGCTAATCGTGTAATAATGGGACAACTCGTGATCCTCATAAGTAGACTCCGACCCAGGTCCGAAACCAGTTACCTCGACATCGGATCATTCTAAGCCGAGTACCGAGACCTCGGATCATCCAAGATCCCGCTCCGAATCCTAAGTCAACGGCTTCCATCTGGGAGCTCGAAGTAAGCGCACAACAACAATCGAATTGGGGGTCCAACCCTAGCCTACACTCGATTCCAAGTTGTCCTATGCTATGAGTCGGCTCTGGATTACTTCGGACTGAAAGTGCCCTGGTTTGTCAACTAGCGTGAGTGTTGAGTCAGTTAGACTACAGAGCCTGGTAGGAAGATCAATTCAAGCGTCTGCCTCAACCGGGTGTGTGCAAGCTCGCCACAGGTAAATCTGAGTCTCACATCCCTTGTCCCAAATCACCAGGTAAGCTACAACCCTTAAAACAAACTAGAACATCTTAGGGTTTTTTTGGGTAAGAAAACTTTTTCAAAAATCAGAAAATTCTCTAAGTTTTCTTGCCTTGTCGATTTTATTGATACACATCTCAATATGATCGACCTGCTCTGTCGAGTCATCGATGCTTCATCGATACTATCGAAAAGATGACCAAATATGTCCAGCAACCTTATACACATCTGGACGGAATTATCGATATATCGATACACCTATCGATACCATCAATATTCAAATCTCGAGTCTATCGAAGTTGACTCGATCATATCGACAGGTAGATTTCTGACGCCCATGTTTTTTCTTAAGAATATCATATAAGCATCGATATATCGAAGCCTCATCGATACCATCGAAATTCAAACCTCGATGATATCGGAAGGCCTTCGATGATATCGGTCTTGGACGCCAAGTTCTCCAACAAAATATTTCAAGGTGGTTTATTTATGATCGGGGGTCACTCGATAGAATCGATATTCAAATATCGATGATATCAATGCCGTATCGATTGCATCGAACATGGATCTAAACTGTCCAGCAAGCTTTATGAAAAATCCTTTTGATTTATCGATACATCAACACAGCTATCGATATCATCGACATTTAAATTTCAATGATCTCGAAGGTCCCTCGATCATTCATGAAAACCTGAAATATTTCTAGTCAAGTCTTTCTCATTTTTTAAGTGTCGATGGATCGAACCTATCATCAATGGAATCGGAGTTCGAAATCCGATGACATCGACAATCGTTTCGATTCATCAACCAGCTAGCAAAAGGTTTTAAAAGCGTATGACATTGAGTTCGAGTCATCGAGAGGACCATCGATCCTATCGAGAGTATACGCTCGATGATATCGAACCTGCTCGATGATATCGAACTCTGTCATAAATGTGACCGTTTTATATCCGTTGGAACCTTTTGCTTATATAAACAGGACTTGTCTATTGTTGCCGTGAGAGAAAGAAGAGAGTGCTTTTGAGTGTTTAACCTTAGATCTTATACCCAAAGCCCTTTTTCTCAAGGGAGTTCATCCTCCAATCCACCCTCATCACTGATATTCAATAGAGTGGATTGGGGAATGAACTTCCACATTCAAAGACCCTCCAGCTACTACCTTAATGTCAAATCATTAAGCTGGGATGCCTTGAATGCTTAGATGATTGAATCGCTCTATCTTCCTTATAAGAAAAAATTTTTAGAGTAGGATTTCATCATAACCTTGACCCAATCCGTCGTCATGTATTGATACATCTTTTGAGTTGCGGATCAAGGAAGCCGAAAACTCTTCATCAACAAAGGAAGAGATCTTCGTCAACGTGCTTAAAGGAACTCATCTACTTATCTGTAAGTATCTAGAATCCAGAGGACACTTGTGATCATTCCTTTTTAGGATTGGATCTTAGGTGTTTCTCACCCTTGAAAACCCTCGTATAAGGCCTCCGGTGGGAGTATACGTATTGGGTGCGCTGTGTGGACCCTTGCTCTGTGGAGATCATAAACATCTGGTTGAAGGTGAATCAGTCAAAACCTTAGGTTTGAGGTGAACCGTGTGAAACCTCGGGTTAGAGGTAAACCGCGTAAAACCTTCGTTAGGGTCTTATGGAAGATTCTTGGCCAGTATGCCTAAAAGCGGTGTGTTGTGTTGACCCTTGCTCGTAAGAGCATAAACAGTCAGCCTCAGTGTAAGTTGTAAAGGTTGAAGGTGAACCTGATTTAAAACCTTAGGCTTGAGGTGAACTATTGTGAAACCTCCTCAGTAAAATCTGGCACACTCAAAGGTTGAGTGCGTCTGCCAGGAGTGGAGTAGACTGATTGTCGAACCACTATAAAAATGACTGTGTTCGAGATTGCTATTCTTCTGATTGTGTGATTTACTTTAATATTTACATATCTAGTATCTGAGATCACACCTCACACACATACACAGTCATATCCATCATAAACTAGTTAGCATAATGTTCACTTCTTAAATAGTTTGTGATTGGATCCTCTACTAGGCTTGGAAGCCAGTAGAGTTATTTTTTGAGTAATCCTAATATGAGCTTGTTGTTAGGATTAGTGCAATAGGATTTTAAATAAATCATATAAACCTTAAAAAAGTCTTATTCACCCCCTTCTAGAACATATTGGCATATACCTACTTCAACTAAAGCGGACTTCACCGCAATTTCAGAGACTTTGGAGCTGTGACATCTCTGATCTTCCCATAACAATTATTATTATTATTATTATTATTATTATTATTATTATTATTATTATTATTATTATTTATTTCTTATAGAAACCTTAAAAAATGTATTATTATCAAGTAAATTTTTTTTCTACCTGTTAATCGTTATAGGTGAGCAGGTGCCAATCTAGTTGGGATGTACTCAACCAATGATGAATTTTGTAACCTTCATTTTAACATTTGATCCACATATAAACAAAGCTTACTTTTTCAGTATATCTGTGTGTTCACCTTCATTTTGAATGGTCGGATAGGCATGGCCTAGTACGACACGGCATGTTATGCATGATAGATATGTTAGCAAGTTAGGCCGGTGGGTCATTCCGGACCTCACCTTTCAAAAAAAAAATGGCACGACACGGCAAGGCACAAATCGTCATCCAGCATGACCCATTTACACCCGTAGGTGATGGGCCTCCTAATTCAATTTGAAGGGTTGTCAACAGGCCAAACCTAGGGTTGACCTTAACCCAGATTTTGAATTGTTTTGGACTGGGCCTATTCAAAATTTCACTTTTGGTAGCCCCAAGCCCGACCCATTGACATCCTTTTAGCTAGTACATGAAGCCCACATGCATGCATGAGATCCAGAAAGGGGGCACGACTTCGGTGGATCCCTGAATTCCCAGGGGCGGGGGATCCTTGAAGGTGGGGCCCACCGTAATGTTTATCCATTACATCCATGCCATCCATCCATATTGAAAACTCATTTTGAGGTAGATGAAGCATATCTAAATCTTATGTGGACCATAGTACAATAAACATTAATAATTGACCGTTAAAAACTTCTTGTGGGCCACAAATGTTTTGGATCACAACCAACCCATACACAATACGACCTAGTAAATGAACAATTCAGATGATGTATCTATGTGCCACATGTATAGATATAAATCGATTGAACTAACTTGGATACAATTGATAGCACCGGATAGTTTCCGATAGTTTCATGCCATCCTTGGAGCTTTTCACAGTGTACTCTGTCTTCAGTATGAATAAGTGAGGCCAAGATCCTCTAATTGTTGCGAAACACACACATTTCCCTTCTATGTGCAAATCAATGGGATCAACAATATAAGAGATTTAAAGGATGGAAATCACTTCTACCACAAACAAGCAAATTATCAAACGTGTAGGATGCAAGAGACACCAAGATTTTTTACATGAAAAACCCTCCGATGTGAAGTGAAAATCACAAGACCAAGTCTGACACAAATCCACTATAATCAAAATAATGGAAGTATAATTATCAAGAGACGTCTCTTGGAAATCCTAACTATATCACTCAAAAGGTGGATTATAATTAATAACATGAAAAAATAAAAATAAAAAAATCTCACAAACTAGGGATCGTAAAAAATCCCCAACATAACTCTTAAAGAAGACAATCGAAGAAACCGACATTGTGGATGAACCCTCACGAACCTATATGTTAAGATTTTGATGGTAGAAAGCTCTTGATCTTCTTCTTCTACAAAACCCCATTTTCTCCTCTTTCTCCTTTTTTTTTTTTCTTCAAGAAAGAAAAATCCCAAATGTTGCTCGAACTCACTCTAAATAAAGGAGCCAATTTTCTCTTATTTTACTTGCTTGGCCAAAAGACTAAATATACCCCTCACACACATGTGGCAAAGAAAACACTACTTAAGCCACACATTTGGGAATAAAAGACTACTTAGGCCCACACATGTGGGTACCTCCACATGAGGAGGGACCCCAACATTGATCTAGACCAATTCATTTATCATGACCCACCTTAATGGACCATCCACATAATTCTTCCTTGTTGGAAACAACATAGCCACCCATGTTGACCCTTTCTTTAGTGGAATGTGGACATTGGTGTATTTCTATTTTAAAAGACGACGGACTTTTCTTCATTCATCCAATTTTAGAAGACATTAGTAGCCGTTCAAAATATCAAAGTGTTGACAATGGAAGCGGATTGTGTGTGACCCCGGGCACAAAGATATACTTGTGCCTGGGTCCATGTGGGGCCCACAAAGATGTCCGTGACAAATCCACGTTATCCATCTGTTTTAAAGACCACAATAGAACATGGTTTTAAAAATAAGGCAAATCTAAAAATTAGGTGGACCACACCAACAAAAAAGTGGGAATGAAAACATTCACCGTTGAAACCTTCCTAGAGCTAACCATGATGTTCATATGTCATCCAAACCATTCATAGGGTTACTACTAGTCAGATAAATTATAGGCACAAATATCATCCTGATATAAGACTTTTGTCACCCCAAGGAGTTCAATCCCCACTTTTTCGTGTGGTATGGTACACATGAGTTTTGGATATGCTTCATTTTTAGATTCATGTCCTATTGTGATCTTGCAAAACAGATGGACTGAGTGAATTTGTCAAGTACGGACATCTATGTATTGCCAAACAGTTTCGGGCATACAAGAACGTAGCTGTGCCGGGGTGACAACTAGGTGAAAGCCATGTGTCATGCCAATCATAGAAATTATAGAGGGAGGGGCGCATCAGTTGGGGATCGTGGGACCTACCTTGATGCATATTTTGTATATCCATACCATCTATATGTTCCTCTAGCTTATTTTAGAGCATGATCCCAAAAATGAAGCAAATCCAAATTTCAGGTGGATCACAACATAGGAAACAATGGCAATTGAATGCCCACCATTAAAAACTTCCTAGGGCGCATTGAAATGCCCACCATAATGTCTATTTTTCATCTAACCTGTTGATAAGGTCACGGAGACCTGGATAAAGGGAAAATAAATTATCATATTGATCCAAAACTTTTATGGTCCACAAGAAGTTTTCAATGGTCGTTTCCGTGGCACAGTCCTCCTGAGAATTGGATCTGCTTTGTTTCTTAGGTCATGCCTTAAAATAAGCTAGCAAAACGGATAGATGGTGTAGCAAAACGGATGGATGGTGTGGGTATATAAAATATATATGCATTAAGGTGGACCCATGATTAGGGACGCTCGTAATCCCCTCTCTCTCTCTCTCTCTCTCTCTCTCTCTCTCTCTTAAGTGTATTACCTGTGCCCCTTATTGTTGGAAGCTGCGTGGGGCCATAGAGATGCCCTTGCAAATCCACTGCCCATAAATTTTGCAAGACCACAATAGTACAGGAGTCTAGAGATCAGGTGTATCCAAAACTCATGTGGGCCATACTACACGAAGGAGTTAGAACACCCACCATTTAGAACTTTGTAGGAGACACAAAAGTTTTGTATCACGAAGATATTATGCCTATAGTTTATCTAAGTTGTAATAACCCTATGAACACTTTGGATGGCATATAAACATCATGGTCAACTCCAAGAAGGTTTCGACGGTGGATATTTCTGTTCACGATTAGGGCGAGATCAACATAGCATTCATCCATTCATCATATAGTTATAGGATCATACAATACTTGTGATTCATCGAGTATCATAAAGTGATACAGCCATAGCCGTTTGCTCTCATCACTATTATTTAATACATGGGTGGTGATCAATATCCTTTTGCAAGAATTGGGATTTTTTATTGTATTAAGGACAAGATATTATGCATTTTCATACAATTCCATCTAACTAGACATCCTAATGAGGCATCAATACCTATTTGTACTTGGATGCCGTTAGTGTGGAATTATGTCGCTAATGCACGATTATTCTTTAATATCTATAGATAAACCTCTGTGCCGCCCGGGGCTGTGTGAGGCCCACAAAGATCACTCTGATCAAATCGACTCCGTCCATCCCATTTAGAATAAAATATAAATTTTGGATCCTAAAAATCAGGAATATCCAAAACTCAAGTGGGACACACCAATAAAAACAGTGCGAATAGCAATGTTTAAAACGTTAGAATTTTTTTAAACGTTTTAAAAACCATTCCAAATTAGAAACGGCTGAAAATCATTTTTCTCAACGTTTAAACGAGGTGTCTTTCACTCAGTCTACCACTCAAGCTATGGATCAAGGTGTTCCACCCATCATCTTGAAACCATCTAAGTAGATCCCACTTTATACTTATATCATTCTAAATAATCACTGTGATTTGATAATTCTAACCATGTGATTTATGGCTCGTAAATAATGGACAGTTGTAAAAAAATGGCATGTGTTAAGATCATTCAATCGGCATGATTCTTACACATGTCTTACTCTTATATTTATGAAGAGTTGAACTGTTGAAATTGATGATTTGTCATCTTCGGTGCCCTTTAAAAGATTTGGGGACACTGCTAAACATCCATGTAAAGGGTGTGGCATTGGCAAAATCTACACACTCGTATGCACGTGTATAGCTGTCTTTTTTTTTCTTCTTTTTTCTAGTATTAAATCCAAACTTTTCCACTCTTCAAATTTTGACTTTTCCATTTTCTTACCAAAATTTTTACTGTATTTTTAAACAACTAAGACCAAGGCTGAAGTTGGATGAGTACAATACACCGACGAACCTTGGACTAACTTGACATTGGGTTGGGCTTGGGTAGGATGTATTGGGTTTTGGTCTAAGCTTGGGCTATATAAACACCAACCTGATAAAACTTGGGTCGGGCTCGGGTTGAGGTCTTGGGTTGGCCCGACTCAAGTCAACCCGATTGATATATAAGTTACTTCTAAATTATAATTGAGTATGTATCTTCTTTGTTGAAGGGACAAGAATTCTAGTGCTTGGGTCACATTTGGTCAACATTCTTTCTAATGGCTCAAGCTAACAAGATAGCTGGATTTCTCTCTCCTCAAATAGATCGGTGATACACAACACGACTTTTAAAGGAATAGTTGTCCTATATTTTAGCTTATTTGTTTAGAAAAAATGAAATTCTTTACAATAAATTACTACATATATAATTAATAAAATCATAGGTATAAAAAATAAAATGTGTATTAAAAATATAATAAATTAATGTAATAATGAAATATTAGCATGTATCCACCCGACCAAACCCGACCAGAGCACGCTTGGGTTGGGCTTGGGTTTGAGAATTCCCAACTGAGGTGAGGTTGGGTTAAGGGTTGGGGTATAGGAACCTTGGGTTGGGCTAAGGTTGAGCACCAACCCACCCAACCCAACCCACCCGCCCGACTTTCAGCCCTAACTATACCCGATTTCAGTTTGTCCGCTATTTTTCTAGTTTGTCCCGCTCATATTTCATTTGCCCGCTTTTTTTCTAGTTTGCCCTGTTCATATTTCAGTTTGCCCCGTTGTTTTTCTTTGTTTTTTGCCCCCGCTCATATTTCAGTTTACTTTCTAGTTTTCCCCTGTTGTTTTTCTTATTTGCCCGCTCATATTTGCAGTTTTTCTTTTGCCCCGCCTTTTTTCTTATTTGCCCCTCTCATATTTCATTTTTACCACCGCCTCATATTTCAGTTTGCCCCACTGTTTTTCTAGTTTGCCCCGCTCATATTTCAGTTTGCCCCGCTGTTTTTCTTATTTGCTCCGCTCATATTTCAGTTTGCCCCGCTGTTTTTCTTGTTTGCCCCGCTCATATTTCAATTTGCCTCGCTGTTTTTCTTGTTTGCCCCGCTCATAATTCAATTTGCCCCACCGTTTTTCTAATTTGCCCCGCTCATATTTCAGTTTGCCCCGCTGTTTTTCTAGTTTGTCCCGCTCATATTTTAGTTTACCCCGCTGTTTTTCTTGTTTACCCCACTGTTTTTCTAGTTTGTCTCACTCATATTTCAGTTTGCCCCGCTGTTTTTCTAGTTTGCCCCGCTCATATTTCAATTTGCCCCGCTGATTTTCTAGTTTGCCTCGTTGATTTTCATGTTTGTCCCGCTTGAGTGGTAGACTATTAAGTTTCAACACCCGCTCAAGCGTTCGAGTATCCATAGGTGGTGAAATTCCAACCACGAGCTGATTGAAATTGGCCACAAGTGAATGAAATGAATTTTCGACCATCAACCTGATGGAATCTTGAAAACTAAGCAGGTTGGTTAGCTAAAGTAGCATCTCCTACCCCCAAATCTTATATGGTACGTCAAGTAACTCATTCTAGTTTAAGAGTTATGTTTATTAAATGAATAAAAAGAGAAAAAAAAAATTATATGCTTATATATACATACTTATATAAATATGTATTAGAGAAAAATGTAGGAGAAAAAGTTCTCCTTTAAAAAATTTTTTTAAAAAGTACAAAGGTGGAACAGTGTGTTGGGGTCGACCGAGTTTGGACCCGATCGACCCCAACTCGCTGTCCAACCTTTTGCAATGGGCGAGCTATAGGTAAGGCTATAGCTACGGTTATCGCTATGGTTATAATCTGTAGCTAAAGGTAGCCCCAGCTTTTCACAAACCAAAAGGTGGAAAAAGCAGGGGCATTTTCGACCTAAGAAACGGGGCGTACGGCTAGAAATTACTCTCAAAAGGAGGAGTATTTTCGTCCTGAAATTCCGACTCCATACAAGGAGGTCCAAGTGCGTACTCTAAGTTTGTATTGCTTCAAAAAAATTTATCGCTGGATAAAAGGTGGGGTCCACAATCGTAAATTTCTCTTTAAAAATACAAAGCATGAAGCCAAAAAACGATTCAGATCCATAGCTCAAGTGTACCATACCACATGGACGGTAAGAATTGAATGCTTACAGCTGAAAACTTAATAGGAGCCCACAAAATCTTTATTTGCCATCCAAGCTCTTCGTAAAGTCACGTACCCCTGGATGAAGGAAAACATAAATATCAGCTTGATTCAAAACTATGATGGCTCTGAAGTAGTTTTCAACATAAGAACTCAATCTCCACAGTTTTCAATGGTGTGGTCGCCAAAAGTTAGAAAAATAAGCAGTTGGCATGAATAAAATACATACATCATGACAGGGTGCACGAGCTTTATCACCGGCTACCTGCTAGGGTTATCGGTATATCTTCGCATGTGCCAGGTCACCAACCAACTCGCAGTACACCGGACAGGTAGCTGGTTGAAAAAGCTCCATGGGGCTGTGTATTCGTTTTATTCATGTCATCTATATATTTTGCAGCTCATTTCAAGACATTAGTCTAAGATTGAGATAAATCTAAAGCTCACATGAACCATGTTACAGGAAAATAGAGAGATTTGAATGTCTACCATTGGAAACTTTTTTCTAAACAGTATTCGAATCGGGCTTATAAGTGTTTTACCTTCATCCAGAATTATACGACTTTATGAACCAGTTGGATGGAAAATAAACATTGGGGTGGACCTAAGAAGCTCTCAATGGTGAATGTTTAATCTTGCTTGTTTCATGTCGTGTGGTCCACTAGAACTTTTAGATGGATAAAATAAATACATCATGGTAGGCCCTATCATGAGTATATGCGTTTTATCCGCGCAATGCACCTATTTTTTGGAATCATTTTAGGATATGAACCCAAAATTGAAGTATATATATCCAAAGCTAAAGTGAACTACAATGCAGCGACCAGTGAAAATGTAAAAATGTTGATGGTACACGGTGATGTTTATGTCATCCAACCCATTCATAAGATAAAAAAGATAGATGAAAGAAAAACACAAATACGATTCATAAGACAAAAAAGATAGATGAAAGAAAAACACAAATACGATTCATAAGATAAAAAAGATATGGATGAAAGGAAGACACAAATGTCAGCTTCATTCCGTTTCCAGTGGTGTGTTCTACCTGATTAGCGAGATTAGCTGCTGAAGTGATGTCACCAAGTTATGAGGCCCCACCATGATATATGTTTATTATCCACGCCATCCATCCATTTAGAGAGATCATATTAGGGCATCATCCAAAGAACGAGTGCAGATCCAAAGCTCGAGTGGACCCCACCACAGAAAACAGTGGGAAGAGTAACGCCCACCATTAAAAAGTTCTAAGGGCCATGAAAGTTTTCGATCAAGCTAATATTTGTGTTTTACCTTCTTTCATGTCTGCCTTAACACATGAACAGATTGGATGTCAAATAAACATCAAGGTGGACCTTCGTAAGGTTTCAACGGTGTACGTCACTCTCTCCACTATTTTCAGTGGTGAGGTCCACTCCATATTTGAATCTCCCTCATTTTTTTTATCATGCCCTGAAACGATCTCTCAAAAATATATGGACGGTGTGGATACAAAACAAACATAATGGTGGAGCTCACATAACTTGGTGACGTCACTTCAGTAGCTAATCCATGTCCCTGGTGGATATGATGATTCATATTACAGCACACTGCCATCGTACACGTGGCATGCACGTAACGGAATATAAGACCTAAAACGTGGTCCCCAGAGTAGGTGAAGATCCAAGCCAAAATCAGAATCAGTGGACGGTCTCTACTTCTTATTAATGAACATGTGTTAGTTGAATTTCGATGGTTGGATATTTGTCTTCTCCTCCGTTCGTTTTCTTTGTCAAAAGGTCCGGTCCAATTTCTCAGTTTCACGTATTGACATTAAACCTCGCCATTTGCCACGTGTACAAGGGTTGCGTGCGTTTGTTTGTTTGTGTGGTCATACTCGGCCGGATATTAACGTTGGATCATTTCATATATAAGATGATCTAAGCCATCCATCTAGTGGTCCTTTGCTTGAAGGTATCAAAATGCAAAAGGTAACGCTGACTGGATGATCCAAACCTCTGGAAAACGACAATGAATCACGTCCTGCCAAAAATTCCATCGATTGGATGGTTAAGGTTGTCTTGTCGGTGCATAGCAGCCCTTGGCTCGTGCATCTATTGTGGGGCCAACGAGGTGTACAATCAGTATTAGTGTTGGCATTTGTCACACTTCCAGGTGTATTCTTGAGCATTAGCTTAAATGGCCGGCCAATAATATTCTTACCGAATGATCTTACGAGCTAAGGATCAGCTTCTAGAGTGGTTTTCACAAATACCTCAGCAGCCTTCCGGTTGGGGAGCTTTGCTAAACTCACGAGGGTATTTACAAAAACCACTCCGAAAGTCGAACCTTAACTTATAAAATCTGATAAGGATATTATTGGCCAACCACCTATGCCAATGCACGACAATACACCAAAAAGTGCAATAAATGCCAATGCTCGTCTTTACCTTGTAATTACCTTGCAAAGGTAATTACACTCACACATTGTAAGTACCTTTCTTGCAAGGACCCGGCTCCAGTTCAAAAGAGATTCCAGTTACATGGGCTGTACAACAATGTATTTATTGTATCCTTACAGTTCATACATTTGTTGAGATCATTCAAGAGCATGATCTAAAAAATAGTCATATACAGAGTTAAATTCACCACGGATAGCAGTGGGGCAATGATTCTCACCCTCCAAATATTTATATGGCCCACCATAACATTTACTTTCCATCCAATATGTTCATAAGGTTACACATATCTTCATGAAGAGGAAAAACAAATATATTATTGATCTAAAACTTCCATGACCCACAAACGGGTTTCAATGGTAGAAGTCTAATCCCCCACTGCTTTTTACAGTGTGGACCCGTTGATCTTTGAATCTGTCTTACTTTTCATCTTAATCCTTACCACAAGCTCGCCATATGGACGGGCAGTTTGGACATAACACGTTCCTCATAATGGGACCCACATAACTTGGTGACGACAACACACTAGCCAGGTCAGCCGTATATGGTACACCCAACCAATCGGATGCCGATTGCGTCTCACCTGTCTCCAGCCACGAACAGGCAATTCCATGGGTGGGCCCACCAGATGTATCCGTTTATCCATCCCTTCTCTCAAATCATTTTAAGGTATGTGCACAAAATTAAGGTATGTTCGACTCTCAAGACCACACCAAATGGACACGGATTGGGTTAGCCATCCATGATGTATGGGCCTCATTCACACCGTCCATTTATTTTTCGTATCATTTTATGGTATAAGCCCAAAAATACCATAAAATGATATGAAAAAATTGTTGGACGGTGTGAATAATACCCATTAGGCCACTCAAAGCTCCAACCCGTTCTTAGTTGGAGACGGTGCAGGTGATGCAATCTCCATTCCGCACCAAATAATAAGCTTAAGCTGCGTTAAATGCGCACATCATAAATGCAATAGCAATATGTAGGTTTTGTGGGTTCGTCCGCATGATTAGAGGTCTAGTTTGATTAGGTAGGTTTTGCTTACATCGAATGAAAAAAGGTGGGTGGTACGTCGGGGTCTATATTACTGAAAAAAGATGATAATACGTAGAATAAGATCTTAAACGCAGATGCACACATCATCTATACACGTGGCATGTATTAATTATAATCCAAACCATTAAAATACTGTATCAAAAGCACACGTTATAATCTTAAAATTATGCTGAAATAACGACTCTTGAATACTCTATTTTCAACAACAAATTAGACGTGTTCAAGATGAGAAATTTCAACAGTTCAAATTCAATGACAAACGTACATTAATCAGTGAACAAAAACGTTCACTCAGTAGAAAGTCGAGGAGTGCGTCGCCTTTATACAGGTTTATACAGCGAGGCCTTAATTTGAGCGGTTGGATTGAGGTATTTTCATGACACTTGCCTTAGAAGGTTGCATGTTTATCAATGATCGCACTTACCACCGTATTTCATACCAATTAATTAATCGTTGGGTATTAACGTGGCTGCCCAGTATTCCGTAGATTCAATAATGAACGGCCCGTAAAAATTACACTGTTTGGACGATCCTAGAGGGCATGTTTGGATGGCTGGATTACACCTTAATGTTATATGTTATGTAAATGGGTAATGATTATCACCACTATAGGAATATATAATATAATACAGGAGCTGGACAAACGTTGATAGCTCGGTTTACTTACTCGCATTGGCTTTGATAAGTTCTACCATGCTCGACTTGGCAGTTGGATTCAGGCCCAAATTGTGCTAATTTTTTAAGTTTGAAGGAATTTTGAGCCAAGCTCAACTCCATTTAGCTTGAAGCTCGGCCCAAATTCGGCCCTAAATGAGCTTGAGTTATAAATTAATTAATATATATATATATATATATATATATATATATATATATATATATATATATATATATATCTATATATATATATATATAACTTAATTAATATATTATAGTTATATTATATATATATAGAAAAGCCCCTGCCTGTAAAAGACTTAAGAAGAAAATGCTCAGCTCAAAAGCTCGAACTCAACTCGGGTAGCTCAAGCTAGCCAATCAGGCTCAAGGATTGAACCAAGTTGAACTCGAGTTGGGTAGGTTGCTAGCTGAACCAAGCTGAGTTGTGTCAAGCTTGACTTGATCCACTTCATGTACAGTTCTAGCAATACTATTAGAGCCCCGTCTCTCAAAGTGGGAGATCCCGTGTGGCACTAGCAACTCTAATAGTATTATTAGAATTGTTATAAATAACCTCCTCTCCTTCTCATTTCAATTATCATTAAAATCATGAAAAAAACCTAATCATTCTCACCTATCTAGTAATCTCAATCGCCCTTAGCCTTGTTGGGATTTTTGGCCTGCGGAATCACACAGATCTAGATCTAGGATGGTAATCCAATGGCACCAAGCACACACAAAGAAAAAGAACACACAGATTTAAAACGTGGAAAATCCTTGCGGGAAAAAACCACGGCCCAAAGCGACAGATCACCACTATGAAATCATCAATTACAAAGAGAAAGGACTTACCCGATTTCGAACAACCTCGAATCTCACCTTGCAACAACAACACCCTTTAGAAACCCTGAACCCTTTAGAAAGCCTTAGCATTCATCACAACTCCAGAAACACCCTAGGAAACCTATTTATAGTTTTAGGAACTTCCCTTCCGCATCCCAGTTGCGAAAGGACTCAAATCCGCAGTTTCGTGCCAAATCGCGGAACAAACTGCGTAACCTACGACCGGTCCTTGGCTTCCTACGACCGGTCGTAGCCACCCTCGACCAGTCCTAACTCCCCTCGAACCAGTCCTAGCTACAGTAAAAAACAGTAAAAGCTCGCTGAACTTCGAGTCGTGCCAGGGCTCGAACCTACGACCGGTCGAGCGCCTCCCCACGACCAGTCGAGCGACCTCAAAAACTTATGATTAAAGACTTTTTCCTAACAATCTCCACCAGAGTCTTCAATCTTCAACCATGTAGCTCCTTGACCTCTTCTCTTATCTCTGCATCACATCATAGCTCAAGATCCTTCAGAAGATCCACCTGCATCCAACCGCTCATCGGCCCACTGGAAGCTCCACCAGCTCCCATATGTCGGTCTGGTACAACGAATCCATCATATCGCCCATAGTCACCTTCCACTTCTTAGCACCAGGCTCACCTAGAGTCATCTGAATAGAAGATGAATCCCCTGCAATATTGGGAGTCGTTCATGTACCACCCCTCGCCGATATCCTGCAATCATGCCATGTGGTTCTTCTCACAGGTGGCTGTTTCTCACCTGCTCTGTATCCCTGTCCGCACATCTCAGCCTTCCTGCCCTGCCCGCTCATGTGGCCATGCCCATCATGCCACACACGTGCAGAGTGGAATCCGCTACAATCCACTGTAGCTCCACCTTTTGAAGTGCTCCCCGATCAACCTGTAAACATGATCGAGTCGTTGCGCTTTCATGACTACCCGTGCCCCCCTTGGATACCTTAAGAGCACCATCAATACCTGTGTACTTGCATCCCTTTGCCTCAAGCACACCAAGAGAAATCAGATTCTGTTTCAAATCAGGAACGTACCTGACATCAGTCAAGGTACGCTCCACCCCATCAACATCCTGATGCGTACCGTACCAATAGCCACAACATTACAGGCAATGTCATTACCCATAAATACCTGTCCACCATCGCACTCTCTATAGCTGGTGAACCCACTCCGATGAGGAGTCATGTGAAAAGATGCCCCTGTGTCTAGCATCTACTTGTCCTTACGATCATCGTATGACCGTCTGAGCGAAGACACAGACAAAATATCACCATCACATCCACTCGATTCATCTGACGTGGCAGTGTTAGCCTCCCTGCATGAAGCCTCAGATCTTCCCTCTTAGATTTAGGATTTTCACAATCCCTTTTCACATGTCCTTCCTTCCCACAATTCCACAATTCCAGCACTTTACCTTTCCTTTGCCCTTGCCCTTGGATTTGGATCTAGAACCTGAAGAACCTGTACCTTGTTCAGAATTCCTACCCACTGTAAACAGTGCATCAGAAGATGTCCCTATGTTGCTGTCTAGCTGTCTCATAGCCTTCCCTTGAAGGGCTGAGATAACAGTGTCGACACTCAGAGTTTTATTCATGCTGCACATAGTGTCCTTGAATGCCTCATAGGACGCCGGGAGAGAATTCAGTAACATACATGCTTGTTCTTCATCTTTCATCACTTCCTTCATATCCAGCAATTTGCAAACTAATTTATTAAAGTTCTGATGTAGCCTCCAGATCTCCACCCTCTGCCATCTTGAAGTTATACCACTGCCCGCTTCAAGTGCAGACGATTTTCAGAGGATTTCTTCGCATAAACATCCTCCAACTTCGCCCATAAATTAGCCGCAGTTTTTTTTCCCTCATGACGTTGTAGAGAACCTCATCCGTGAGACATAAACGGATCGATGATAAGGCTTTCTTATCAAGAGTATTCCAATCATCATCTTTCATGGTGGACTTCCGCTCCGCTCCTCAAGAGCACCCATCTTTTCGCCTTGCTTGATTAAGAACTCATCATCTTGATCTTCCATAACTCAAAATTATTTTTCCCTGAGTACTTCTCAATCTCATACCTGGCGCTCGCCATTATTACTAATCCCTCAGATTCAGATCTGTGTCCCAACCGATTGCTTTGATACCACTTTTGGGATTTTTGGCCTGCGGAATCACACAGATTAGATCTAGGATGGTAATCCAATGGCACCAAGCACACACAAGAAAAGACACACAGATTTAACGTGAAAACCCTTACGGGAAAAAACCACGGCACAAGCGACAGATCACCACTATGAAAGCATCAATTACAAAGAGAAAGGACTTACCCGATTCGAACAACCTCGAATCTCACCCTTGCTACAACCCCCTTTAGAAAGCCTTAATCATACCTAGAAAGCCTTAGCATTCATCACAACTTCCTAGAAAAACCTAGGAATACCTATTTATAGTTTAGGAAACTTCCCTTCCGCATCCCAGTTACGAAAGGACTCAAATCCGCAGTTTCGGCGCCAAATCGCGGAACAAACTGCGTAACCTATGACCGGTCCTGGCTTTCCTACGACCGGTCGTAGCCACCCTCGACCAGTCCTAACTCACCCCTCGCCAGTCCTAGCTACAGTAAAAAACAGCAAAAGCTCGCTGGACTTCGAGTCGTGCCAGGGCTCGAACCTACGACCGGTCGAGCGCCTCCCACGACCAGTCGTGGCTGTCCCACGACCAGTCGAGCGACCTCAAAAACTTATGATTAAAGACTTTTTCCTAACAAGCCTGTCAATTCCATCCCTCCACCAAGGAGAGGAAAGAGCAGCAAAAGAGAGCCTAGCACAGGTCTAGGCTAATCCGAGAGCCTAGCACAGGTCTAGGCTAATCCAGTTAGATCCTTAGCCTCCCAAGTTATCTATGCTCAAATCGAAGTCACTCAATCCAATCATTATGATAATCACTATTCATCCAAATGTCCAACTTCTGAGATCAACTTCGTCAACTCCATTGAATCCCTTTGTTTTCCGCTTTGGATTTGGATCTGTTTCATTCTAGGAACTATGTCCTAAAATGAGCTGAAAAAAAATGAATGAACGGTGTGGATATACACCACATCAATCAAGGTGGTTCCCATGCGCAACAGGCACTAACTTGGTAATGCCTGATCAGCTGCTTAAAGCCACACCATGTTTGTTTACGTACGTTTCATTGGCCCTCCAGACCGGATGCTTGTCAGAAAAAGGGGCTACCAACTTTTAAAATGTTGTAAGGTGGAGTATGCACTCACCATTTCTGACTGGCCAATGAAATGGTGCTGCATCATGCTTGACGGAACTGGGTGGTGTTAACATATCTGGCCGTGAATTGCATATGACCCCGGAGCCATGTGAAATCGAATCCGTCCATCAGTTTCTCAAGCTATGGTCCATCTAACGTGTTTTTCATTTCATATGTGAACCCAGACACACCTGATGTTTTAGATGGGGCTGAAAGTCTGGCAGGTTGGGTCAGGTTGGTGCTCAACCTTAGCCCAACCCAAGGTTCATATACCTCAACCCTAACCCAACATCGGGTTAAGAATTCACAACCCAAGTCCAACCCAAGCTTGCTCAGAATGGTTGGACAGTTGATATATGCTAATATTTTCATTATTACATTAGTTTATTATATTTTCAATACACGTAACAATATTTTTATTAATTATATATGTAGTTATTTATCATAAAGAACTTTATTTTTTCTAAATAAACAAGTTAAAATATTAGACAATTAATCCTTTAAAAGTTATATTGTGAAGCACGCAAAGCACACAATCTATCACCGGAAATGACGTGAACCAATGAAATCGGACGGCATAGGAATTTTTTATACTCAATTATAATTTATAAGTAACTTGCATATCTATCTTACTCGTGTTGGGTCAGAAAGACCTCAACCCAGTCCGACCCAAGTTTTATGGGGTTAGTATTTATATAGCTCAAGCTCGAGACCAAACCCTATACATCCTGCCCAAGCCCAACCCAAAGTACGGTCGACTTTCAGCCCTAGTTTTCGATATGGTACTATACGGTGGGGATCGCCAGATTAACGGCTATGGTCATTAAACGAGCTTTTCATTTCTCATATGTCAATTCATTTTCAGAGTACACCGGACTAAGTGCTCTAGCATTTTTCTCAACAGCAAATCCATCCAGATAGTGTGAACGAGTGTAGATGGCGCAGTCCCAAAAATCAGATTTGCAGGGTAACTGGGTAACCATGACCGCCTATTAAAAGATATTACGTAATGCACTTTGGACCGTTGAATTTTTCATTTTAACTCGTCAGAAGTTTTTGAGTTAGGCGTGTGTATTTGAATGGAGTAACTATCATCATTTGATAGTACGCTTATGTCACGTGTACAGAGGGCAGAATGCAGCGTATGGATTTTCAAACTCTGCCAGCGTATCAAACAACCCCATCCGCACCATTTGATGCTTATGTCTTCAGTGCGTATGCACACTGCCGTAATGGTGTACGCGAGCCTTAATCCAAACCGTCCAATTCATAATCTCAAAATCAGATTTCTAGGAAGATCCTAACCTCTGATTAATAGATGCTGGTTGGGGAGCTTTGCTAAGCCCACAGGCGTGTACAAAACAGACCGTGTACACATCGCCACATGTGCCAGCATGGCACATACATGCAATGTCGGCCGCAGGGGTACCACCGTGTAGATGGACGCGAATTGCCTCCAGACCGGGTCACCAAGGTGGGACCCACCATGGTGTATGTGTTTTATCCACGCTGTCCATCAGCTTTTACATATCATTTAAAGATATGAAGTTAAAAATGAGACAGATCCAGCAAGGATTGAATGCTTACAGTTGAAAACTTCATGAGAGCCCGCCATAATGTTTATTTTTCTTTTAAAGCTTGTTAGTACTACTGTCAGTTCACACTTCACTGTTAGCCACCATTCGTAAGGTCACGTAACCCTAGACGAAGGGAAAACACAAACATCGGACGCTGATTGGCTACTAACAGGTTGAGTAGAGAGATTGCTGCAGAAGTTACGTCACCAAGTTTTGTGGGCCCACCATAATGTATGTTTTGTATCCACACCGTCCATCCATTTGGAGAGATCATTTTAGGGTAATATCCAAAGAATGAGTCACATTTAAAGCTCCAGTAAACCTCACCATAGAAAACAGTGATGCCACCGTTAAAAACTTCTAACAGCCACAAAAGCTTTCGATCAAGCTGATATTTGTGTTTTCCCTGCTTTCGTGTCTTTTTTAACTTTTGAAGGTTAGATTTCAAAAAAAAAAAAAAAAAAAACACCATGATAGGTGTTAGGAAGATTTCAACCGGTCCACTAAAGCTCTGAACCTGTCTCATTCTTGGGTTCATGCATTAAAATGATATCTCCAACTGAATGGACGCGAGGATGCAACATACATAGATCTGCTCATTCTTTGGTTCATGCATTAAAATAATCTCTCCGACCTACTTGACGTGGGATACAACACATTCATAATACTCGGGCTCACAGAACTTGGTGACGTCACTTCAGTAGCTAGCCTGGCTGCTCAACCTGTCAGTACCTGATCCATGCCCACAAATATCAGCTTGATTCAAAACTTGAGTGGCTCTTACCTAATCCATGCCCACAAATATCAGCTTGGTTCAAAACTTTGGTGGCTCTGAAGTTGTTTTCAACACAAGAAATCAATCTCCACAATGTCCAATGGCGTGGTCCACTTGAGCCAAAAGTAATTAAAAAATTAGGTGAATAAAATACATGCATCATGATGGGTGCGTGGAGCTTTTCCACTGGCTACCTGCTATGGTTATCGGCCAATATCTTTGCATGTGCCAGGTCACCAACCAACCCGCACTACACAAGCTAGGTAGTTGGTTGAAAAAGCTCCACGAGGCCACCATAGTGTATATATCTTTTATTCATGCCATCTATCCATTTTGCCGCTCATTTCAAGACATGAGTCTAAAATTAAGATAAATCTAAATCTCCATGTTATTGGGAAATAGTGAGAATAAAATGCCTACCATTGAAAACTTCCTACCGATAGCTTCGAATCAAGCTGATATGTGTTCCCTTCATCTATAATTATATGACTTGATAAACCAGTTGGATGGAAAATAAACATTAGGTGGGCCTAAGAAGCTTTCAAAGGTGAGCGTTTAATCCCCGCTTGTTTCATGTGGTGTAGTCCACTTAAACTTTTATATGGATAAAATAAATACATCATGGTGGGCCTAAGAAGCTTTCTATGGTGAGTGTTTAATCCCTGCTTGTTTCATGTGGTGTGGTCCGCTTGAACTTTTAGATGGATAAAATAAATACATCATGGTGGCCCTATGCTGAATATATGCATTTTATTCCCTTAGTGCATCTATTTTTTTGGGATTATTTTGGATCAGTTTAGGATATGAGCCCAAAATTGAAGTATATCCAAAGCTCAAGTGAATTACACTTCACCAAAGGGTAAAAATGTAAAAATGTCCAATGGCTGAAACCTTCTTAGGGCCCACATTAATGTTTATATCATTCAACATGTTTATAAGATAAAAAAGACACGAAATAAAAACACAAATACCAATCATTAGGTTAAAAAGACATGGACGAAAGGAAAACACAAACATCAACTTGATCGGGTCCTTGCTCTTGCCTGGGTGGTAGACTATTAGGAGTTTCAACTCCCGGTGAAGGGTTCAAGTACCCATAGGAGGTGAAATTCCACCAGCATGAGTGTCCGGTGTGTGTGTAATAATAATAAATAAATAAATAAAAATATGCCTAAGTTGATCCAAAATTTCTGTGGTCCCCCATAAGTTTTCAACGGCGAGCATTCAATTCATACCATTTCCAGTAGTGTGGTCAACATGAGCTTGCTTCAATTTTAGCTTATGCTCTAAAATTATATGGTAAAATGGATGGACGGCGTGGATGATAAACAAAAAATCACGATGGGCCCACAGAGTTTACTCAGTACTCTGAGACTGTACGCAATCGGGCTCCATATGGAATATCCGAAAATGTTGTGAGGAGCCGTAAATAGGACATAAACGTGGGATCTTGAAGCTCGTGACGTTCACCTCGATGTTCGACATGCCACGACAACGCAGTACTCGTAACCACACGCAGCTCCACTTTCCGCCATCTCCCAACTTTCTATATAAGGCCCACCTCCTCCCTTCTATTACATGCTATCACACTCGATCATCTACCATAACATCTCTCTCTCTCTCTCTCTCTCTCTCTCTCTCTCTCTCTCTCTCTCTCTCTCTCTCTCTCTCTCTCCAATGGGAAGAGCACCTTGCTGTGAGAAAGTTGGATTGAAGAGGGGTAGATGGACATCTGAAGAGGATGAGATCTTGATGAAATACATCCAAGCCAACGGAGAAGGGTCATGGAGGTCATTACCTAAGAATGCAGGTATATAGAGAGAGAGATAACAAAACAAAACAAATGGTGTTTGGATGTTGGCTTTTTCTGATATAAATTAATTGGGTTTTTTGATATTGTGTTTTCTTTTTAATTTTTTTTAAAAGGTTTGTTGAGGTGTGGGAAGAGCTGCAGACTGAGGTGGGTTAACTACCTTAGAGCTGATTTGAAGAGAGAGAATATCTCTCCTGAAGAAGAAGAAATCATCATCAAGCTACATGGTTCTTTTGGTAATAGGTGAGATATTCAAGGGCATTTTAGTTCTTTTACTTTTGTTGTATTTCTATACGTCCAACTGGTTGGAGTACAAGTTATGGTCCACCTAGTGGATAACTTACCAGTGGCGGCTCAAAGGGGTAGGCAGGTGAGGCAATCGCCTAATGCCCCTGATTGAAATCGGATTGCGTACTGAGTTACTCAGTACGTTCTTACGGTAAAGAGTAAACTCAGTTGGGCCCACTGTGAATGTATTTGTCTTATCCACTCTATCCATCCATTTTTTCATATCATTTTAATGGTTGAGCTCAAATTTGAGGTATATCTAAGGCTCAAGTGGACCATACCGCAGGAAACCGTGGAAATAATGATTTCCACGGTTGAAACCTTTCTATGGACCACAGTGATATTTATTTGTCATCCAACCTTTTCATAATATCACAAAGACATGGATGAAGTGAAAAAAAAATAATATCAGATCGATCTAAAACTTTTGTGGCCCCCATGAAATTTTCAATGGTAGATGTTTAATTCACACTTTTTCCAATGGTGTGGTCCATTTGACCTTTGGATATGCTTCATTTTTGGGCTAACGACCTACACTTATCTGCTAAAATGTATGGACAGTGTGGATAAAATGTGTGAATGACTGTGGAACCCACACAGTTTACTCATGGTACTGAGTTACTCAGTACGCAATCAGTTTCCTCCTAATTATGAAGGCCCTGTATTATAGCAAAATTAAAATTTCTTAACCATAAAGGTCCTATATTATAGTAAAATTAAAATTAAGAAAATTTTTAAAAAAGCCTAAATTTTTTTAAATAAAACTTATTAAAAACCTACAAAATACATCTAAAAATTAGTTTCAAATTTAAAATTGAAAATAAAAAAACAAATCCTAGAAACTAGCAATGTCCAACTCTATCGTCTTTTTTCAAAATAATAGCATCATTCTCAATAAATTCTTCTTTTGAAACCCAGCATCACAACTACCTACTTTATTGCTAATTAAGTTTTCAAAAAATTAAATTCTAAGCCTCATTTTGATGACTTGCCTAATGCCCCCAAAAATGTTGAGTCCCCCCTGTAACTTACAACCATTCTTTCACTTGTGTGAGGCATTTGACCTGTCCAATAGTTTGCGCCCGTCATGAAGATCACCTTGTGCAAAAATCAGCCACATCCACCCATCAAGTGGACCACACTTGTATTTGCTATTTATCAACAGCTAGAAAATGTTTTTTGTGATGTGACCCACCTGATGAGTTGATGGCTCTGATTTTTGCACTAGGCAATCCTCATGGGAAGGAGAGCAGATTAGGTGATATCCCGGCCTCACCCAATACTGTGCGGCCCTCACTGTGGGTGGCCCACCTTGATGTATGCATTATGTATCCATGCCGTCAATCCATTTGTTTAGATCATTTTAGGGAATGATCCAAAAAAATGAAGCAGATCCAGTTATAAGGTGGACCATACCATAAAAATCAGTAGTGATTGACTGTCTTACCATTAAAAACTTCTTATGACACACCTTAATATTTACACGTTGATTATTTACCCTCCAATCTGCTGGTAATGTAAAAAATATTAGCTTGATCCAAAACTTTTGTTGCTCGTTAATGGTCAATCAACAATGTTTCCTATGGTATAGTCCACCTGATACTTGGTTCTGTTTCATTTTCCAAAAATGTCATAAAATGATATGAAAAAAAAAAAAAACGAATGGACAGTGTCTATACATAATAAATACGTCAAGGTGGGCCCACCATATTGGGTGAGGCTGGGTCTCACCTAATCAGCTCTCCATGGAAAGGCTAACCTATTGAAAGAGTTTAATGTAAAAATGCAGCTAAGAGGTTGGAAGTTAACTAGGCTTGAGAACTCTCCATTTGGAGAGTCCCAATTTGCATTTTAAGCTCTCACTTTTCGTGGGTAGGCTATCCTTTTTCCATTTTTATTGAAAGAGGACCCCAGTTTGGTACTATTTCGCCAAAAGTGAAAAATGACGGTTGCATCATTAAGAAGGTTGGTTGGATTGCATTTTCATTGACGTGATAGATTCGCTTTTTACAGTATTACCCCTATCTTTTGAATTGCACATCCTCACTTCGCTACTTTTGGTACTAGAAAGTTACTTTTTAAGTAACAAAAGTGGAAAAGTGGTGTATGCAACAAAGCAAATGGGTGTAAATGAACTATGAAGGGTGTTTCCGTTTTTTATCAAATGAGTTGGGTGGAAATATCACTTTTTAACTAATTCTATTGGGCCACTTTCCTTCGTTGATTTCGCCTCTTCTTCTTTTTTTTTCTTTTTTTTTTTTTTTTTCCTTTTTTTTGATGTTATGTTGTGGTGCATGTCGTATTTGTAGGTGGTCTCTGATAGCTGGGCATCTACCAGGGAGAACTGATAATGAGATCAAGAACTATTGGAATTCTCATCTGAGTAGGAGACTTCACAGCTTCAAGGGACCTAATGATGAAGTGCCTGTGATAATCGACATTGGCAAGATAACTGGTGGGCCCAAGAGAAAGGGTGTTAAATCAAGCAGGTCTGCCATGAAAAAGGGCCCCACCAATGAGGAAATGAGGAAAGATGAAGAACATGACACAGGTGGAGGCTTGTCAACCATGCCCCTCACAGACAAAGAAGACCCAAAAGACAATTTTGGTGAGAATGAGGAGAGAGAGAGCATGTTGTTTGGTGGTTCCTACAATGAGAATGGGGTGGGGATGGCCCATGGTGAGGAGTTAGAAAGTGTCTTTGGCCCACCTCAAGTGCTAGAGGATGTGATCTTTTCTTGTCCTGTTGACAGCATGGGAAGTGGGGTAATGGGCCCCACTGAGGAGAGAAAAAATCTGACTGTGGGCCTATTTCTAGAGAGTGAAACTGGGAGCGTGGGCCCCATTGAAGGGATTGAAGATGATTTCTTCTTCCTTGATGAAGTGATTGAAAGTGGGATGATGGTTGGTGCAAATGAGGAGAGAGAAACTGGGGTGAGGGGTGCTGATGAGGAGAGAGAAAATGGGGTCATTGGTCTGAAGGATGAGAGAGAGAATGGTGTGATGGATGAGACTAGCTCACCCATGGCCTCTTGTTTTGATCGGTTGGGGCGCTTGCAAGATGAATGGTTGGATTGGGAGTGGGATGGAGTGTGGGACCAGGTGATGGAGGGTGGAGAGGAGATGATTTCATGGCCGTGGGAGAGTGATAGGGGGGAAGGAAAATGCCATATCAGCAGTACGGAAAGCGAGAAGGAAAAGTTCACTGCTTGGCTACTATCTGCTGATACAAATTGCATTTGAAAATTCCAAATAGGGATTATTGTAAATGTAATAAATACTCTGTAATAAAATGATTGCCATTGCTTGCAATGGAGATTGATTGGTCAAGGCTCTATGGGACTCTGGCAAAGAGCGACCTTAGTTTTAAATGCATTTTCAAGATACTGCTATTCTGGAATATTCATTGCATGGTTGGATCTCCTTCTCTCTGCAGGACAGTACTGTTCACTTGGTGGGTCCATCTTATAATAGAAGCTTATTTTCATCCACACAGCTGTAACATTGCATGATAAATTTGTACGTGCACAACCAGAATATCTATGAAATGAACTCTCTCCTTATTTATTTCAAATTGAATAGTAGACGGATGTGCATAATGATTATGTCAGAAAAGTTGGGATGGTTTTTATGGATGGTCCACCATGTGGGAGTTTAATTTGTGATTTCATTGCTGGTTCAAGGCCTAAATAAAAGGTTTGTGTGAGATTGGCTGCATGAAATCGAATGAATCTTGACAATTTGACATATCAAGTTCTATGCTGGAGGTTGTAAGGAACTTGGTGCATGGACACTTATGTTCAGTGAGGAATGGACAAGAGGGTGTGAGAATGATCCCTGCTAAGAATGCGCTATAGCTGACCCCAACTAAGTTGGGATGAGGCTCTGTTGATGATAGTCCTGTTGGACCAATCTTTCTATAAAAAGAAAAAATAAAATTTAAAGCAAAAAAAAAAAAAAAAAAAAAAAAAAAAACTCTTAAAAATCATGGATTTTGGCACATATCCAAATTCTTATTGATTATATTATCATAGTTAAAATTTTCTCTTTTTTCTTTTTTTTCTTTTTTTTTTTTAAGTTCATTGAAGAAGTTTTATTTGCTTAGTAAGTTACTCCCACCTCTTTTTTGTTTTTTTGGCGGGGGATAGGGGGGGATATGACCACACTTGCACCGGAGATCATAGAAATTAAGGATCTACCACACCTTTTCTATTCGGCTTGTTTATTTTTTGAATTATATCTTTGTAAGTGAGCCATCACCATCATTTCCTAATGTTTGTTTTTTTTTTTTTTTTTAAATATCATGGCATATATATAAATTGAAGATCAAATGCATATATAATGAGAGAGAGAGATGTATTTGTAAGTTGTTATATTTTATATTATAACATGTCAATCTGTATCAATTTACATAGTTAAATCAAATGATGAAAACATGTTATTATTGTGGTCAAAGCTTTATAATTATTACCTATTTCTTTTATTTACTTTAGGATTTGGAAAAAAAGAGCATGCCCTAATAATAAGATTGAGCAAAACACGGTAGTCAGCAAAACTACCTAAAGATGCCATACCTGCATGTAATAGCTTGTTGGCTTGAAACGAACTTACCATTTTCATAAAATTTGAGTTCGCCCGGGGAAGTGGAGGTTCAAGAGCCAAAGTGTCAGCCAAATGCCATATCTCTGACAAGGGTATTTTCAGTCGACCTCCATACATTCAAATGTTCCTTCTTTTCATTTGCTGGATCCATGTTTATGAGTGGTCTATATATTAATTTCACAAATACATGCTTCTTAATGCCTGTTTTGATGGAATTCAGGCTCCAATACGGCTACCATGCTGGGTCTAATTTCCAATATCTCAGGGCTCATATGTTAGATATCTAGTCCATTCGTCGAGTAGAACACACCACGAACAATATTCATGTACTAAAAACCCAGGTGACACTCATCAAGCGAGCCTAACATGTAAGTTGATTTTGACAAATGGACCTTTCTTTTCTAAGCATCATTTTCTGGTAGAAATGTGATTTATCTCATCAGCGGCCCAAAAATATTTTTTTTATAGTCCAAGACATGTCCCCAATGTACATAACCTCAGGAAAATCTGGGCCTCTAGCATGTGTACCACCTGATGGTGGAAAACAGTACCTGCATGATAGTCGTGATGTGAAGCGGGCCCTCATACTATCAAAAGATCCGAAAGCCATCTAAATTCTAGAATGGGTTATTCGCATAGCACGCACATCCAAATTCTCTCTAAATGGACACACACATGCACTCTCTCTCCACCACGGTACTCAATGGAAGGATTGCATGCAACTAGTTGCAAGGTTGGCCTACCTCTCAACTGAACGTGGATTGCATATTGGTCAGCTAGTAGCAAGTTACTATTGGTTGGTGCTCTATGGACCCCACCATGATGTATGTGTTTTATCGACATGTCTATCCATTTTGCTGGATTATTTAAGGCATGAGCCCAAAAATGAAGTAGATCCGTATGTCCAGTATTACGACAACAGAATTTTTTGAAGAATATCAAAACCAGCTAGGTATTAAGGTAGGAACAGGTTCTATCTCTATCTCGTCATTAATTGGATCTGACTCATCTTAATTAGTTTATTTTTAATAAAAGAATAGGTAGATCATCTAGTAATTTACTCTTTGAATTAGTTATTTATCTTAAAAATGTACAGCTCATTTTTCATACTTCGGATGAAGCCGCTTGTTTCAATGTTACATGAAGCTAGCTTTCTTGTTCTTTCTACCATGGTCAGAGATCTACTAACAGTTCCAATTTCTACAGTTGCATCCGAATTGACATTTAGTGTAGATAATCGCATGCTGGATGACTATATGAGCAAGTTATCAACAAAGACGGTGGAGTGTTGTGTGTGCTTGAGGGATTGGTTCAAATTGGAGAGTAGAGAACAAAGCTTGATCTATGAAAATGCTCTTGGAGATAACATCAATAAAATAGGAATTTAGCAGTTTGTTTAATTCTACATTATATTTAATATTTTCTTTTTAGTTATAGTTTTTTTTTAATTATTATTGTTGTTGAAGAAATCTGGATTACTCTCTGCTCGGATCTCCGAACTTCAAGTCGCTTCAGAGTCCTGAACCTGCACAACAATGGTGAGCAAAGGAGACCATGGCTTAAACAGGGGACCCTCCGATGCCTAAGTCAGGTCAAGGGAATCTGAGTCTAAGTTGGGTTGAAGAGGGAGCGAGATATTGCGTACCTGTTTCCTCCCTGCAAGACACTACTTATACTCCCTCACCTAAGATGGGCATGTCCGCATAACTACGCGCATCATGGGGCATTTACCATGTCCCGCGGAAGATTCGGCTATCTTGTCGTCGTGCGATCATGCAGAAGTGGGCGATTGAGTAATCGTAGCTAATCTTGCAATAATGGGACAACTCGTGATCATCATAAGTAGACTCCGACCCAGGTCCCAAACCGGCTACCTCGTCGTCGGATCATTCCGAGCCGAGTACCGAGACCTCGGATCATTCCGAGATCCCGCTCCGAATCCTAAGTCGACGGCTTTCGTCTGGGAGCTCGGAGTAAGCGCACAATAACAATCGGATTGGGGGTCCAACCCTAGCCTACACTTGATTCCAAGTTGTCCTATGCTACGAGTTGGCTCTGGATTACTTCGGACTTCGGAGCTACGACATCTCTGATCTTCCCATAACAGAAGCCCCCTACTCCCCGAGTACGATTGCGGACTCAGAGAGTAAACACAAGCGGAAGATCGATAGCGTCCACAATTGTGCCCGTACGGTCGCAATCATGGTTTCCGTATTTAGATAGGTGCATACTCGGGATTTCCTGCACGGGTTAACCTCTAACGGGCGCGTGGTGACGATTAAGATCTCAAATCATCACAAAATCTATGATGGATTGCCACGTAAGCCACGGAGATGGTTGAGCGACGCTTCCACTACTCAGCGCTCGATGCCAGAGGCACGCGGCCTGGCAATGCTTGGGCTAGTGACACTCAGCCACGTGTATTCCGATCGGTTGCGGTCATCATATCTCGCTATTAATGCAAGAATCCTCCATGGGTTATAAAACCCCAACGCTCGAAAGCGCTTCTCATTTTCGCATTTTGAATCCGTGTTGTTGTGGGCTAGCTGAGGAGGCGATTTCCGGAGATGGCGATTTCCGACAAAGGCGATTCCGACCGACTAGTAGTTTTCGGTAGACGCGATTCCTGGTGACTGTTCGGTGAGTCCTCCCTTTCATTTTCGATTTACCATTATTTCCTTCTCTTTTGTGGGATGTCGAACGATTCAAATATGGTCTGAGGCAACTACGACATCGATGATGACTCTGGGCCGGGAAGCTCGGATGATAGAAGATGGGCCTCCGAAGTCCCCTTGAAGCAATACCCTTCTTCCCTCCGCCTAGGAGGGGCAAAGAAGCGGGGGCTCGGACGTGCCGCAAAGGCGGGAAGAAAACCTCTCGAGCCCCCCGAGACTTGACGGGGGGTGGTGTGGAGATGCCTGCGAGCGGGCGGGCTACAGAGACCATCTGGGGAGGCTTTGTACTAGTTGAGTCTCAAATGGGATGGATCAATCGGAGTTCGAAATCCCGGACTCCGTGTAGATCCGAGCGCCAAAGCCCCTCGATACCGCCGGAGTTCCTACCGAAGGGGAAGTTGCGATCTTCCTCTACACGCTGCAATATGGGCTCCAACTTCCCATGCACCCCTTCATCCGAGCCCTAACAGCCTATTTGGGACTGGCTCTAGGCCACTTTACCCCCCAACACTTGAAGGTTTTGATATCTTCATAAATCATCTGGCGCTAAGTCGGGAACCCAAAGTTGACACCAGAGGAGCTAATAAGCTTATACTTGGTCAAGCACGATAGCCAAGAGTCGTGGTATTACTTCGCGACTCGCAGCAGCAAAGGCTCAGGGTTGGTCCTACAACTTCCATCTTCTAATAAGGATTGGAAGAATAAATGGTTTTGGGCTTCGACTGAGTGGGAGGCGCCGACAATGGAGCTCGAGAACTTAAGGACTTGGGTTCCTACCCGATTTACCCTTCCAAGCCGGATCTTAAACAGTCTTCTCGCGATGCTTCCTTATCTACTGTGGTTTGACTGGAGCCTTCTTTTCATTTTTGTAGACTTCCCTAGGGGCTCGCCTGGCCAAAAGAACCAGATCGCCAAGGCCAGGGCACACTCGGAAGACCTACGCTCCCGATCGGGCCTGATCACTGCCGATAATCTTTATCGGTCCGGGCTCTGCAAGTCCAAGCCACTCCCCACTTCATTCAGTAAGTGCCCCTTTATTGTGATGAAATTAAAGGTCTCTCAGCTCAGACATTAACTTATTGTTCTATATGTAGGCATGGCTGAGGCCTTCGGATCCCGGAAGAGGAAGGCTGCTCCATCCGTCGAGGAGATGCTGAGGGCCGAACCACGAACAAAGACAACTGTTCGGAGGAAGCAGGTGACTCCTCGCGATGGGGGCCCCTTGGCCCCAATTTCTGTTGTTGCAGCTCCAACTTCAGCACACATTGCGGTTAGGGTCGTGGTTAGAATGCCTCAGCTCTAATTCCCCCTTTGTGGTCGTGCCTCACGTTCTTGATACACGCCACCACTCCCTGAACCCTGCATAGTCATCCCATCTTCTTCTGAGCGGGAGGAAGCCATTGGGATGGTCGACACGATGCTCTCTCCTCCCGAAGCCGGGAACGACCCCGGAGCTAAGGCCCAAGCTTCGGCAGGCAGCGGGACCGGAGCAGGGGGAGCGATGGAATCAGCTCAGGTCGGAGACAGTGGGGACGAACTTCCGTCGGGCTATCATATGTCGGGCTAAGTTCATTGGGCCACAAAGCATGCTCCTGAGAAGGAGATAGCAGCCCTTCTTACCAAGTCGGAGGAATCCTTCGTCAACGATATGGCCTCCGTCTTTTACTTGGTATTTTACTGACCTTTCCTGTCTTGATTATCTTCTCATCACGTCCATATGCTTGTATCCTTTATCATTATATATATATATATATATATAAATTTTTTACTTAGTCTGTGCCGAAGCTCCTGATGACTCGAGAGAGGTTGAGGGAGCTCACACGAAAGGATAAGGAGATAGCGGTTCTCAAGGGCGAGGTCGGGACTCTCCGAGAAGAGACTACGTTCCTCCGAATAGAGCAAGTGGAGTTGCGCCGACAGCTCGATGATGGAAAATCGCGAGAGCTGCAACTCTAAGGGGTCATCAACGACCTCTAGGCTCTATGTGCTGCTCCTGCGACCGAGCTGACCGGAGCGAGAGCCCACGCTGACGCGCTTGCTAAGGACAATGCCCGACCGGGAGACGTGCTTAAGCGAACCAAAGCCGATGCGGTGGAAGAATTGGGTTGAGCGGTAACGCAGGTAAAAAAAGCTCAACAAGCTGAAGATGAGGCCTCCTTGGCCTTGGCGGTGGCAACTGCAGTGGACGAGTTCAAGTCCTCGGAGGAGAGGACCGCTGAAGCCACCAAGTTCTATAACTGTGGCTTCAACGCTTACATCGACGCGGTCCAGGAGCTCTATCCGGACCTCAACCTTGAGCCTCTACTACCCGAGGACGCAGGGGAGAAGCCAGCTGGAGACGTCTGCCCGGACCAAGCCCCTGACTCTCAAGCTCCTCCTCCCCCGACAGAATAACTTCTGACATTCCTTCTTTTTTATACATTCCTTTTTTATAACTCTTCTAGACAATACTTTTAACGAATAATTTGGTGGATGATATATTTTTTAACCCTCTGAAGAGGGCATGATAATCATGGTTGATTTTTTAGATGATGATTGTTAGATATTAAGTTGTTGATTGCTGAACTGATTCCTTAGCAGGTCGGCTCACCTCAAGGCCGTTTTCCCATACTCAAGGGATTTAGGCCCCTTGACTGTTTTGTAGAATTCTATGATGTTGAAATTGTAAGGGCCAACCCCCTAGGGGGTCAATTCCTCTTACGAATGGCGAGCGGCTTTTAGTAGATCCGTCAGTCGGATGATGAGTCGACTCCTTTGTCGAAGAGTCGGGTCGTTCATGGGTTTTTCCTCCGAATATGAAGGGATGCCTTGGCGAACTTTTGTGGGATAACATACTAACCCCTTCTTTAAGGGATCAGTCCGTTAAGTCGGCCCCTGCTTGTGAGAGGCAACGTTTTATTAGTTGATAATTCGTTCAGGTAGATACGACGAGACATGGATTTTATTGAAAGCCTTAAACGCTAGTCGATCATAGATGTACACTTATTGAGGGCCTTCAGCTGCCATTACATCAGGGGTAGTAGACTTTCAGGTGCTCGGTGTTCCAGGGGTGGGGGAGCTGACAACCTTTAAGATCCTCCAAGTGGTAGGAGTCAGGCTTGGTTGATCGGACCACACGGTATGGCCCCTCCCAATTGGGTCCGAGTGCTCCAGCCCCCAGCTCTGCGGTGTTCTGGAAGACTCGGCGAAGGACTAAGTATCCTGGACAGAACTGCCTAGTCTTGACCTTGGAATTGTAAAATCGTGCCACCTGCTGATGCCGAGCGGCAACCCGGAGTCTGAAGATATCTCTAGTTTCCTTAAGTATGTCCAAGTTAGCTACAATCTGCTCAGTGTTTTGATCTTCCTGATAGTTCCTGACCCGAGCTGTAGGGAGGCCAATTTCGACTGGCACCATCGCCTCCGAACCATAGGAAAGTGAGAATGGGGTTTCCCCAGTAGATGACTGAGTCGTAGTCCTGTAGGCCCAGAGGACGAATGGGAGCTCCTCGGCCTAGTTACTTTTCATTTTTTCTAATTTTATTTTGAGATGGTACTTAATGACTTTGTTAACTGCCTCCACCTGTCCATTGGATTGCGGGTGCCGAGGCGAAGAATACGCGTTCGAAATGCCGAGCCCCCGACACATGCCTCGAAACTTGTCATTATCGAATTGTCTGTCATTATCAGATACGATAGTGCATGGGATTCCGAATCGGCAAATGATGTTCTTCCAGACAAAATCAACCACCTTCTGCTCTGTGATTTTTGCGACAGGTTCAACTTCGGCCCACTTGGTGAAGTAGTCAACTGCAACAATAGCAAACTTAACCTGCCCTTTCCCTGTGAGAAGAGGTCCGATGATGTCAATCCCCCATTGAGCGAACGACCACGGTGCACTCTTGGGAGTCATTTCTTCCGCAAGTCGCCTCAGAACGGTCGCATACCGCTGACACTTGTCGCACCTTTGAACGTAGTTTTTCGAGTCCTCCTTGATGGTCGGCCAGAAATATCCTTGGCGGAGTATTTTCAGAGCCAGGGCCCGACCACCAGAGTGATTTTCGTATATGCCTTCGTGAATCTCCCGAATCACGTAGTCTGCTTCATCGGGTCGGAGACACCTGGGGTAGGGCTGTGAATGTCCTTTTTTTATAAGATCTCGTCCAAGACTACATACCGTGCCGCTCTGACCCTCAGGCGCCTAGCCTCCAACTTATCCGAGGGGACCTCACCAAATGTGAGGTAGTTGTAAATTGGGTCCATCCAGCTCGGAGCATCTTCTACTGGGTTGACCATTTTCTTCTCTATTTGGTCAATGCTCGGATGTTCTATGAACTCCACGGGAATGACTCGCAGGATCTTCCCTTCCATGGCTGAGGCTAGCTTCGCTAGAGCATCGGTCCAAAAATTCTCCACCCTAGGAATCTAATGATAGTGCATCTCAAGAACCTTTCTATCAGTTTCTTGCTTCGACCAGGTAAACCACCATCCGAGTTTCCTTGGCTTCATATTCGGCAGAGATATGATTCACTACCAGTTGAGAATCACATCGTACCTTGAGAGACTGGACCCCCAGACTGGCTGTCAGCCTGAGTCCAGCCAGCAGAGCCTCATACTCCGCCTCATTGTTAGAGACCTTGAAACCGAGTCTGATCGCATACTTGATGGGTGTAGAATCAGGTGCGACCAGGACAATCCCTGCCCCAGCACGCTTGGCATTAGATGACCCATCCACATAGAGAATCCATCCCAGCTCTGATATTGTCTCTTGATTGCTTGGAGGAACAGGCGAAGGAGCCATCTTCGCTTCAACGCTAATCCCTTCTTCACTCGGAGCAGTGAACTCCGCAATGAAGTCGGCCACAACTTGGCCCTTAATCGCGCTCTTTAGTCGGAACTGGATATCGAACTCCCCGAGTTCGATTACCCACTTAGTTAGCCGACCTAACACTTCGGGCTTCTGGAGGACTTGCCTGAGGGGAGAGTCGGTCAAGACAATAATGGAATAGGCCTGGAAGTACAGGCGTAACCTCCGAGCCGAGACAACGAGACAGAGTGCCAACTTTTCCAGAGCCAGGTACCTTGTTTCGGCAAGTACCAATGCTTTACTCACATAGTATACGGGGTGCTGTTTGCCCCCCACTTCTCTAATCAGGGCCGAGTTGACGGCTGAGGCCGAGACCGCAAGATACAAGAACAAGGGCTCACCTTCTTCGGACTTGGACAGTAGGGGCGGTGAGCCCAAGTACTGCTTCAACTGCTAGAAGGCTTGCTCACATTTCGATGTCCATTCGGCCTTCTTATGACCCTTCAACTGCTGAAAGAAGGGGAGGCATTTGTCAGTGGATCTGGATATGAACCGCCTGAGTGCTGCTACTCGTCCAGTGAGGCATTGTATCTCTTTAATAGTCTGAGGCGAGCTAATATCGAGGAGTGCCTTGATCTTGTCAGGATTTACTTCAATGCCCCTCTGACTGACCTGAAACCCGAGGAATTTGCCAGAGCCAACTCCAAAGGCACACTTCGCAGGATTCAGCTTCATCTGGTACTCTCGGAGGATGGAGAAGGTTTCTCCGAGATCTGCTAGGTGGTCGGATGCCTTGGTGCTTTTAATGAGCATGTCGTCGACATAAACCTCTATAGTCCGTCCAATCTGCTTGGAGAACATTTGATTCACCAATCTCTAATGCGTGGCCTCGGTATTTTTCAGGCCGAATGGCATGACCCGGTAACAGTAGAATCCTTTGTCAGTGATGAAGGTAGTCTTCTGCCTGTCTGGGGGATGCATCGCAATCTGGTTATACTCAGAATAGGCATCTAGGAAGGAGAGTAGTTTATGCCCCGCTGTACTATCTACCAGCTGATCGATCCGAGGCAAGGGAAAGTTATCCTTAGGGCAGGCTTTGTTTAGATCCGAGTAATCCACATAGACCCGTCATTTCCCATTGGCTTTCTTGATGAGGACCACATTTGCGATCTAATCTGGATAGTGTACCTCCTCGATGAAGCCAACGCTGAGCAGTTTAGAGACTTCATCGGTTATGGCTTCATACCGCTCGGCATCGAATGGTCTCCTCTTTGTTTCACGGGTCTATGATCTGGGTCCACATTCAGCCTGTGAACCATGACATAAGGAGAGATCCCTGGCATATCCTCATGCGACCGTGCGAAGACATCTCTGTGTTGTTGCAGGAAGGTCAACATTTCGGACCGTTGCTCAGAATTTAACGATGTTCCGAGCTGAACGGTTTTGCTCTGATCTGTCTCATCGAGCGGTACTGTAACATCCCCAATTTTCACGGCCAGAGTTTGTACTTGTGCCCGAGGAAACTGGGTGTTAATTATAATGTACAAGCTGGATGCTCTGAAATCACACCCTATTTTTTTCGTTTGATTTACATCCAGATACATTCATGAAGGTAACATTCACAAGAATAAAACCAACTATATTGATTATATTTCATCAGAGTATAAAAGAATAATCAATGGCCTTCCCAATGGAAGCTTATTACATTTATCAAGTTCGCAGCGGAAGTATAAATCTAATTAAATAATCTAGCTTTGAATTCTTTTAACGTAGTCTTCTACAGGAAGCGGGCCCTCTAAGTCTTTAAACCTGTACGTCACGTGTATAATCTGTATGGTTGAGAGAGGGTCAATGCCCTACTCATAGTGAAGATTATCCTTTAAGATTAACAATAATTCAAGAGATTCACAAAAGTAATGTAAAGGGTTCTGATATGTCCCGTAGTCTACTAATACGAGGATATCAGAATGCGCAAACAACCTACATGAGATGCATGTCATGCTCCAAACCCAGAAATCGAATTTACAGAAATCCCGATCTCCGAATCCGGTCCGACAGCCTCCGCAGTACCCCATTCTCGGCTCCCAGCGTACATATGCCAAGTTCCGATCCTGGGATCCTACAAGGAGGATTTTTACAACGTACATTTATCTCGTAAGAAGCATAACCATAAGTTTACCCAAATCACAAGGCAACATCATCATCATATCCACTAATATAAACATTTGAGTACAATACTGAAAAAAAAAAATACATATGTCAGAAATCAAAAGCTCCAGAAGTCAGCTGCATGCTCTAAGCTCGACGCTGCTGCAACCTTAAACCACCTGTATGCATCTATCGTGCATAAGCTTATAGAGATCTTAGAGGGTGGTGTAAGTGTGTGCACAAGGTAACTGTCGAGTATTAAATACAATGTCATAATCATACAATATCGAAAATACTGGTAAGATCATGAATCATACGATATTAGAGTAAGCAAAAATACTGACAAGTCCATAAAGATATTATCAACCGCATTCAGGATATGTGATAAAAAGACACAGTAAACCAATGTCATATAATAGGAAAGTAATGTAAATCGGCCATGTAATGCGAAAACATAATGAACCAGATATCAGATATCGAGAATGCAATACAATATGCAATTTGGAAGAGTTACGAACACCATCAACCTCATCTAGGTCATATAAATACGGAAATATAGTAACCCGAAATGTCATATGTCATGGATGTAATGCGATATGCGGTGCGAATGGAATGAACATGCCAGAGTGTGAAGTCGGGATGATAGTACATAGTATCGCAGGTTGCGAGGTCCATCACAAGGGACTTCTATCCAAACTAGTTCTATACCTAATTTGGATATTCAAACTCAATGTGGTAAACTCCTAATTTCAGGTTAGTCACACGCCCCAACCGAAATCCAAGCCATTGCGAAGGTACACGTAACAAATAGTTGCGCACCATCAGCCCAAGTGGATAGTAAATGAATGAATGAATGAGTATGCAACTCCTGCTCAATAAGTCCACATATCAGTAGTATTCATCTCTGGGATCATCATCGGGGTTTAGTACACTCCAAATGGCACTGCCCCTCTCCCAGCAGCACAGTCCAAGTGAGCATAATAAACCTCACTATCTGTCTAGTCAATAGTCTACCAATACCTATCCTGCACGTCGATAGCGGACCCATTTATGAGATGGTCAAACTCAGCCTAGCTATGCCCCCTACCCTCGGGCGGGTAAGGCCACATTCCCTCCCAACCGACCACGATACAGTGGGAGACGCGGCCTCCTGGTATTTGGCCCTTATGCGCTCATATATATATCCACGATACGTTGGAGCGTCCTCTGGTACCAAGAGGGTTTAGGAATTTTTACCCAAGGCCATCTATGACAGCCCGATGCTAGAATAAATTTCTGGTGTCCCGTCTAGCCATCCACGATATGCCTGTGGAGGTTACGGCCCTGATGTCGCTAGGGCACACAATGTAAGATGCATGAGTCATACAACCTAGTCGTGTATCAATCCTGCGCATACCGTACGCTCGTGTGAGATAACCTCCGCCTTTCAGGGAGTCTCATAACAATCTATCCAATGACATATGCAATGGTCAACCACATCTCATAATAAACATGTAGATGATGCGTATGGAGATGAATCATGATGATATGTTGTCACATACTCATAATCGGTATCAACAACCGGCATCAACAATGGACCTCGACAATGTGGACATTTAACCAACATTACTTCTAAGGAATGGCCCACATAGAGCCAAACATATAATGGGCCTACGGCCTCACACAAAGGCCTAACATACAACACAATGGGCATTACTCAAGGGCCACATATACACAATAGGTGGGCCCTGCACATGGGTCTCGAATACATCAAATAAGTCATGCATCATGGGCCTAATACACATCACAATGGGCCTTGCCCATGGGCCACGAATACATCACAATGAGCCTTGCCCATGGGCCTTAAATACATCACAATGGACCTTATTACATAGATCTCTTATTCATCACATTAGGCCTTAAACACAGGCTGAATACACATCACAATAGGCCTCAACTACGGGTCGCGTATAAATCACATAGGTCTCGACAATCGGCCTCGGCATTCGAAATCGGCCTTAACAATCGGAATTGACACTCGAAATCGGCCTCGATACTCGGCCTCATGTACATCAAATGGGTCACAACAATCGGAATCGGTAAATCGGCCACGTCAATCGGAATCGACAATCGGTCACGATAATCGGCCTCGATCGCTAATCGGCAATCGGCCACGACAATCGAAATCGATCAATAATCAAAAATCGGTAAATCGGCCATGTCAATCGGAATCGATCAATAATCGACCTCGATGGATTATCAGCAATCGATAATCAGAAATTGGTAAATCGGCCACGTCAATCGGAATCGATTGATAATTGACCTCGATCGATTATCGGCAATCGATAATCGAAAATCGACAAATCAGCCACGTCAATTGAAATCGGCCTCAAGACGGGGTTCATAGATGGATGGCCGATGATGGTCCAAGCAATATCAATGGGGCCCATTCATTTCGGGTAACCCACTAGAGGATGACGAAAATGGGCCTAACCAGGCCTAAAGGAAGGTCACAATATGGACATTTAACCGTCACTACCCATCAATGCGGACATTTAACCAACATTGCTCCCAATGAGTGGCCCACATAGAGCCAAATGTATAGTAGGCCCGCGACTCACACAAAGGCCTAATATACATCGAATGGGCCTCATACAAGGGCCACATATACACCACATCGGGCCTTGCCAAATGGGCCACAGATACTTTACAACGGGCCACATACCTGGGCTTATATACATCACAATGGGCCGCATCTTATGGGCTGGAAATACATCTCATTGGGCCCAACCAAATGAGTCTCAAATACATCATGCCAGGCCTTATCATATGGGTCACAATTACATCATAATAGGCCTCATATCTGGGCCTCAAATATATATCACAATGGGCTACGACCCATGGGCCTCAATATACATCAGTTGGACTGCATCAATGGTCGCACCAATAGGCCTAACATATATCACAATGAGCCACTTAGTGGGCCACACCAATGGGCCTAACATATATCACAATGAGCCGCTTAGTGGGCCGCACCAATGGGCCTAACATATATAACAATAAGCCGCTTAGTGGGCAGCACCAATGGGCCTAACATATATCACGATGGACCTTATACATATCAAGGTGGGCCCCATCAAATGGGCCTCATATACAGCAAATGGGCCGAGCAAATGGGCCGAGTCAAATCGGTCGACTCGAATGGGTTGCACCAATCATCCATCAATGAAGATCATTAAAGAGCATTAAATAAATAAATAAATGAATCATATCCAAAGATCATCTGGACCATACTACAACTAACAGTGGTGATATTAATTTCCCACTTTCAAATTTCAGTGGGCCCACCACCACATTTAATTTCCATCCAGACTATTCTCATGGTCACAAGGACCTGGGGAGAAACAAGTATCATATTGATCCAAAGCTTTTATAACCCAAAAGGGGTTTCAATGGTAGGCATTCACTCCACTGCTTTCTATAGTGTGGTCCACCTGACAACTGGATATGTCTCATTTTTGCCTCAAGCCATAAAATGAGCTTGCCAAAAGGATGGACGGTTTGGATGCAGCACATGCATCATGCTGGGTCCCATAGATGGACAACATGGATACAAATATACATCACGGCGAACTCCACCTTTCCAGCTTGCTGGAAGGCGTGGATACAAACATACATCACAGTGGACTCCACCTTTCCAGCTTAATGGAAAGCGTGGATACAAACATACACTAGTGGGTCCCACGTGGGGCCCACCATAACGTTTGTTTTCCATCCAATCTGTTGGTAGGGTCACACGGACCTGGATGAAAAAGAAAAACAAATTTCATATGATCCGAAACTTCTGTCCCAAAAGGGTTTTAATGGTAGCCGTTCAATCTCACTGTTTCCTATGATGTGGGCTACCTGAGCCACGTATACAGTTGTATTTTGGAGGGGGCCCCCACTGCCCTAAGGGGCCATCAAGTGCATGGTGTGGATGTTTAAAAACATCATGGTGGGGCCCACGCATGGGACCCCTTCCCCGCCTCCAGCGTCCCAACGCAGCAGGACGCTGCTACACGTCAGCAGCGCCTGCTGCCCAAATATTTATTTTTTTTTGAAAAATTATTTTCCTGTGGTCTTTCACAGGTGGGGCCCGCATCAGGGAAATCCGACCCAGCCGTTGGATTCCAGGGCTCAAGACAGACCCATCAAGCCCAATATTCGGTATATTTTGGCGTATAGAAACAACAGGGTGGATTTCAATGGTAGAAAATATTGTCTTCTATGCTATGGCCTGCTAGAAAATTGGATCAGCTTCATTTTTCGGCTCAATGCATAAAATGAGTTGGGAAATAGGACGGACAGCGTGGATTAAATCCATACATCAAGGTGGGGCCTGCATGAGCGGTCCACCCCAAAATTAAAAAAAAAATCTCTTTTTTTTCTCTTTTTCTTTTTTTTCCTTGCATAGAGTACACCTCACTGTCTGTTCAACTCTAGGGAACACGTCCAGCGTCCTTGGACGTAGGACAGACGATGTTTATATACCATTCATCAAGGTGGGTCCCACGTGTGGGGACCAAGGCTGGTGGGTCCCACGTGGACATGGCCCCCTTGATCTAGATCAATCTGGTATTTGTGTTTTCCCATTGCCAAAAGGTAGGGCCTACATGGTTTAGACGGTTGTGTGGTCAGTTGATGGATGGTTAGATATCACCTACACTCATCATGTGGGCCACAAAATAAAGGAATGAGAGAGAGAAAAAAAAATGAGAGAGACGGTGATAGAGGGCCCCGCCACTATGGGTCCCTCATGAATACAACACATACATCATGATGGGTCCCACCAATAAGTGAGCCCTAAAATAAGAATTAACGGTGGATCACCCACCTGTCGGCCTTCTTCTTGGTCCCTTAGCCTCCTTAGCTCCTTGCCTTTAACTTTGATAGAGGTTAATGGGTATTGGAAGGTTGGGATGGGAGATGAGAAAGTGGGCCACACTTGGCTTAGGAGAGAGGAGCTTAGACGTTTGAAATTCTTAGTTGCTTGGGAGGTTTGAGAAGTGAGAGAGAGAAAGAGGTGATGGGATGATGTAAGGAGAGGTATGGGTTTATTTAAAAATTTGTAAAAGAGGAATGTTGAGGGGAGAGAGAGGGTTGACTTGTGGGAAAAGAAGGAGTGGTCACTTGTACTTGTTATTGGGTGAGGTGGCATTGAGGTAAGGTGGTGTACATGACTTGATTTGATGGGACATGTTGTAGAGATTCCCTCGAAATTCGCAATGCATGGCGTTTTTTTGGAATGAACGCGGACCCACATCTCCTGGCCTAGGTATCGGTTCGGTGCAAGAGTCGTGGCGACGATGCGGTCGCTAAGGTGTAAATCTCAGGTCGAGCCAACTTCTGTATGCAGGACTCGACTTAGGTTCGCGCGCAAACGTCGATTATATGTCGCAGATTGTCGGAATTCGATGGGAAGGATCGCGGAAGTCAACGAAACAGTACGGACTAGGATACGGGTCTTACATGCATGTCTAGTAAAGTAAGTGGGGTTCATCATACGTAGTGATCATCACATTGTGGAATACAATTTATAGATAACCGGCTCGACCCAAATCTCACTATACGGATATTCGCCGGCATGGCCAACGCTACCATGGATTTACAAGAACTCCTCAGAGCGCACAACACATGGGCTGGGTGAATTACGTGACATGATTTGTTCATGGAGCGACTATTTACGACATCCAATCCCAAGATGATGTGGAACTACATTAGAGAATTACCCGCATTGAATTTATGCACCACTATCCAAAGGCTCAAGGATTTACGTGCCCCAAGAGGGTCTCTACCCAGAGCACATTACGTTTCTGATAGAATATTTAGATCACTAGTTGTGATACAACTTACACATCACTTGCACTTACATAGATAAATTGAATCTTAAAACATATAACTGAATCTGAATCATGAAGGATATAAACGAAATTATGGAGGTCCTGGAATAACAAGACCCATGCCCAACCCGTAAAGAGAAACAGCACGAGGCCAAAATAATAAAGAGAAGAGCGACAAGGGTCAACTCAACACAAGTGGCGATAGCCAATCATAATAAGAGGAGAGTGACAATGGTCAACTCTATAATAAGGAGGGTGGCAATGGCCAACTCAAACAAAGAGACGAGTGGTAGAGCCAACTCAAATAAAGAGACGAGGCAGGGGTAAGGCTTGCATCCATGACCTCACATAAATCCAGAGAAATCCCTTATATTTGACATCATGTTATAAACCCAAAGGGCCAATAATGGTAATGATAATAACTGAATCAATTGATAGGATAATTCCCAAAAACATATAAACAAGAGAGGCAGGATGATTCACATCATGAGAGGAATGAAAAAGGCAAGATAATTCACATCATTAAAGGTAAGAAAAGGCAAGATAATTCTTATCATTAAAAGTATGAAAAGGCAAAATAATTCACATCTTTAAAGGCTTAAAAAGGCAGGAGAAATATAATAACTTAAATTAGTGTAAGCTTAAAGGATAAAACCCTCACCTCTAATGTTGAATCCCCTCGAGTGTTGTTTGAATGCCGTAGGATTGAATTCTAACATAAATTTAAACAATTCGTGCGGTTAGATGGCTCCTATGGTTAAAATCAAGGACTAATACTTGCCCTAAGATTTAAGTTTAGAGTTAGATTTACAGTAGTTATGAATTTCATGTGAGGGTTTTTGGTAGATAAGTGAATTATTTTAATTAGTAATTAACTTCAACCAATGAAACTCGGAATTCACATGCTAAGTCAACACAGTTGGACTTAGCTAGGATGAGATCTACAACCGTTGTTTTGAAGTTAGATTTTGAACAGAAATTAACTGAGGATTGTTAAGGAAATATGTGGATGATCTACTTACCTCTGGGCGTTGGGTTCAACCTACGACGCTTCCTTTCTCTCTCTCTTTCTTTCTCTCCTCTTTCTTTCTTTTCTTTCCTTCTTCCTCTTTCTCTTTCCCTCCTGGACGTGCACTGCCCTTTTATAGGGTTCAGCGCACCTTCCAGATTCTCCGGTTCGTAGTCCGTTATGCGACAGAACTCCCTTGCGCCGCAGTTTTTGGAACGGATTTGCGTCAGTCGTCACAATTGATACTTATACCGAATAACCCACCCGATCAGCCTTCTTGGGGGTGGTCGGTCCCTTTTCTTCTCGGGTTTGAATGACCATGATAGGCCCGAAACTCCTCACCCAGTCTCTGCTGCGACGTGGAGTGAGATCTGTCCAAACTCCTGTCGACGTAACTTGCGGACAAGGTTACGGTCTGTTCGAAGGTGGAGAACCTTGGGGTTTGATCGGAATTGCCCCAGGAATGTGATGGACGGTTCCAATCATCCCTACAGACAGTGATGGGTCCTCGGATTCATTCCAGCGGACGGCCTGCGAATCCTCCATCTATGGACGCTTTCTTCCCCATTTTTCCTATCCAATCTGGTATCGAAAGTGGGGCTAGGTTGGGTTTCCTTGCCTTCATCATCAGGTGAATGGTATGGATCTTCCAATGGGACCGTGATGGTGGGCCACCGCTCGTCCCAGCGAACGATGACGTGCGGTGCGAAAGCCCTTTTGTAGACGAGTCGGGTCAACGTAAATCTTGACCAACTCCAGTTTCGGCGTGGCACAGGTGCACGTGTACTCGTACACACAGCCATGATCTCAGGGCCCACAGGGATGTGTGTTATTAAATCTGCACCATCCATTTGTTTGTTCATGCATTTTAAGGGTTGATCCCAAATTTGAAGGATATCCAAAGGTCAGGTGGTCCCAAATAGACGGTTACAGGCCTTTGCCTCAATTTGAGCTACTTCTATGATGATCTAAGGGTTGAAATTTGATGTGTATGGTTATCTTATGATTTAAAGGGATGTTATAAAATTTTACCTGAAACGGATCGTGAGAACCATGTGTTCTTGAATTCAAGGGTTTAGCTTAGGGCATTTTTGTAATTATTGTTGATCATAGAGTTTTGTGAAATTCAATGGTTCTATAGGCTTGTATGCACTTTTCCAAGTATGTCTTACAAATAGGCTTTCATTTATATCGTTGCGGATAGTTGGCTATTCACTAATTTACTTGAGGGAAATACATAAGTCAAGTCTCATGATGGATGATCTAGTCATTAAAATCAACGGTCAGACGTCTTGATCTATGAACGAAGATCATTCCCAATGGTTAGGTTAGCGTCAGGGCAAGGATGTAAGGCTAGGTTAGATAGATTGGTACTGTACCCATGTACATAATAGTTTAAACTTTAAGGTAACGCTCGAGAACTTTCAATACTCGGTATCAAAAAGTTGGGGGGGTTACAGGTACTGCCTCCAAGTCTTCCCAGATGAGTCCTCTGTAGGTCCTTTGGGATCGAGGACATTGATGGTGAGGGCTTGCTTCATTGACCATTTCTTTACTGCTATCGTATAACATTTCCAAGCCTCGCACTAATCGCCTCGAATGTAGCCTATTCCGCCCTTAGCGGGAAACTTCATCATCAGATGGTAAGTGGAGACGACTGTCCTCATTGCATTGAGAGAAGGTCTGTCCAGAATGACGTTATGCACTGACGATACATTAACGACAAAGAAATCCGCCAGGAGGGACTTGATGCCGTCCTTCTCCCGCGGTCACAGGGAGGGAGATGGCTTCTTCGGAGATCACCCTTTCTCCGGCAAAGCCGTGCAGGGGGTCTTCACAGGTCTGAGGCGCAACCTTGGAATCCTCATTCTTTCAAAAGCTTCGAAGTAGATAACATCAGCTGAGCTTCTGGTGTCGACCAGGATGCGATACACCTTGTGGTTGGCTATGATTATAGTCACTACTAAGGCGTCGTCATGGATTGATGGATTCTACGCGCATCATCTTTCGTGAAGGTCAGACTGCACGGGCTGACCCGGAGTTCTTTGCTTGGCCTCTCGGTCATGTGGATGTAGTGTTCTGGATCAGACTTCCGAGAATGAGCTTTACGGGCCCTATTTGAGTCTCCTCCACCGGATGAACCACCAAAGATGGTACGGATTTCAGTCGGCTCTTCTGCAGTATTGTTCGGCTGCTCTCATTCTTCTCTCCTAGCTGCTCTCTCTTCCTTGGTATATTGGCACAGATGACCCTTACGGATACGGGTCTCGATCTCATCTTTGAGATCCACGCAGTCGGCCATATTGTGGTCGTGATCACGATGAAAACGACAATACTTGCACTTGTCTTGATGAGCTGGGTCGGCCTTCATGCAAACGGGCCAATTCAGGAGCTTCTGGCCTCTGATGTCCAGTAGTATTTGTTCAGTACATGTGTTGAGGGGAGTGTAGGAACGGAATTTGACCTCAGGTTTTTTGCTCGGACGACGATCTCGAGGAGCGCGGTCGTCTTGTTTTTTACTAGACGACTGGGGTTCTTCGTTCCTCGGCCTCTTCCCCTTGTTAGTCAGCTCTGCTACTTAAACATTTTTGCGAGAGTTGGAGAATTCCTCGGCGTTAGTGTATTTCTGAGCTCTGGTGATGAGCTTAGCCAACGTCTTCGGCGGATTCTTTCCAATGGAGAAGGTGAACTTTCCCTCTTTCAAACCGCTAAACACAGCAGAGAGCGTCATTTTTCGTCGTATTCCTCCACCTGTAATGCGTCCTCGTTGAAACGGGCGATGAAGTCTTTTAACGATTCTTTAGGCCCTTGCTTGATGGTGAACAGATGAGTATTCGGCTTCCGACTCTTCTTACCACTTATGAATTGGGTAAGGAATAATTTGATGAGCTCTGCAAAGGAACCAACGGAATTGGGTTTGAGTTGTCGGTACCAACTCTGAGCAGATCCAGTGAGCGTGATTGAAAACCCTCTGCACATCATCGCGTCCGTTGCTGTCTGGATTTGCATCCACGAGCAATAAGCCTCTATGTGCTCAGACGGGTCGCCAGACCCGAATTATTGGATGACTGGAGGTATCCGGAACCTCTGTGGCATCACCTTGCTCATGATTGTAGAGGTGAAGGGAGGTTCGGTCTCTTTCATCATCGCTTGAACGGCGGTGGGAACTAATGAAGGCTGTTGATTCTGTTCTAGTATTAGAATCTTATTATTGAGTTATGCAAACCGTGTCTCCCACGGATCTTTAATTTCAGCCACTATCTCTTGTGTAGCCTCCACCTCAGGAGTTCTTCTTCCCCTCCTCCTTTCTAACTCATGACTGAGATTCGTCGGTGTCAGAGCCGAGGTGACCGAGGCATTCGTCGGAACTCGAGTCATTGTGTTCCAAGCTGGAACTCGGTTTTAGGTCGGGGGAGGATTCTGGACTGAAACTGGAACCCAAGCAGATTGATGTTGAGTTCCCTCGGGTCTCATACTCTGCAGCGTTGACTGGACTTCCACCACTGGTCCGACCATTTCCTGAACGGGATGCGACTACGGCTGCTGCTCCTATCGCTGTTTCATTTGATTAATTTCATCACGTAGGGCTTGTATTTCGCTTTGCATAGCTCGATACTTGCTCGCCTAATTGCAAGAGCGCTGGGAAGGTCCTGGGGCTGACTCAGCATGAAGTAGTGAGGAAGACCGATTCTGATCATTCTGCTCCGATTCCACAACCGCGAATTTCTTCTTTCCTCTTGCCATTGTACTTATGAATAGAAAACTTACTTTTCGTATCAGATTCCCACAGACGGCGCCAAAAATGTTGCTGACGAAATTTGGATTACTCTTCGCTTAGATCTCCGAACTCCGAGTCGCTTCAGAGTCCTGAACCTGCACAATAATGGTGAGCAAAGGAGACCCTAGCTTAAACAGGGGACCCTCCGATGCCTAAGTCAGGTCAAGGGAATCTGGGTCTAAGTTGGGTTGTAGAGGGAGAGTACGAGATATTGCGTACATGTTTCCTCTCCTACAAGACGCTACTTATACCCCCTCACCTAAAATGGGCATGTCCTCATAACTCGGCGCATCATGGGGCATTTACCACATCCCATGGAAGATCCAGCTATCCTATCATCGTGCTGTCGTGCAGAAGTGGGCGGTTGAGTAACCATAGCTAATCGTGTAATAATGGGACAACTCGTGATCCTCATAAGTAGACTCCGACCCAGGTCCGAAACCAGTTACCTCGACATCGGATCATTCTAAGCCGAGTACCGAGACCTCGGATCATCCAAGATCCCGCTCCGAATCCTAAGTCAACGGCTTCCATCTGGGAGCTCGAAGTAAGCGCACAACAACAATCGAATTGGGGGTCCAACCCTAGCCTACACTCGATTCCAAGTTGTCCTATGCTATGAGTCGGCTCTGGATTACTTCGGACTGAAAGTGCCCTGGTTTGTCAACTAGCGTGAGTGTTGAGTCAGTTAGACTACAGAGCCTGGTAGGAAGATCAATTCAAGCGTCTGCCTCAACCGGGTGTGTGCAAGCTCGCCACAGGTAAATCTGAGTCTCACATCCCTTGTCCCAAATCACCAGGTAAGCTACAACCCTTAAAACAAACTAGAACATCTTAGGGTTTTTTTGGGTAAGAAAACTTTTTCAAAAATCAGAAAATTCTCTAAGTTTTCTTGCCTTGTCGATTTTATTGATACACATCTCAATATGATCGACCTGCTCTGTCGAGTCATCGATGCTTCATCGATACTATCGAAAAGATGACCAAATATGTCCAGCAACCTTATACACATCTGGACGGAATTATCGATATATCGATACACCTATCGATACCATCAATATTCAAATCTCGAGTCTATCGAAGTTGACTCGATCATATCGACAGGTAGATTTCTGACGCCCATGTTTTTTCTTAAGAATATCATATAAGCATCGATATATCGAAGCCTCATCGATACCATCGAAATTCAAACCTCGATGATATCGGAAGGCCTTCGATGATATCGGTCTTGGACGCCAAGTTCTCCAACAAAATATTTCAAGGTGGTTTATTTATGATCGGGGGTCACTCGATAGAATCGATATTCAAATATCGATGATATCAATGCCGTATCGATTGCATCGAACATGGATCTAAACTGTCCAGCAAGCTTTATGAAAAATCCTTTTGATTTATCGATACATCAACACAGCTATCGATATCATCGACATTTAAATTTCAATGATCTCGAAGGTCCCTCGATCATTCATGAAAACCTGAAATATTTCTAGTCAAGTCTTTCTCATTTTTTAAGTGTCGATGGATCGAACCTATCATCAATGGAATCGGAGTTCGAAATCCGATGACATCGACAATCGTTTCGATTCATCAACCAGCTAGCAAAAGGTTTTTAAAAGCGTATGACATTGAGTTCGAGTCATCGAGAGGACCATCGATCCTATCGAGAGTATACGCTCGATGATATCGAACTTGCTCGATGATATCGAACTCTATCATAAATGTGACCGTTTTATATCCATTGGAACCTTTTGCTTATTAAAAGAGGACTTGTCTATTGTTGCCGTGAGAGAAAGAAGAGAGTGCTTTTGAGTGTTTAACCTTAGATCTTATACCCAAAGCCCTTTCTCTCAAGGGAGTTCATCCTCCAATCCACCCTCATCACTGATATTCAATAGAGTGGATTGGGGAATGAACTTCGGCATTCAAGGATCCTCCAGCTACTACCTTAATGGCAAATCATTAAGCTGGGATGCCTTGAATGCTTAGATGATTGAAATCGCTCTATCTTCCTTATAGGGAAAAATTTTTAGAGTAGGATTTCATCATAACCTTGACCCAATCCGTCGTCATGTATTGATACATCTTTTGAGTTGCGGATCAAGGAAGCCGAAGACTCTTCATCAACAAAGGAGGAGATCTTCGTCAACGTGCTTAAAGGGACTCATATACTTATCTGTAAGTATCTAGAATCCAGAGGACACTTGTGATCATTCCTTTTTAGGATTGGATCTTAGGTATTTCTCACCCTTGAAAACCCTCGTATGAGGCCTCCGGTGGGAGTATACGTATTGGGTGCGCTGTGTGGACCCTTGCTCTGTGGAGATCATAAACATCTGGTTGAAGGTGAATCAGTCAAAACCTTAGGTTTGAGGTGAACCGTGTGAAACCTCGGGTTAGAGGTAAACCGCGTAAAACCTTCGTTAGGGTCTTATGGAAGATTCTTGGCCAGTATGCCTAAAAGCGGGTGTGTTGTGTTGACCCTTGCTCGTAAGAGCATAAACAGTCAGCCTCAGTGTAAGTTGTAAAGGTTGAAGGTGAACCTGATTTAAAACCTTAGGCTTGAGGTGAACTATTGTGAAACCTCCTCAGTAAAATCTGGCACACTCAAAGGTTGAGTGCGTCTGCCAGGAGTGGAGTAGACTGATTGTCGAACCACTATAAAAATGACTGTGTTCGAGATTGCTATTCTTCTGATTGTGTGATTTACTTTAATATTTACATATCTAGTATCTGAGATCACACCTCACACACATACACAGTCATATCCATCATAAACTAGTTAGCATAATGTTCACTTCTTAAATAGTTTGTGATTGGATCCTCTACTAGGCTTGGAAGCCAGTAGAGTTATTTTTTGAGTAATCCTAATATGAGCTTGTTGTTAGGATTAGTGCAATAGGATTTTAAATAAATCATATAAACCTTAAAAAAGTCTTATTCACCCCCTTCTAGAACATATTGGCATATACCTACTTCAACTAAAGCGGACTTCACCGCAATTTCAGAGACTTTGGAGCTGTGACATCTCTGATCTTCCCATAACAATTATTATTATTATTATTATTATTATTATTATTATTATTATTATTATTATTATTATTTATTTCTTATAGAAACCTTAAAAAATGTATTATTATCAAGTAAATTTTTTTTCTACCTGTTAATCGTTATAGGTGAGCAGGTGCCAATCTAGTTGGGATGTACTCAACCAATGATGAATTTTGTAACCTTCATTTTAACATTTGATCCACATATAAACAAAGCTTACTTTTTCAGTATATCTGTGTGTTCACCTTCATTTTGAATGGTCGGATAGGCATGGCCTAGTACGACACGGCATGTTATGCATGATAGATATGTTAGCAAGTTAGGCCGGTGGGTCATTCCGGACCTCACCTTTCAAAAAAAAAATGGCACGACACGGCAAGGCACAAATCGTCATCCAGCATGACCCATTTACACCCGTAGGTGATGGGCCTCCTAATTCAATTTGAAGGGTTGTCAACAGGCCAAACCTAGGGTTGACCTTAACCCAGATTTTGAATTGTTTTGGACTGGGCCTATTCAAAATTTCACTTTTGGTAGCCCCAAGCCCGACCCATTGACATCCTTTTAGCTAGTACATGAAGCCCACATGCATGCATGAGATCCAGAAAGGGGGCACGACTTCGGTGGATCCCTGAATTCCCAGGGGCGGGGGATCCTTGAAGGTGGGGCCCACCGTAATGTTTATCCATTACATCCATGCCATCCATCCATATTGAAAACTCATTTTGAGGTAGATGAAGCATATCTAAATCTTATGTGGACCATAGTACAATAAACATTAATAATTGACCGTTAAAAACTTCTTGTGGGCCACAAATGTTTTGGATCACAACCAACCCATACACAATACGACCTAGTAAATGAACAATTCAGATGATGTATCTATGTGCCACATGTATAGATATAAATCGATTGAACTAACTTGGATACAATTGATAGCACCGGATAGTTTCCGATAGTTTCATGCCATCCTTGGAGCTTTTCACAGTGTACTCTGTCTTCAGTATGAATAAGTGAGGCCAAGATCCTCTAATTGTTGCGAAACACACACATTTCCCTTCTATGTGCAAATCAATGGGATCAACAATATAAGAGATTTAAAGGATGGAAATCACTTCTACCACAAACAAGCAAATTATCAAACGTGTAGGATGCAAGAGACACCAAGATTTTTTACATGAAAAACCCTCCGATGTGAAGTGAAAATCACAAGACCAAGTCTGACACAAATCCACTATAATCAAAATAATGGAAGTATAATTATCAAGAGACGTCTCTTGGAAATCCTAACTATATCACTCAAAAGGTGGATTATAATTAATAACATGAAAAAATAAAAATAAAAAAATCTCACAAACTAGGGATCGTAAAAAATCCCCAACATAACTCTTAAAGAAGACAATCGAAGAAACCGACATTGTGGATGAACCCTCACGAACCTATATGTTAAGATTTTGATGGTAGAAAGCTCTTGATCTTCTTCTTCTACAAAACCCCATTTTCTCCTCTTTCTCCTTTTTTTTTTTTCTTCAAGAAAGAAAAATCCCAAATGTTGCTCGAACTCACTCTAAATAAAGGAGCCAATTTTCTCTTATTTTACTTGCTTGGCCAAAAGACTAAAATACCCCTCACACACATGTGGCAAAGAAAACACTACTTAAGCCACACATTTGGGAATAAAAGACTACTTAGGCCCACACATGTGGGTACCTCCACATGAGGAGGGACCCCAACATTGATCTAGACCAATTCATTTATCATGACCCACCTTAATGGACCATCCACATAATTCTTCCTTGTTGGAAACAACATAGCCACCCATGTTGACCCTTTCTTTAGTGGAATGTGGACATTGGTGTATTTCTATTTTAAAAGACGACGGACTTTTCTTCATTCATCCAATTTTAGAAGACATTAGTAGCCGTTCAAAATATCAAAGTGTTGACAATGGAAGCGGATTGTGTGTGACCCCGGGCACAAAGATATACTTGTGCCTGGGTCCATGTGGGGCCCACAAAGATGTCCGTGACAAATCCACGTTATCCATCTGTTTTAAAGACCACAATAGAACATGGTTTTAAAAATAAGGCAAATCTAAAAATTAGGTGGACCACACCAAAAAAAGTGGGAATGAAAACATTCACCGTTGAAACCTTCCTAGAGCTAACCATGATGTTCATATGTCATCCAAACCATTCATAGGGTTACTACTAGTCAGATAAATTATAGGCACAAATATCATCCTGATATAAGACTTTTGTCACCCCAAGGAGTTCAATCCCCACTTTTTCGTGTGGTATGGTACACATGAGTTTTGGATATGCTTCATTTTTAGATTCATGTCCTATTGTGATCTTGCAAAACAGATGGACTGAGTGAATTTGTCAAGTACGGACATCTATGTATTGCCAAACAGTTTCGGGCATACAAGAACGTAGCTGTGCCGGGGTGACAACTAGGTGAAAGCCATGTGTCATGCCAATCATAGAAATTATAGAGGGAGGGGCGCATCAGTTGGGGATCGTGGGACCTACCTTGATGCATATTTTGTATATCCATACCATCTATATGTTCCTCTAGCTTATTGTAGAGCATGATCCCAAAAATGAAGCAAATCCAAATTTCAGGTGGATCACAACATAGGAAACAATGGCAATTGAATGCCCACCATTAAAAACTTCCTAGGGCGCATTGAAATGCCCACCATAATGTCTATTTTTCATCTAACCTGTTGATAAGGTCAAGGAGACCTGGATTAAGGGAAAATAAATTATCATATTGATCCAAAACTTTTATGGTCCACAAGAAGTTTTCAATGGTCGTTTCCATGGCACAGTCCTGAGAATTGGATCTGCTTTGTTTCTTAGGTCATGCCCTAAAATAAGCTAGCAAAACGAATAGATGGTGTAGCAAAACGGATGGATGGTGTGGGTATACAAAATATATATGCATTAAGGTGGACCCATGATTAGGGACGCTCCTAATCCTCTCTCTCTCTCTTAAGTGTATTACCCGTGCCCCTTATTGTTGGAAGCTGCGTGGGGCCATAGAGATGCCCTTGCAAATCCACTGCCTATAAATTTTTCAAGACCACAATAGTACAGGAGTCTAGAGATCAGGTGTATCCAAAACTCATGTGGGCCATACTACACGAAGGAGTTAGAACACCCACCATTTAGAACCTTGTCGGAGACACAAAAGTTTTGTATCACGAAGATATTATGCCTATAGTTTATCTAAGTTGTAATAACACTTTGGATGGCATATAAACATCATGGTCAACACCAAGAAGGTTTCAACGGTGGATATTTCCGTTCACGATTAGGGCGAGATCAACATAGCATTCATCCATTCATCATATAGTTATAGGATCATACAATACTTGTGATTCATCGAGTATCATAAAGTGATACAGCCATAGCCGTTTGCTCTTATCACTATTATTTAATACATGGGTGGTGATCAATATCCTTTTGCAAGAATTGGGATTTTTTATTGAATTAAGGACAAGATATTATGCATTTTCATACAATTCCATCTAACTAGACATCCTAATGAGGCATCAATACCGATTTGTACTTGGATGCCGTTAGTGTGGAATTATGTCGCTAATGCACGATTATTCTTTAATATCTATAGATAAACCTCTGTGCCGCCCGGGGCTGTGTGAGGCCCACAAAGATCACTCTGATCAAATCGACTCCGTCCATCCCATTTAGAATAAAATATAAATTTTGGATCCTAAAAATCAGGAATATCCAAAACTCAAGTGGGACACACCAATAAAAACAGTGCGAATAGCAATGTTTAAAACGTTAGAATTTTTTTAAACGGTTTAAAACCATTCCAAATTAGAAACGGCTGAAAATCATTTTTAAACCAATGCCTGACCCGTTCCAAATCCATGATTTTGGTGTAGTGTCATAATCATTATAAAACATAAATCACACATAGGATAATAACATAGTGAGTGGTACCAATAGGGAAGGATAAAAACCAATCATATAAATGATTAAACTACTATTTTTCTTAAATGAATGGTTAATAATTAGGTTTAACAAAGTTAAATTGTTTATCTGGGTCATAAACCCTAAACCCAATCAGACCACATCTCTCACTAAATTAATCAATGGTTTAAAAGATATGATCCTCTCAAATAATAATCAATTAGAATCGTCAATATCTTTTATAATCCATGCCCTAATCTAACCAAAAGACTACATTCTTTTGTAGTGCTCAGCGTATTGAACAACCTCAATGGTTTAGATCTGATCTATGATGGCCAGATCATGCCCAAAAGTAGGCCATAAGTTATACACACACACACGCTGTCCATGGGGCCCAAAACTATCTGTTTTGTAAGCCCCACATGATGACCCAGCAGCCCGACAATGGGGCCTCCCATCCATGGAAAGTTGTGGGTGAGCCCCACATGTCTACATGTGTAAGATCAACAATCCTAACACATATCCATGATATTTAGACAATAATTCACATAATGCATGATAAATGAACGGTCATAATTAACTTAGTGGACACATATGGCACAAAAATCCAATTTTTTAATATTTGGGACTACTCAAATTTTCTAAATCTAAGGTGGCATTATTTATTAAGAAGTTGAGATTGAAAATTTTAAATTTTGGAATGATATAGAGAGATAAATAAGGTGGCATGACTATATGTCCCGCCTCGGGACCCAGGTGCAATATCCACTCTGTCCATTGGATTTGCAATGCTTAAAAACCCCCCATATAGCCTACTTCTCTTCATTCCTCCGCTGAGTGTCAATGAATTACTGTTGATGGTGCAAGATGAATTCTCTTACATCTATCAATTATATTATCATTATGGCTAATGTACTCCATCTAAGATGCTATATACATGGTAATTTAAATAAAGATGAAAATTACATTGAATTGTAAGAAATAATAGTCTAAACCCTCAATTACCATCATAGCTACTTATGCACACACCATCCACCATATCTAAACCCATCTTCTATCAAAGAATAAAAAATATTTACATCACGGGAATCTTACTTTGATCAACCCCTTACTTTTGTTTAATTAACCATGATCAAAATTGAGTTCAACATTGACTATTGGTGACATGTCAAATTGAACAAACCAAATCTCCCAATCTGAATGTATGTTTGTGCTCAGATTTTATGTCACGATTCTTTATTAAACATACTATCATTTGTATGGTTAGAATGCCAAACTTAGTAAAAAAGTTGTAAGAAAAATCTAGAAGTCGATGACTACTACTAGACAGGTACACTCCAAAACCACTTGTTAGATTTTTAATTAGAAATGTAGTGAAATTTAAAGATTTTTTAAAACTTCAATTCAATTTATTAATCCTAAGACCTTTCATTTTGATATTTAGATAATCACAAACCAAAAGAATGGCTTAGATTATGCCTTACGCAATTAGAACTGGGACGCGAATTTTCTTTTAATTCATTGATGATGATGATGATCCTCCAGCGTAAGTTGTCTCTTCCCAATCTATCTTATATGGTAAAGCGGTTAGAGAGACACTTTCATAGCCTTTCACAAGGGTCATGGCTGGTGTACATTGTCTACTAGATAAACCCCACATGTGTAGAAGATGGAGAAGAGAAAAAGAAGGAAAGGCATATTAATTAAAGAGAGTGAGATTTCTCTCTCTCTCTACACTCTTATTCTCTCATAGTGACACCTAAATAGGTGGGAACATCTAGGGTTCTCTGGCTGTTCATCCTCTTTGAGATAGGATATATATGAAGAATAAGGATTTTAGATGTACACTTAGTACAGTGCTCCACCACCTTACAAACTCTGGTGAACCCTATTGTGAAGTAAGTCGGTTAATCTACTTATTCATGCATATACTTATGACATAGGGAAGAGCGTTATGAGGTAATGACAAAGATCTCTGTCTACCTCAAGTGTGCAAAACCTTAAATTTACAAGGTGTAATGGCTCTTGAATCCACAAGAATTAAGGAAATTTTGAAATAATTTATTGACGTATGTCTCTAAAACGAGATTACAATGCTTTAAATAATAAAATGCAACTATAATTAAGAATTCTAATGCGAATAAACTAAAATTTTACTTTCCCAAAATAGTTTTTTTTTTTAAATTTTAATAGTAAGTCCTAATTTAATTATGTAGGATAATTCGTGACATAATAAGAAGCAAATCCTAAGAAGACATTACATACTAAAACTCTAAGATGAAATAGATACATCTAATTTAAAACTTATTAAAAATAGTAAGTTTTTCGAAAAACAAGGATTTTGAATAGGAATGAGTCATTTTTCATGGGAAACGGAGAAATGTGACCCACATGTGGGTCAGTTAGCCCCGAATAGCATATTCCAATCAAAGTTCATAGGTTGAGCATCTCATAACTCATCTTAGATCAAAAGTTATGGCCGTTTTACGATTTGCACTTCGAACGACAATTTCTCTCAATCCAAACACGCTTGGGGCCTAGTTACGCCATGTCTCACGTAGGACTGGGCTTGTATTTGACGAACTGCATCCGCTTTTGTTCAGGATTCTTTTAGTCCATCTATACCATGAATAGGTATATGGCCCACTCTACATCAACTTATGATCAAATTCTTCCACTATTTATGGCTATCAACTAAAGATCTATATCATATAGTATAAATAGTGGACCACCAAATTTTGGTTATCAGATCATCATCAAGTATGATCAGAAAAATTTTAATGGTTAAAAAAAATTTAATGGTTAAAACAAAACTTTAATGGTTAAAACCTCTTTAACTGTTAGGTCCAACAGTAAAACCATTTAATGGGTTTCTGATCTAATTAGATCTAGCCATAAATATATCCCTAAACCCAACGAATCATTATTTGTTGTACAAGAATCTGTAACGCCCTGAAAATTGGGGATTGAGCAAAGCTCAACTCCCGAGTTCCAACGCATCACTTATGCAACATAGATAATGGTGATTAAATGTTGTCCAAATTAGAGCACTTAAACATGAGTGAGATTATACTAAAACAGCATATCATATTCGAGAGTTAATGTAATTAGGCAAGAGGAAGTCTAAGATAGATATATAAAGTATATAAGAGTTTCACAATCTCCAGAGTATGAGTATGTTACCAAGCTGTATATATAAATGTATGGTTCCAAAATTTACAAAATATCAAAGTGTAAAGGTCCAACTAATCCATGCAACCCTATAAACCCGTCAAATCAGAACAAGGTTTACGAAGACCCGCCTGATCACTAAACATAGGAGAATTCCTCCTCCTCGTCCATGAAGCCCATTTCAGCTACATATACCTCGCCATCACCTGCATCTAAACCAGAGTCTGGGTGGTGTTTAAAACACCGTCCCAGGTGGGAATGAGTAGCTAATTCAGTGAAACTATAAAGCAAATGTTAACATGTTATCAATTCAATCAAGCAGTAATGATAAAGCAATACAACAATCATATTCTAAGCACTCTTGTTAATGTAAGAATGGTATGCGATAATGATGCATGCCCTTGCCTGCACTCCCTCTGCGACATCATCTCACGATCACGCATGCAACCCTTCCACTGTGCTCAACGCCTACACCAAAGACACATACAATGCGGTGCATGATCGTGTTAGCCATTATTAAATTAGGCTTATTCATATAGTAGATTCGAGAAACTAAGGTACCTCCCTTTATATCATTTACCCAAACAATGATCCATTTAGGGTCGTCAATCCTAGCTTGTCACATATGATAGGCAAGTTCAGGTCACTACGAAGAGGCTCGTCACCTCAGCGTAAGCCTATTTTATACTCGAGGTTACTCCACCGACGCCTTACCAACTGACAGTCAATTTTCGAAGGCTCGTCACCAACCCAACCGATAACCACATCTAGGCTGCGCCAAGGTAGGCCTCGTTTATACTCGAGGTCACTACGGGAAGGCTCGTCACCTTAGCGTAGGCCAACAGCTCGAATACAGTGTCTCATACCACCGTATTCGGTTCACGAGCTTGGGTTGCTCACTGGTCACTACGGGGAGGCTCGTCACCCCAGCGTAGGCCAACAGCTCAACCACGGTGTCCCATACCACCATGTCCGGCTCATGAGTCTTAACGGATCGTGGTACCATGGTTGAAACGGGTTGCATCGGTAAGTGGTACCTTAGATTCAAGCAATAGCGGTCATACATGGTAAACACACAATAGACCAATCGGGTTATTTGACAAGTTCGATTGGTACGAGCGCATGCTGAATTAATCGACGTGGAGTGCATAAGCACTCCACATGGCCTAACCACTGTGGATAATCATCGTGCGACCCAGATTCATCGAACATATCCAATGTGGCGAGACTAGTTCCACCACTTAAATAGGAATTATTACCGATTGCCTGGACTACTTGGTAGTCCCAATTATACTCAAATACAACATGTGTAAACATGTGATAATCATATAAGCATTTAACGAACATTTTAAAAATAAATCTCATTCGAGCATTTTAACAAATACACTGAACATGTTATTATACATATGCATTTCATACATAAATCACGTAGCCGCATTTAAACTACATGAAGGAATCTATTCATATAGCTAAGGTGATTGAGAATCTAATCTCAACACCTTCATTAAATACATTTCATCAAACAATTACTCATTCAGACATTTTATCAAGCACTTAGACTACACATCTCAACATACATATAATACATTAGTTATAACCTACATTATGACAAATCCTTTCACAAGGAGTTGTCACACATACAACAATCATATATTCTAGGTTAATGGTCATGGCAAGCACAAATCATGATTTCGTATTCATTCAAACATTTCAACAAACACATGGAATGCATCATATATTTCACATAGTTCACACACATGTATAAATTATCAAATACATTGTAACTAAGATCATATGGTAACAATCAAGTCAGACATAAATCATTAGCTGACATTGAAAGCCTTGAAAACCATAACCTAAACGTTTATACTCTACACCTTTCGTCAGTTTGCTCGTTACGAACTCAATTCGTACACTACGTCTCCGTCTACAGCACAACCTAAATCACGAAGCGGGTTAGCTATTTCGTCGATTCTTCTATTTGGATTCCTAAAACAAGATTAGGGTTAGGATTTCTTACCCAAATCGAAGTTGGAATGGCTCGTGTAGCAAGGGTGGGAAGGCGATTTGAGGAGCGGAGTTGTGGGAGAGAATCCCAGCAACTATCTCCCAGACTCTCCCTTCTCTCCTTACTCTTTTCCTATCTTTTCTCTCTTCTCTCTCCTAGGATTTAGAGAAAATCGTATGGAA
>JAJHSJ010000013.1:6502176-6581490 GCA_021015155.1 Magnolia officinalis
TAATCTCGGACCACAAACCAGGAGTCAATTTAAGGAAGGAGAGCCCTCGGGCTTCCCCAACCTTACGAATTTCGTGGTTCTAGCCGACCGTAGGATTTTGACATATTTCGGCTAGTGGCGACTCCAACATTTATAAATCAGCCCAGTCACCCCACCACTAATCTATAATTTACAAATCAGTGCAGACGCCGAATTTCCAGTGTCTACAGAATGGCGACTCTGCTAGGGATTTGCTAGCTCATACTAGCTGAGACATGACTCGAAATAGTGTGATGTTTTAATCTCAAGGGATATCATAACTACATTCATATAAAAAAAAAAATAATCTTTGACTTGTGCTTTCTTAGGGACAGATTTGAACCATGATCACTCGATCCCGTACAGCCGCGACCTCTCAAGCAACCCATGAAGAAGAGCCGGCAGCTCAGCCAGCTCCTGAAACATCAACACCCACACCCGCACCAATATCCGCACCACTACTAACAGTAGCTCAGGGAGACCCTCAAGCCAATATAATCACACAGGAGCTACTGCTTCGAAAAATGCAAGAGCTACTACTTCGCTTGGTGTCAAGTCCTGCGCTGAATGCACAGGAAACCCAACCTAATGTACAAAACAATTCACTCTCGCAGACACCTTTTGCCTTCTCTCTCGTCCCTCCAGCAAATCCCGTGCTCTCTCTCCCAGAAGAATCAATACCAGAGCAACAACAGCCATTAATCGGGAGCAACCCTCCCACACATCTCTACTCAGCACATCACAACAATCCGGTTACAGTACAAATTCCCCCACAGGGGAACCACGGGCAAGAACTGGCGAATGCCCATGAAGGGGGCCAGTTTCAAGTTCAACTCACTCCCCCTAACGGGAGCAACATTTCGGAGATGGCAGATACCCCAGGTGGGAGTCATTTTCGAACATCACACCCTCTCCGAAAGGAAGCGGTGTCCAATTCCAGCTACCTCCCGCCACCGGGAGTCCACCATCTTTCCAACAACCACCCATTCATGATCCATATGAAGCACAAGCCCTACAGCAAGGGGCAAGATATTCACAACAGGATAAGTCAGAAATCGAATAATTACGAGAACAATTGCAAATGGTGCAAAATCAGCTTCAGAGACAGCAAGGAGTGGATCACCCATCCACCAAGTTCAGGGATCTCTATCCCTTCCCAGATGCCCGGGTACCTCCAAACTTCGAGGTACCAAAATTCAAAAGGTACGACGGTAGTGGGTGCCCCACAGCACATCTAAAAGCATTTTGTGGGGAACTCAACACAATAGCAGGAAATGATGGAGCCTTGATACAACTCTTCCAGAAATCCCTCAAGGGTGACGCCTTGGATTGGTACACCTCGCTGGACTGCCATCAAATTAGAACCTGAGAGAAGCTCTCCCAGGCATTCATTGACAGGTTCTCATACAACTTGAACATGGCTCCAAGAAGGGCTGACCTGACCGCCTTGAGATTAAAAAAAAAATGATGAATCCTTATCAGCATATGTAGGATGATGGCGAGCCATAGAGGCTCGAATGAGGAAACCCCATCGATGATGAGGAGCAGATATCCATGATCGTACATTCAGCAAATCCCATCATTTTAGGATATCTGATCTCATATCCATACGTCAATTTTTCTCAGCTCATTCGGGCCGGAGAACAAGTCGAAGCCGGGATCAGAGCCGGGACCATTTCCACATGGCCACATCAGGCCCTCTCAATCAAAAGAAACAAAGTCGAGGAAACCCGTTAGATATGGGAATGAAAACAACGCTGCTCCCGCGCAACGCACCACAGAAGTTAACAACATCATCGCCAATACTCAAGGCAATCAGTATATTCCGCAACCAGAGCCACGACAAGACAGGAAGTACCAGCCACAGTCAAATAGGTAGTACCAACCTCAACAAACCCAACAGGGATATCAGGCATAGCCGTCTCAACCACAACAGCAACAACCTAAGGAAAATGCGCAAGGTCCATTCAAGCCAGGAGTGTTAGGAAAGAAGTTCACCCCGTTAGCACAAACATACAGTCAAGTGTTGACAATGCTCATGCAAAAGCAGCTGTTGACACCACTTCAGCCGCGACTTCCACCTAATCCCTTACCTCCTGGTTACAATGAAAATCAATATTGCGTATATCACCAGGCTCCTGGCCACCTAACGGACTGCTGCTTCGCCTTGAAACATGCGGTCCAAGACTTGATCGAAAGCCAGAAGATTGCAATCACCCCACAGGCCAACAATACATCTCAAGCCAACATTCTCCAAAATCCCCTGCCATCACATCAAGCAGGACCCAGCACATCTGGTACCTCTACCGTCAACCACATTGAAGGAGGGCAACCCATGTACTCCTCCCCACATCATTCATTCAAACAATCATGCCCGATACAGCAAATCGGACATGAGAATACCAACAGGCACAACCGACTGAACCACAGATATTTCTGGAAGCAGCACCAGCAACACGACCTCTCATATTCCTTGAAGCGGCGCCAACGGTACAGCCTCTTATAACCCTGGAAGCCGCACTCAGCAGGTCACACCCTCATCATCTTGCCCCCCAAGGGGCACATTCGATTCCATCTCCAGTACATCCAAAAAGGTCGAATCCTGAATCCATTGTCCTCCCAATAGGTCTCCCTGATCTAACCCCGCTAACCTTACAAGGGCCCCCCCTCGGTTCAAGCCCCATAATTCCTGATGCCTCACCAACTGGCACATGCCCAGAGGATTCCTCCCACACATCAAAAGGAGGAAGAAGACTCCATTGCCAAAAATGGTCAAGGATTAGTAACACCTCAAGAGAAATCACCAAGTCTGTTACAAACAATTCCAGCCACAAGCTTTCAGCATCAAGAACCAATGGTATACCTGGAAGGAAGAACGGTTCCTTCCTACAACTCGAAAGCAGTCCCATGGCATTACCCAGAATGCGATGAAATGGGTAACAACGGGAGATATTTCAGGAGAGATAACCAGAATTCGAAAGAAACCCGAGGAACTTTGTCGGGAACCATTTCCAAGACCAATGTTGCTTATGATATAGCAGCTCAACTCAAAACCATTTCCGCACAAATATCCATCTTGGAACTCTTATGCACATCTAATTGCATCGAGGAATCTTTGCGAAAATATTAAATGATACCCATATCTCTCCTGATGTACCTCCCGAAATGGTGGCAAGTATGATCGACAGCTTCTTGCACCACGGGCTATCACTTTCTCTGATGATGAATTACCGCCCGAAGGTCGTAAACACGGACGGTCACTAAACATAGTGGCCCGCCACCTGAACTTCAAAATCCCACTCGTGCTCATTAACAATGGATCCAGTCTTAATATTTGCCCTTTGAGGACTGCTGAATGGTTAGGGATAGAACCATCTTCCTTCAAACCCAACACCATGAGCGTTAGAGCCTTCGATAACTCTCGGAGACAAGTTGAGGCAGAAATCGACCTGGAATTGCAAATCGGACCAGACATGACCATTATCACATTTCAGGTCATTGACATTCCTTCCTCATTTAACCTTCTGCTGGGGCGGCTGTGAGCATGGAGCCATCTCATCTACCCTCCATCAAAGGGTTAAATTCCCTTCGAAAAATCGAATCATTTCAGTATTGACAGAGCCAGAAACGATCCTACCGGTGACGGTTTGTATCCTAGAAACCGACATCCCTGTGAATGACATTCAGCATGCAGAGGGTAACATATCATACAACAGATTTGAATTCGAAAATGTAAATGCAATCGCCAACCCACGCCCTCTTGCTGCTGAATATGTCATTCTCTCTGCTGAACGATTGATCCTAAACTACCGTACCGAGTTCCATGAAAAAGGTATAGTGGTGAAACCAGCACCTGCCAACGTGTAGAGACAAGGACTGGGATATCAACCGACACCAAAGGATTAGGCTGAAAGGCCAAAGAAGGGTCAACCATTCAAATGCACACCCATCAAGTTCATCAAGGCTGGGACAGTCTGTGAGGATACGATGATGTCTCTTGGGACCAACTCCAGTAACTCAAACTCACAGAACATGCTAACCAGGAGTCTATCTGGCTGCCAATAAGGTGGATAGGATCCTCAGGGCATCAAAAGTACATCTAAAGCCAATGGTAGAACCCCCAAACCCATCACATGAGGCTAGGGGCAAGGAAACAGGGTCATCCACAGGAGACCCAGAACCAGGAGCGTCCCTTGAAGGGAACATGGGAAAGAATGGAGAGACACCCACTTCCACCTAGAGTCAGGGGGACACATCCCCACAATCAGCTCAACCACACAAGGGGCAGAAGCAGTCCATCCATTAGGTTGACAAAGGAAAATGGCCTGCTCTTTATTGGACGGATGTCAAAGTCCCGTCACTAGGAGAATTCGAGGAGTCAGAAGAGCTTCAGCTTCTAAGCGAAGAGATCGAATCAGACTCTGACTCCGAGCCGAGCCCAGCCCAGCAGATATCATGGTCATCAAGACAGGTGACCCTCAGGAGCAGACAGAGCAGAGCAACAGGATCGAAAGGGGAAAAGAACCAAACTCGACAGCCATCCCCTTGACGATCGAATCAGCGGTGAACCGCCCATGGATACCAGTCCCAAAAAAAACGCCAATGTAAATAGTAGTTGGTACCCCGAACTAGGACAGGATCAATCATGGTTCGCAACACCGTCCTGTTCGGGATACTTTGGCAACACAAAAAAATTAGAAAATTTTCAAAACACAAAAACATTGCATACTTCCAAAAATGCAAAAAAAAAAAAAAAAAAATCAAATATTCCCCAAAACCACAAAACATCGAAAAATTATCAAAACACAAAAACAATAGAAAAACCTTCAAAAATCACCATGCCAATCACCCCACACACATCACAGGAGTTTGAAGTCCACTCGTATGATTTCGATCTAGAGTTGGACTTCGAACTCATGGGTTTGGATGAAGCCTCGGATGAGGGAAATGATGATACCACTCTCAAATTCGAGGATTCTCTCGAAAAGTTCAAAACAAAAACTAATGTTGTAGCAGACGACTTCGAAGTTGTGAACTTAGGGTCAGCGGAACTCCCCAGAGAGGTACGCATCGGAAGATTACTCTCCCCGAAAAACAATCAGAGGATGATGGAGTTTCTAAAACTGAGGTTGTCCAGCTTTGTTTTTCTTATGAGGACATGTCAGGGCTCGATGAAGATTTGGTGGTGCACCATCTACCAACAAAGCCAAACATGAAGCCCATCAAACAAAAGTTGCGAAAAATGAAGCCAGAATGGGCCCTGAAAATCCGTGATGAGGTCATCAAGCAATATAATGCGGGATTCTTGGTAGTTTCCAATTACCCGGAATGGCTAGCAAATATCGTACCAGTACCCAAGAAGGATGGGAAAGTCAGAATGTGCATCGACTTCAGAGACCTCAATAAGGCAAGCCCTAAAGACGACTTCCCTCTACCTCACATCGACATGCTGGTAGATAATACTGTAGGCCACAAGATCTTCTCTTCCATGGATGGCTTCTCAGGCTATAATCAGATCAAGATGGCCATCGATAATCGAGAGAAGACTTCCTTCATCACACCATGGGGAACTTTCTACTATCAGGTCATGCCCTTCGTATTGAAGAGCGCAGGAGCTACATATCAGCGAGCCATGACTGCCTTGTTTCACGACATGATAAACAAGGAAATGAAAGTCTACATGGACGACATGATCGTCAAGTCTCGCACAATCGAAGGACACTTCGAGGACCTCAAAAAGTTCTTCGACAGGCTAGAAAAGTTCAAACTCCGCCTTAACCCGCAAAAATGTGTCTTCGGTGCAACTGGAGGCAAACTGTTAGGCTTCATTGTCAGTGAAGGGGGTATCCAGGTGGATGAGACCAAGAACAAGGCAATCATCGAAATGCCACCACCCAAGACCGAAAAAGAAATTCGGGGCTTCCTCGGGCGGATCCAGTATATCAGCCGATTCATCGCACAGCTCACACCTATCTGTGAGCCCATATTCAAGCTACTATGGAAAAACTCACCAAAGGAATGGAATGATGACTGTTAAGCAGCCTTCGACAAGATCAAAAAATACCTACTAAATCCGCCAGTGCTCATGCCACCCACTCCAGGGAGACCATTGCTGCTTTATATCTCCGTCGCAGTAAAAGCAATCGGATATGTTCTCGGCCAACATGACGATATTGGAAGAAAAGAGCAAACGATCTACTATTTAAGCCGACGATTCACAAGCTACGAAACCAAATACTCCAGCTTAGAAAAGACATGCCTCGCCCTAGTCTAGGCAACTCAACGGCTACGACAGTATATGATTGCTCACCCAATCCTTCTGCTCGCTCGCATGGACCCGTTGAAGTACTTGTTCGAAAAACCAGCACTAATGAGTAGGATCGCAAAATGGCAGCTATTGCTTTTGGAGTTTAACATCACATATGTCACTCAGAAGGCAATCAAGGGGCAAGCACTGGCCGACCACCTAGCAGCACACTCCCTGCCTGATTACCAACTGCTAAAGACCTTCTTTCCTGACGAGGATATCCTGCTAATTAAGGAAGAGGAAGAAAAAAAGGAAGGAGAGTGGACGCTCTTTTTCGATGGAGCTGCAAACTCAAAGGGGAGTGGAGTAGGCGCCATACTCTATTCTCCCGAAGACATTCCAGTTCCTATATCCAGAAGGATGGCATTCCAGTCTACTAACAATGTAGACGAATTCGAAGCATGCATCGCTGGGCTAAGAGAGGCAATAATCCTCAATGTGAAGAAGTTACGAGTCTTCTTGGACTCGCAGCTCATCATCAATCAGATAAATGGCGATTGGAAGACCAAGGATGAGAAGCTGATCCCTTATCATATATATCTGGAAAATCTAATCGAGGAATTTGAAGAGATCACATTCTCTTACATGCTCTGAATTAAGAACCAATTTACAGACGCTCTGGCTACCCTCGCCTCAATTCTGGAGATCCCAAAAGGAGTTGTTGAATGGGAACTCACCGTTGAACTCCAGGAAGAGCCCACATTCTGCCTGCAAATCAACGAAGCTGAAACTCCCTCGAATGATCAGCCATTGTACATAAACATCAAGGAATACCTCGAACATCAGAAGTACCCAGAAGGAAGCAACACTAGTTGATCGACGAACTATCCAATAGCTAGCAGCACAATTCCTGATCACTGGTGGCATCCTCTACAAGCGATCCTTCAACCAGGTCCTTCTCTACTGTGTGGACGAGACAGAAGCGGTACAGATCATGTCAGAAATTCACGAAGGACTATGCGGCCCACAAATGAATAGACATATGATGGAAAAAAAGATCCTGCGACTCGGCTACTACTGGCTTACAATGGAGACAGATTGCTGCAAACACGCTAGAAAGTGCTTCAAGTGTCAAGAATATGCAAACCAGATCCATGCGCCTGCTTCTGAACTCTACAGCCTGACGGCACCATGACCCTTTTCTGTATGGGGATTGAACATCATCGGCAAGATCAACCCCAAAGCTTTAAATGGGCATGAATACATCCTGGTGGCAGTAGACTACTTCACCAAATGGATAGAGGCAGCATCCTACACCACCATCGCAGCATCACATCTAGTCAAGTTTATGAAGAACCACATCATCAGCCGATACGGGGTCCCTCATGCCATTATTACTGACAATGGAACTCCGTTCATCAATAAAAGGATGTGCGATTTCCTCGACAAATTTAAAATTCAACGTCATTGTTTAAGCCCTTACCGTCCCCAAATGAACGGTGGGGTCGAAGCTGCAAACAAGACCATCATTCGTATACTGGAGAAGATGGTGAAGACATACCGTGATTGGTTAGAAATGCTTCCCTACGCACTTTGGGCCTATCGAACGTCTGTACGGTCTGCTACGGGCACACCTCCATACGAACTAATATACAGAATGAAAGCAGTTCTTCCAGTCGAAATCGAAATCCCATCATTGCGGATATTGCTGGAAAGCGAAGTGGATGAAGGCAAGTGGCAGCAAGCAAGGTATGATTAACTGCATCTGGCAGATGAAAAGTGCATGCGAGCGCTAAGTCACTCCCAATGTTACCAACGGAGGATCGCTCGGGCCTACAACAAGAGGGTCTGAAAGAGAAGCTTCAAAGTCAGTGACATGGTCATGAAGCGTATCTTGCCACCACATTTACCAGATCCCAGAGGAAAGTTCAAACCCTCATGGGACGGACCGCTGATCATCCATGAAGTACTCCCAGGAGGCGCTCTTCGGCTCACCAATCTGAAAGGGGAAGATCTTCCCGAGCCCATCAACGTCGACGACGTAAAAATCTATCACGGGTAGCCCTACCTGACCTTGTCAATGATCACAATCGCAAGGCTGCATCCCTCATTTTCCCACCAAAAAGAAATAATGTATATCCGCCATCTCTCCCATTAGAAACACCAGTCGTCTCACCCACAAAAAGGACAAAAAAAAAAAAAAAAAAAAAAAAGAAGAAGAAGGAGAAAAAGACAGGAAATCTCAAAAAGAAAACTCAAATGGAAGTCCCTCCCATACTCCCACATAAGCCAACCAAAAAGTAGCTTACAATTGTACTCAAAGACAAGGACAGGAAGGTAACCAGCTGGCCGGCTATGAAGGAAGTTTCCCCATCATTCCTAGCACTTCAAAAAAAAAAAAAAGGAAAAAGAGAGAGAGTATGCCTAAGCAAAATGGGCGAGTTGAAAACCCGAAAGGGTGGCTCGAGTAAAAATAGCAGGCATGCGGCGGACTTGGTGAAAACCTGGAAAGGCGCCAAGGGTAAAAACAGCATAGCTGCCAAGGGGCAGGAAAGATCAAAAACTTGGGACATAGTGAAAATTCGAAAGGACGTTGTGGGCAAAAATGACGGGAAGAACCGGACGTAGTGAAATCCTGAAAGGGCGCTACGGGCAAAAATGGCAAAAAAAAAAAAATACAATGAAAGTGCAGGTACAAAAGAAGCCGAGATAGCAAACACCACAACAAGATATAAGGAAAAATCAACTTCGGATCGGTACTCTATCAAACTCTGTTCAAGTTCGCGGAATGCAATCTAAACTAAGACCTTAAGGATACAATCTAAACTATTGCACACAACGTGGGCTGAGCCCAAGAATCTGATCCGAATCACCCAAAGCACAAATCCAAACCCAAGCAAACACTGACAAGTTTGGCACAAACAAAATTTTATTTCTGTGAAAACCTTTTTTTACAAGTACTTTACTTTCTTTCTTCCTAAAAACAAAAACAAAATAAAATCTTCTCATGCATGCGGGATAAGTAGATGATCAACATCGGGAACTACAGGTAAACTCCTATCTCTCGTACATTGATAATCTCTGCCTAAGCCTCTCTACCTCCATGCGCAGGAAGAAGACCTCATCTCTCTCTAGACGGTGTGCCACAAACATACTCTCGTCATATTGTCATCCCACGGCGAGTCGACGAGCCATGTCCTCACATGCATGACGGAGGATAGCAATCTCACTGATCAGATGACCATGTGTGGCCAGCAAGGAGGAAAGATCAATGAAATGTCGCTCTTCAAAAGCCTCAAAGGAGTCAACAAGACACGAAGAGGAAGAGGCAGTATCACCCACCATGTCCTGATCAGCAGCCTCATCTGCCAAATGCCAGCCCGGGACTTGACGATAAAGTGACTGCTCCGCCACCCATCGTAGGTACGGTGCTGTCGCCATGGGAGGAGCCCAGGACTCTAGCTCCAGCATTGCCGCATCTAAAGATCCTTGCGAGGAGATCTAGACTCGCTTATACAGAGCAGTCAAATCAGATGGAAGAGGTGCATGCCCAAATCCAGAAAAGGCAAAGTCTGGAATATCCTACCAAAATCCGAACTACCGAAGGAAGCGTACAGGATAATAGGAGCAGTATCCCCGAAGCCCCAGCAACGGCAAAGGGGTACGAGCAGTGCTACACATCAATGGGGAGCAATGGAGCCAAAGAGCCTCCCAACTAACCTCCCACTCGTGCAATTGAGATAGCATACGACGGTACAACGATTCAGTGGCTTCAGCACCCAGGGAAGACCATCAAGCAACAAGGACAACACATCATCACGACAAGAATCCGGCCACAAAAGCTGAGGAGTCATGAACAGGTGCTCCCACAACCAAACCTGCAAGGAGATACGGGTCAAAGCCCAAGCCGAAAACCATGCTAAGAAGGGGAAAGGAAAAGAGTAGAGAATACCTGGAGGAATGAGCAACAGCCTCGGAGGATGCGGGTCCGCCCCATTGAACACTCAGTCAGCCCTAGGAAGAGTTCCGCCAGCACCACCGAAGTGATACTCTTACGATGCAGAACACGGCAGAACACATCCAATAGAACCACCAACAAATACTGTCGCCATCCAGAAAAAAGCAACTCAACAAGAACGCAAAATATCAGCGCATTCAGGCATTGAAGTTGGCGATCAGATCCAGGGGCACCCCGAGAGGTAGAGCAACGATCATACAATATCTCGAGTGACAACTCGCCGGCCCTACCCTCTGCAGTGGGAAATGCAGTGAGGAATCCAAACCAAGAGATCAGATCAGAAGAACGGACCGGCTCAGATGTAGGAATATAGGGCTCTCGAGTAAGAGGCAGCCCAGATAAACGAGAAAACTCTTCCAATGACGGGCCCAACTCCAGGTCATTAAAGGAGAACAGATTCAGGGACGGAACCCAATCATACAGCGCCGCGCTCAACAGTCGTCAATCCAAATGGACCCGGTAGAAATGGAGGACCTCCCGGAAGCCCAAGGAGCTCAACTCGAAGATCTCGGACTCGGTCAGGCACTCAGGCTCTATATCCATAAGTGTAATCGCTTGGAGCAAGTAGCACGTGGCTGCAATCGACAGGTCCAGACGGGCACACCCTCAACAATCTGGATCCCTGGGTCAGCGGGAGAATCATAAAAAATGGGCATCCCCTCATCCAGCAAGTCTGTCTCATGGTGACGAAAGAAGCCAGCATCGCCCATCGCATCGCGCAAAGTGTCCTGAAAATCCGCAACAGGCGGGCCCGAGCTGCCAACAACCGTCACATCCGGAGCTGTCTGAAACATGCACACCCCAGGAGCCGCAACGCCCAAAATGTCCAAATGGTCGACAGAACATGTACCCTTACCAACAGCTGACTGCCCCATCACTGTCTCAAAGCCTGCGCCGAAGATCTGGCCTAATCCATCCGCTGGAACTCCGTCACCTGTCAATCCAAGTCATCCAAACCATTAAGATGGGGCCCGCCATCCATCAAAGCCTGCTCTACCATATCCACACCATCCATCATCACCATACTACCATCTCCGCCACTCATCCAAGCCTGATTCATCCCATCAACACCTACCACAATGTTATCATCCACGCCGTCCATAGCCATCGCCCCGTCAATCAAGCCATCCCTCACCATCATCACACTATCCTCACCATCTAAACCATCCGTCCTCGCCATACTAACGTCCATAAACCCTGATGGCCCATCTGACATGGATCCATCAAATCCATCAAGCCCACCAAACTCATCCAATCCATCCACATAACCACCATCAAAGGAAGAGGAATCTAAACCTTGAATAGCATTCACCACCTCAAGAGGGCCCATTATTCCCCCAACAACCTCCATCAACCCATCCATAAATAGATTCCCTTCACCATTTATAGACCCACCTACCTCTTCACCACTCACTAACCCATCAAACCTCTCATCATGGCCTGCCATAATAAAGCCAAAAGAAACAAGAAGCCAAAGAAAGAAGAGGACAAAGAAAGGAAAAGAAGAAGAAGAGGATAAAAGGAAGAATAAAAGTGACGGACGGACGGACAGGGATGGAAGAACATCCGAGCAGAGGCAAAAGGAATAAGCAGAGAGGAAGGGTACTTACTAGAAGAAAGGATGAACGAAGGTGACACCCCGATTACCGCCTGCGGTATTCCAATCACCGCCTGCAGACCTGACATTTTTGCATCGTTGAAGCACTGACAGGACAGAACGAATGAAAAAAGTAAGCGGGCGGCAGTCTGATTGCCGCCCGCGGCAGTTCGACTGCCGCCCATGCCCACTTTCAGACAAATTTCGGGTGGGGTCTGCTCACGAAGGCTAGGACCCAGGAACAAACATTCGCACATTCAATAGGGATTGCAAGCAACGATCAAAAGAAAGCAATGTTAGCTAACTGAGATTTTATATAAACATGAAAATTACACAAGATCGCATGATACAAGAAACTAATCATCATCAGGAAAATAGGCATCAGTGTCCTTGTGATGGAAATGGGGGCCCAAGATCCCTCCTCCAGCAAGCGCGCACCGCCACTAGGAGCGTATCCCGACTGCAAGATCGGACCAATGTCGTACTGCTCGCACTAGCTGCTGTACTCTCTGCTTGAGTCAATAAAAGCGCTGGCGTCAAAACCCTCCAAGGCGGCTGTCAACTCTCGCTCGAGCACTGATCTCCAGTCAGATGGACCTGAAGGCGGACTAAGTGGCACCATGGGACTACCAGTCAACTACCAAAAAAGTCTCTCTCCCAGGTACCACTTCGTCACACGTGGATCCTCCAGAATGCGACGTCTACGTGAAGCCTGAAAGGCCTCCTGAGCTCCAGGAGTAAGTGTCGTATTCGATCGGAGGTACGGCCTGGTATGAAACTGCAAAAGCAAAAAGAGTCAGAAGTTGAGAGATAAGCAAAAAGCGACACGTGGGCGATACAGATCACTCACATCGTTTGGGACAAGGGCATCGACGTTCGACCTCCAGGCAAGATCCGAAAACAAGCGTGTACGGCTACGGTTATCCTTATACCATAGCATCATGCGAAGAAAATGAGGCAAATGGTCGATCAAAGTAGGGGCTAAATGGGGAAAATGATCAAAAAAGCAGGTCTACGTAAAATTGCGAGTCAGAAAAAAGGCATATCAAACAATCCCCAAGAAAATAAGGCATAAGGGACATCAAGGAGATACCTCAATGACTGGATAAAAGCCCGTCAAGGATCGGCTGATACAATGGCTGGCCTTGTCCAGCCCTTCGTACAAATGAGTCAGGAGGGCTGCATTCCAGTTATATGGTGTGGGGAAGGTGATATCTGCCACGGGAAATAACAAACGGGAACTCACAAGCTCATTCCCATGGCAGAAGATCATCGCACCCATAGTGTACAAAATCAAGGCACGAGCCTTCACCACAGCTGCAGCCTCAGTCTCAGGGATGCGTCTGGCAAAGTTCGATGAAAGCGAGAGAAGTTTGAATCGAGGACCTTGAAAATCTGAAGCATCTGGCATCATCCCCAATAATTCCATCCAGTCATCCTCGGTAGGCACTGGAAGATCATCCTCGAAAGGTACAAATCCTCCATCATATCGAAGGCCCAACTGCATGTATATATCATATGGGGTAATACCCCACTCTCCAAAAGGCAGCTGGAACATATGGGTCTCAGGGTGCCACCGCTCGGTCAGAGCAGATAGAAGAGACATGTTCATCTTGCTCAGGCGAACCTGGAATAAATGGGCAAAGGGAGTGCATTCCAAAACCTCAAAGAAAAGCGGTTGCGAGTCATGGAACCAGTCAGGCCAATGCCTCCTAACCCCTTGCCCTCTCAAGATTGCAGGCGCACCACCCTCTCGGGCCAGGTCCGAAAGATGCCGACCCTCTCTAGGCACGAAACATAGATCGGTTGACTGGCAAGAAGAGCTAGCCTCATTTTTTCCACGGCGAGGCATGCTGCACAGGCAAAGTACACAAGTAAGTATACATCAAAGCCCATGTCTAAAAGTCCAAATTCAAAGCCCATGTCCAAAGTCCAAATTCAAAGCCCATGTCCAAGTCCATGTCAAAATAGCTACACACCCATGCATCTAGGTCAATCTGGATCACGATGTGGGGCCCACTTCGAAAATCTCATCCGTCCATCATTCAAAAAATCACCATTCACCATGCATCCATGCATCTAGGTCAATCTAGATCATGATGTGGGGCCCACTTCAGAAATCTCATCCGTCCATCATTCAAAAAATCACCATTCACCATGCATCCATGCATCTGGACCAATCTGGATCATGATGTGGGGTCCACTTTGAGGATCTCACCTGTCAATCATTCACCGAAAATGGTCAATCATCATGATTTACATCGTCCATACACACAAGTAAGCCCCAGATTATCACCTGATGGTCTAGATCATTTCCCAACGGTCCAGATCATCACAAAAAAAATGATGAAAATGAAAAAAAATAATACAAAAGAAAGCAAATAAAGGGTGGGGCCCCTTTTCTTATCACACCCCACTCCAAAAAAAAAAAAAAACCAAACAAACCAACAAAAAATAATAATCCAGTCAGCCATTAAGCGGTTCAGATCCAATCAAGACAATCCAACGGCCCTGATTACAGCTCTCTCCAAGACCAAGAGGAAATCCAATTCATCAAAAGCTCCTAAGACAAATGGCCCAACATGATGCAGCAAGAATTCAATGGCCAAGATTACCTGAAATGGAAGGAAAGGAGAAAATATAAGGAACAATGGGCTTGGAAAACCCCTCCAAAAATAGCTCCAGGGACCACAATGGGTCCCTGGACGTCCAAATGAAAGGTTCAAATAGAGGAGAAGGTCACACCAGACTGACCAGCGTACCGAACGGACCAACAGTCCAAACAACAGTCAGGCGGCAGCCGGACTGCCGCCTACGGCAGTCCGACCGCCGCCCGACCAAAAGCATGCATGGGGGAACAGGTTGTCCCTTAGGTGATAATAAACGACCAGTTTTTGCCTTTAACCATTGGACAATATCCGAAATATTTTCAAAAACAGACCTGCACTTTCAGAAAGTTACCAAAATAGTCTTCAGCTTTCAAAAATCACCAAAGTAGTCCTGAAGTTTTCCAAAGTTACCAAAATGATTCCAAATTTCCAAAAGTAGCCAAAACAGCCTCCCAAACCCCAAAAAATCTCCAAATTTTCAAAAAAAAATCCAAAAAAAATTCAAAAAAAAATTCCAAAAAATTTTCAAAAAAATCCTTAAAAAATTTCAAAAATAAAAATAAAAATATATATACATAAAAATTCCAAAAAAAAAAGAAAAAAGGGGGGGGGGGGGGGGGGAGGTCTCAAAAGTTGCCAAAATAAATCTCTACCGAGTATTGCCTCAAAAAAGTTTGTTTCTACTAAATCATTAGCCCCATTAATTTATTAGTGGAGGTCATCTAACTTTCTTTGTAAATAAAACCGAACGACAACGCCCACCCGCGAGATCGAACGGATATTTTTCAAAAAATCTAAAAATATTTTCAAATAAAATCTCCAAGGAGCCTAGCTCTAAAGAGGACAGTTTTCAAAAACGCACACGGCGCGCAGTACATTGAGGAATCTTCTATATTCTCCAGTTGCAGTCAGTGCAAACAGCTAAATAAGATTCGATCTTTCTCGGTTTCCCCGGAGGATGATCGAATCCGTACATAATACATGTACGATTGGCCCGATCTCTATATCTGGACAGTCGTACGAATACTAATAGAAATGAGTGGATTTATCTCTGGGAAGAACAATCAAAACTCAAAGTGACAACAATCCATTGTAACCAAAGTATTAGAATCGGCAAACTGCATGACAAAAGATTACCTGCACATACCTAGTCCGGGATGTTCAGAAAATTTGATCGAGTCCAAATCGGTGTAGTGAGTTCCCCGTAAGGTCACACCAACGCGCAGGGCAGCTAACCACTTTGACGATCAAACAGAACGAATACTCCCAGGGTGATTATGTAGCAAAGGAACGACAAATCAAACAGTACGGGAATCCTTATAAAGCCGCACCAACGCGCAGAGGCCCTACTTTTCGGACTTACCCTCCAATGCTATTAACAATCCGACGTGAAAGGGTTGTGATTGGTGATCCGTAAAGCCGCGACGAATACGCATAAGACAATCACAACGTTTTTCTCAACCCTCGTGATATGTGTAAGTAATCTCTTTTCCAAACAGTCAACTGACAATGATACAATGGTAGGCAACAGATTCGAATCACTATTCGTTCTGACAAAAAAGGTGGGGTGTCCACTTGCTTTGACCTTCGGTTGCCCACAACCTCGGTCAAAGAGGGGCATCTGTAGACACCCACCCAGGCTAACATCTTGAGAAAGCTAAGACTGTCCACGAACCATGATCATATCCAAAGCCTAATCCCAGCACTAAACTAAACCCTGATCTAAAAGCCCTTAAACTCTCTGTCCGTAAACCCAAACCGTGATCTAAACCATCCAAATTCATGTACGACCCCATCTATACCCCATACCATGGCCAGAACCCTTTAAACGAACCCAAATACGCCAATCTGAGCCACCGGAACCCAAAAAAAAGACCTACGAAGCCAGCACGTGCAAACCTAGCCCGAGCGCGGCCCGGGCGGCAGTCTGACTGTCGCGGGCGGCAATGCAATTACCTCCTGCAGTAATCCGGCTGCCGCCGCTCGCGGCCCGCGTGTGGACAGTTGTCCCAGCGTCCGAAAGTCAACTTTCTCCTGTAATTACCCCTCAATCCGATCTTATTTACCCTTTTACCAACCCCATCAGCCAATGAGAGCACGCCACGTGGCGTCTCTCTCTCTCCAACCAATCACCTATTGCCACATCAACATTTACCCCTCCCAAAGCCCAAAATTACCACAATGCCATTGGAGAAGGCTATAAATAGCCCTCTCCTCTTCTTATTTCAAGACAACAACTAAGAGAGAAAGAGAGAAAGAAAGAAGGAGAGAGGGAGAGAGTGAGAGAGAAAGAGTGAGTGAGGAAGAGAGTAAGGGAAAGGGAAGGAGCTCCCAAGTCCTCCAAATCCAGATTTTTCCAAGCCACCCCCTAGCCCTCAACTCAACTCTTCTAACCCATAAGCCTAACCTAAGATGGTCATGGTCCGGGTCATGTTTTAGCCCACTCAAGAATTAAGCCAAAGATCCACCATCCTACAAGCACTCATCATGACATCTGCTCCCTTCTCAACCTCCCTACTTCTCTAGATCTCTAGTAGACGTATGCTCCGTGATTTGTCGTACATCAGATCCTGTCACATCAGAAATTCTTAGTGATCCAGTTCATTTTTCTTACCTCTTTGCATAAGCACCATCACATCCGCCCTCTAGACACATTATCGGACGTATGCACTGTGGCCTGCCGAGATCTCGGATCTTGCCACATTAGAAATCCACGTGTGACTAGTCCTATCATGACCGCAACATCATCATCATCCCTTGAGATTATTTACTACACTAAGTAGAGACCGTACATTTGTACGGGTAGAGAGGGGGCCTAACACCTTCCCTCTTTGTAACCGAGGTCCCGTACCCATAATCTCGGACTACAGACCAGGAGTCAATTTAAGGAAGGAGAGCCCTCAAGTTTTCCTAACCTTGCGAATTTCGTGGTTCTAGCCGACCGCTGGATTTTAACATATTTCGGCTAGTGACAACTCTAACATTCATAAATCAGCCCAGTCACCCCACCACTAATCTATAATTTACAAATTAGTGTAGACGCCGAATTTCCAGTGTCTACAACAGTATAGGATGGTAACTTCACATATAACCACAACAACTTCAGACGACATTTTCGATGTATGACAAAGTTTCACCTTCACTGTGTGCACAGTAGCCTGTCAGCCACCTTGGGGCCCGCCCACATGTGTGCTCGCCTACATGTGACCATAGTGACGAGGTGTCACAATATTGCCCACCAAGTGCAGAGCCGTCCTCGGCTCTGATATCATTTGTAAAAGCTCACGCACACACTGTATGATATTGTACCTTAATTGGAATGAGGCCTTTTGGGGGCGACCCCGAGAACAAAATCGTGCGGGCTATGCCCAGAGCAGACAATATCATACAGTGTCGGCAAACTAGAAAAACAGCGAGGTAAACTAGAAAAACAGGGAGACAAACTAGAAAAACAGCGAGTCAAGCTGAAATATCAGCAGGGCAAACTAGAAAAACAGTGGGGCAAACTGAAATATCAGTGGGGCAAAGTAGAAAAACAGTGAGGCAAACTGAAATATCAGCGGGGCAAACTAGAAAAACAGCGAGGCAAACTAGAAAAACAACGAGGCAAACTGAAATATCAACGGGGCAAACTAGAAAAACAGTAAGGTAAACTGAAATATCAGCGGGACAAACTAGAAAAACAGCGAGGCAAACTGAAATATCAGCTGGGCAAACTAGAAAAACAGCGAGACAAACTGAAATATCAGCGAGACAAACTAGAAAAATAGCGGGACAAACTGAAATATGGCTCACCTGAGTTCCGTATACGGCTGATTTTTCTGTTATCCCATAATTTAAAGGGGACCCATCAAGTTCACGGTGTTGATGTTTGACATACATCATGGTGGGGCCCACACAGCTCGACCTCATGGGGAGTTCCTATGAGCTCGATCGTATACAACCTTTTCCTCTAGTAAAAAAATAAAAAAGGAACTACATACATTCAATGTGGGGCCAACTGAGTTTAAAATATACCTTTGCTGCGTACTTTCTTCTCTGGACCGACCATTTTGAGAAGAAGACAAAATGTGATTGAGGGAGGGCACAAAAAGGATTTTTTAGGGTCTTTCTACCGGAAACACAGTGAGGAAAGGGGTGAAAGCAACAACAGTGAAAGCAACAGTGGAAAGGGAGAGGAAAAATAAGCAGTGGAAATGGGAGAGAAAAAAGCAAGCAGTGGAAATGGGAGAGGAAAAGCCACAGCCGTGAAAGGAGGGGTATTTTCATCCTGAAATTTTGAGTCCGTACGAGGAGGTCCAAGTGCATATTCTAAGTTTGTATTACTTCAAAAAAACTGCTGGATAAAAGGTGGGTCCACAGTCGTAAATTTCTCTTTGGTACTGAGCTCCAAAATGGGTTCGAAAAACGGATGAACTAAGTAGATATACAACAACCTAGCTCTAAAATGGGTTGGAAAAGTGGTTGAACGCAGTAAATATACAACATCTCATTATGGTGGCCCTACAGCAAGGTTAACACCTACTAAGCTATTACCCGGGTAACACCTAATCCGCGCCTGTCCTACCATTAGCACGGGTTGGAACGTGACATTTGCTGTCCACGCTCAATGGACGGCTGATTGTCGTAACCAAATTACCCTTCCTGCCAAAAACGCTATTTGATGATCTGGCGATTTATGATGCTTGATGCTCAGAAATAGTACACGTGGCATACATTAACTCAAATAAACGTGATAAATGGTGGACCACACTAAGTCACGGTCCCAATAGTGGTTGAACAATCTGACTCGTGGACACATGTTTACTGAAATAGAACCGTTGGATATTTTTCACATCAACAGTCTAAGAAACGTCCACCAATCTCGTAGAAATAAATGTAACTTTTGGTTAATGATACATCTAAACTAAGACCCATAATTTGGATAATTCAATTTGAATTGGAGTGCCACGTGTACAGTATCTTAGTGCCTGTGTATCATCCATCACACTCTGCCAGAGCATCAAAATTCATCCCAGAACCCAAAACCCCACTCCCTCCCGCACTTTCATTTCGTCAAGAGAGAGGATGAAGAAGCTGATGCTGCGAGATGCTGCCATTCCTCCTGGCTTTTCTGGCACGAATTCCAACACCGGAATCTCATTTCAATTTCTTCCGATTCCACGCTCCTATTTGAATCTAATCGTCTCTTCTTCTTCTCCGCAGGCAAATCCAATCTTCCTTTCTTTAATTTCAGCACTTCTATCAACAGGTAACATCTCTTCTTCCCTTCTCTGCTTGATTTCTCCTTTTTTTTTTTTCGAAATCATTATGCTTGAATCGACATCGACTTCTCCAAAACCTAGAAATTTTGGGAATCGTAGTCCGTGGAACTACGGTGCCCCACATTCCTAGCGCCGGGCCATTATCTGTTCTCAATCGCCGTTTGGGGACTCCAGCTTTTAGAGGAGAAATAGGAAATAGAAAGAGAGGGTTTTCCCTACATATTGGAAGTGTAACTCGATTTCACTCGATTTCGTGGGCCCCGCTATAAATGGTTCATAAACCAGAAACTATACTGCTCAGATGTTTCTAGCAGACTGGTGGGGGGACAACTAATGGATGGTTAATATGAAAAGTGATGGATGGTCCTAATTCAATAAACGAATGCATATTAATCAGATGTTAGGATTGTCTGATGAATCTGATTCTTGGGTTATGGCCTATTTAAAGTGGGTCCCGTGATTTGGACGGTTTGATTTGAGTTATATATACACCACATGTACAATTGTTGAGTGAGCCTATAGCTGTTATACTGTGATAGTGTGTCAAGTAACTCTCCAAGCAGAGATGTAAGAGGGCGGTAACTGATGGGACAAGGAATCATAAGATTGGTTGAGTCTTGAGAGAAGGCCGGTAGGATATGTCTAGTGTAAGTGTGTAACTAATAGATGCTAGCTAAGAGACCTAGTTTCTAATCTTCCCATTACAATCAGGGCCATCACTTCTGTTATTCGAGTGTGATGAGAATTTGTACCAGCCATGATCGATCACATATCCTATGATACAATGGTAGGGCATCAATCTCACTCTCACAAAATCCAAACTGTCAATCAAATGGCCCATGTAATTCTTGTGTAGCGTAGCGGTGTGTTGAGAGAAGGGAAGAGATCACCATATCTTCCTTAACAAGTATACTCAAATCCACAAGGTGAGAAAATCCTCTAAAATGAAAACTAGAAGCAGATAATTTTATCATATAAAATCTCCTTACAAAACACATCTGGTGACTTTAAGTAGGCAATGCACACCCAAATCATAACTTGACTAAATTGAACAAAAATTTCAAAAGTAAAAAATTTGCGATAAATAATAACAATCATATGGTCTTAAAATCTTAATCAAAACCCCAAAATAAATATATTGATGCAAGCAATGACGCTAAAAACTCTAAAATGCATAAAGAAACAACAACTGCAAAACTTACTAAAAATAGTAAGTTCTAACTTTGGGCACACAAAGTCAACCTAGTAAATGGCTTCTTTTTTTTCCACAAAATTGGTCGGGAGCAACTGCCTACACCAGTTGCTACCCTATAAAGCTCGTCGAGACCTTTTCTAACAATATTGGCCGACTGTAAGCCCCTTTGACGGTGGCAAGCCGTTTGTTGCCTTGATCTAATTGCCTATCAAGGCTGCAGTTAACTGAGCAATCATTGATTTATATCTCCTGCATCTCTTGCTGAAGGCTTCAAATTCAATCTTTAATGATTGTTCCTTCGGAGCACTATTTGCAAGGTTGCTACTGCCCATTCTGTTGTTGGAAGCCATTGATCCAAGGGAAAACCTTGTCTAATACCTAATGACATGGCAGTGCGTAGAGAGTAAGGGAAGAGATTACCATCTCTTCTTTAACTAGTATCCTTGAATCCACAATGAGAGAAAATCCTCTAAAATGAGAACTAGAAGAAAATACTTTTATTGACTAGAATGTCCTTGCAAAGCAGATGTGATGACTTGAAACGGGCAAAGCACACCCAAAACCCTAACTCAACTTAAACGAACATTTTTTCCAAAAATAGAAAATTTGCTAAAAATAGTAAAAAAATGTTTGGGTTCTAAAATCTCAATAAAAATCCCAAAATAAATATACTAGCACAAGCAATGATGCTAAAACCCCTAAAATGCATAAAGAAATGGTAGCTGCAAAACTTATTAAAAATATTGAGTTCTAACTTTGGATCCAAATTTGACCTAATAAATGGCCTTTTTTTTTTTTTTTTTTTGCAAAATCAGTCAAGAACAACCACCATAGAGACATTTCCAGCAATATATTACAACAAAAATCGGAGTGAAAAGTTGTGCCCGTTGGAACCCATAATGTGTGCTAATCCATTTTTGCCCTGGATCGAACTTTTTGACTTTCTTTTGATCCAAACTATCCAAGAAGTCCTCCGCTACTCATTCTACATCATTGTGTTAAAAATAACTCAAAATTTCAATGTTAACTACTTGATTTGTTTTTTTGAACGGTAATAGAAGTTTCATTGAAAACGAACAAAAAGTCAAAACATAGCCATTTGGAGGGCCACATTGTACACAAATTCCAAGAGAAACTAAACACAAGTGGAAAGATTACGAGGAATCATCCTTCTCTGATTATAGAAGAACTGGTTCTCCACATTCCTCCAAAATCTATCTTACGACAAGTCAAAAACACTTTTAGGCACGTAGTCCATGCAACCCTGTTCATTTTCACTCCTTTAAAGGCCTTGTCCGGAGATTCTTCCTTGTTTTGAAGTTTCCATTGTTATGCTCTTTCCATATTGCCCACAACTATCTCAGAAGATTCAATCATTATGCTTTGCTCCTCTCGTTTTCTGAATCTTCCCAATTAGCACTAGAGGAAGAATAAATCGTCTAAGGCTGTTGCATACCCTCAGATATCTAAAAAATATCTAAAGCCTTTTACATTACTGTCTTCGAGAAGGAGCAATGCATGAATAAGTGGTCTGCCAAATTTGCATTTCACTAGCACATGATGCACCCATTTATATCATGTGTCAACATCCTTGCTTGGTGAGAGCGGTAGACATCTACCCTTCCATGCTGTCAACTTTCTCACCATTCTCTCAACATTACCTGTCATGAATGTTTTCGTTGGTTCCCCACACATAAAAAAAGTCTGATGTAAGTGGAGGGCAATTCCTCCAACACTCGAAGGAGCCCACCAAGGCATTAAAACTAACTCCTAAAATTTCTTTCGTTTACCTTTTCAATTCCTTTTTGTCTTTCCGAAACTGCTTCAAAAAAAGAATCTTCCTGAAGCTTGAAGCTGCCTCGGTCCTATCCACATAAAGACACGAGACTTTAATAACAATCCCCCACCCACCCAAAACCGTTAATGAAACATTCCTTCTTTGGTTTTGAATTATTCTACTCAAAAGAGTAATAATAAAGAAAAAAGAAAAAGAAAAGAAAAAAAAAAAAACAAAGGTAAGATGGGGTCACTTTAGCAGAGCTCCCTTTACAACCCCCCACCCTGAAGAAGCCTTTAGATGATCTATTAACCAAGTTACAATAGTGAGTCAATCCAACACATTCCATCATCTAATTTCTCCACCTAATTTCAAATCCGATTTTGAATCTGTCTTTCAGAAAAGAAAGCCCACGATGAGCCAGAGACTATACAAATCAATACTTATATTAGCCTTCAAGTGACAATCCTCCCTAAAATTTTAAGAGGCCCCATTATCGGGCATCTAGCTTTGGTCTTGCCCACACCTTGCCAGATTATTATATCACTCATTGAGTTAAAGCAGACTCCGTTAATTTTAGATATTCTTGGCCTTGGGCCATTAATAAAAATCATAACCTTTAGAACAAGGAAAATTTGTAATTTTATCAATGAGTATCATGGATTGTTTAGTCCGAGAATTTTGGCTAACGATTCTTGTGGGAGTCGGATTTTAAATACTTCTCTCCCCACTTATGCCAATGTGCGTGGAAGACCCAGATTATTCATTTGGTGGGCCTAACCGTTAGGCTGGTCCTATCATCAGCTGTGCCAATACGTATCTGAGGATTGATCAGTGATCCACATACCATGAAATAATGCAGTCCATCTATTGACCAGACTGGCCTCGTTTTTGGGCCATGGCACATACACCATGGGGGTGATCTGGATCTCATGTGTATATGCCACATTGACATGTATAGAGAGTAGGAATCCTGCTCTCATGAGTAGCCATAGCAGTGCTCTTGGGAAAAACATCTGTGTAGATAATGTTGCTCTTGTGGAAAGTTCAGGTGCTATGCTGCTTTCAACTTTGTTGCTGACGACTCCTCTGAGAAGAGAATACCTCACGGAGTACCATTGGAGAAGTTCCCCACTGAAACAGCTTTAAGATACTATTCACCGTCACTTTCAAGCCAGGAAGTTCCAGTAGTTCAAAATCATCAGTGTTCACTGCCAAATCATTCTGCTGAGGATGAAGATGACTTTGCTGAATTGGGCTTGCCAGTGCTTGAAGGTGGAGATGCAGGCTCCAATTTGGTGACCAAAATGCATAAAGTGTCTCCGGTACGTAAACAGTCTAATATATTATTCTTTCCTTTTCCCCTTCTATCTACCTAGCCGGTTCATATCCTAACAAACCCTTCCTCTGCTCAAAGCATTTCTATGAGAGATGCAGGCATGGCAAAGCTCGTGTTTGTTCACATTGCAACAGGTACATGTGCCATAACATGAGTTCAACCATTATGATAAGGCTATGTGCAAAACACATTGCCCATGCTTCTGAATGCAGCAATATTTAACAGTGCAAATCAGATGAACCTCAAATTGATGTTGTGGATTCCAAGTATCCTCATTTCTTGATGTAGGACGCATACATGTGGATCAACGGTGAAGTGAGATCAATTAGCAAATTAAATTAAATAATCAAAATCACAAATCATGTCAAAATCATTAAATATCTCAAGAATCCAACATGAAACTATGAATAGTCTAGGCCACAATCAAGAAACTAAGCCACACATGATCATCGAATACTAGAAATTAGGATTTAATGGATGTAAGAACACCCAATTAGTATAGGAATAAGTCAATTTCCAAAGGGAATGACTATTACTATCTCGGGTTTGCTTGATTAGAATGTAGGCTAACCTAGGGTTTGAGGAATTTGGGAGAAAATGTAAAATTAAAGTTTAGACAATTTAATTGGCTAGGGGATTTTGGGGCATGGGTATTACTTGAGGGGAATTAAGGATTTGAGTAGTTGGAGGTTTGGGGTTTTAGATTAATTAGGGAAATTATGATTCTGGGGTTTAGGGTAGGGTTAGGAATGGAGAATCAAGGGGTTTTTATGAGGGAAACAAGGGTCTTAGGGTCCTCAATGGTTGGGTTCAGTTGGGGTTGAAGTTGGATGATGAAAAGTCGAAGAAAAGATGATTTGGATAGGAAGGAAAAAAGAACGATGAAGTTCTGATAAAATACTTCTTTTGGATAGAAAGGAATAGAGAAGGAAGATGATAGATGCGAAGCCTCACACCTTCGTTGGATGGGGAATTGAATTACACTACACCCAAGCTCCAATCACATGAAGTATTCTCCAAATCACATGAAGAAGAGAAAACACAAAGTGTCCCCCCCCCCCCAAGCTCCAATTACATGAAGTATTCTCCAAATCACATGAAGAAGAGAAAACACAAAGTGTTTTTTTTTTTTTTTTAGGGCTCCCCCCCCCCCCCCCCCCCCCCAATCACATGAAGTATTCTCCAAATCACATGAAGAAGAGAAAACACAAGTGTTTTTGTTTTTTTTTTTAGGGCTCCCCAGTTGGGGTTGAAGTTGGATGATGAAAAGTCGAAGAAAAGATGATTTGGATAGGAAGGAAAAAAGAACGATGAAGTTCTGATAAAATACTTCTTTTGGATAGAAAGGAATAGAGAAGGAAGATGATAGATGTGAAGCCTCACACCTTCGTTGGATGGGGAATTGAATTACACTACACCCAAGCTCCAATCACATGAAGTATTCTCCAAATCACATGAAGAAGAGAAAAACAAAGTGTTCCCCCCCCCCCCCCCCCTCCAATTACATGAAGTATTCTCCAAATCACATGAAGAAGAGCTCCAATTACATGAAGTATTCTCCAAATCACATGAAGAAGAGAAAACACAAGCTCCAATTTTTTTTCCCCTCCCCCCCCCCCCATAATAGTCCAAAAAAATAAAATAAATAACAAAAACTGCTAAAAACGAATAAATCTAAACTATTTGTGGCCAATGGGGTGGTCCACGATCAAGATGACCCACAACTAAGAGTGGTCCAGAGGCCCGTCGTGCACGCTCTAACGATCCGATCGATGCAGGCACTCAATCTAATGGTCCACACTCCTCAAGAATGTATCCCACATGCATCTTCCTAGTGTAGGGTCTTCGAAGATGTATCAAACGCATGTGGGGCCTTCAAAATAGGCCACTTGACTGACTTAGGCCCGTGTAGTGGTCATCCATCCAAAGGGAAACTAGTGATGATCTCCTCCTTTGGTAGACCCTAAATGGCACTCTGATGTCCTCACCAACTCTCCCCAGCTGAGAAAGATTCGCCTCTGGTGAAATAAAACTCCAATAACGTTTCAGGACGTCGAGGTTGAGTCTCTGTGATCCACATGCAATATGACACCAACTTGTCATTCTACTTGACCAAGTACTTCTAATATCCACCATGTCTAATGGAAACTGCTTCTTCATCTAAAATATCATATATTTCCTTTCTTCTCGTAGGTATGGATGGTACGAGTGGTAAATGTTGTGAAGAAGGGTCAGGTAATGGTCATGGGATAATGACTAGGTCATGGTTTATGTGAGGGTTTGAAAATGGATCAAATGGTGAAGTACCAAAACCCTTATATCGTACTAGATCTTTTACATTGAAGGTAGAACCAATTCCCATGGTAGGGGGAATATCTACTACATACACATCATGACCCAATTTCTTTAGTATTTTGTATGGTCTTGCATTACGTGCTTGCAATTTCTTAACGATTCCCTATGGAAACTGTTCGGGTCTCATATGAACTATAACATAGTCTCCTTAGAATTTCTTAAATCCGCAATGAGAATCAGCTAGTGCTTTGTATTTTTTATTACTGAAATTAATTTGCTTCTTCATCTCACCATGCAAATCATGTATCTGACATGCAAACTCATGTGCCGACTCTGAGGACTTATGTGACACTGACATGAGCATGACATCTATAGTGGTCCTAAGCTCTCTACTTGTCTTTCCAGATCCATTTCCTCCCCGGGACTTATTTGACATGAGGAAAGTTTGGTAAAGTTAACGCATGAATGTCCTGCACGGGTGTCTGATCCGAAATGTCCTCTGGGACAACATCACTAGACTCCCCTAATGCTGAACTCACCTCAAGTGGTAACTCTACACTACTATCAGGTGTAACATCAGGTGATATCTCCATACTAACCTTAGGTGTGACCTCAATTGCCACGAGTGCATATACTGTCAAATCAACTTTAGTCTCCCTGTCAAACTCTTTGGAAATTTTTTATAGGGAGAGATTCAAACTGGAATTTCCCTACATCTTCAGGATCACATTTCTTGGTGTCCTCCCTTCTCGGGGTGCTTTTGGGTGAGAGAGGCTTCAAGACAATTCTTTTGCCTTCATAAACGAACATGTATTTGAGCGGCCGAATACTGTTGTGTTCCTGTCATACAACTAAGGCCTAACCAAGATGATATTACCTATATCCATAGGCAAAACGTCACATCATAGTGTGTTCGTATAAGAACCGAACTGGATGGGAATGGAACAACGCTGAGAAACCGGAATAAAAAACACTTCAACCCATGAGATTTGATAGGGCTGAGGGTGAGGAACGACTAACAAACCTAAGCGACCCACAGTGCTAATAGAGACCACATTGGTGCAACTGCCACTATTAACGATCACCTTACGGTTTTTGCCACCACACTTAGCATATGTGTGAAAAATTGAATTCCTACACCAATCATCACTTTATACAATTTGGACCGAGGCACATCTAACAATTGCAAGTGGCCCGGTCTCAGCTCCATCTTCTCCATTGCTAGGACTCGCCTTAGGTTCGTAGACCTCTTCATCTTCAAATTCACCCTGCTCATCCTCAACCATCTCACCAATTACAAGCGCCTTGCTTGGCTCTTTAGTGGGGCATTGTTAAGCGAAGTGACCATACTCATGGCACTCGTAACATCACGTGGAATCCTCGGGCTGTGCACTAAGTACTAGCCAACCGTTTACCCTTAACATCCTGAGGGTTGGATTGGGAACTTGTAATGGGCTTAGATTGACTCCCAAAGTTAAATTTAGCTCCCTGAGGAGTAATCTTAACATTTGAATCCCATGAGTCAAATTGTTTCCCAAATTGCGACTTGAGGTAATGCTCAAGGTCTTGCGCCACTTAGTACATTTGTTCCAAGATGGCGACGTCTCGCGAGGTTTTTTGTAAAAGTCTCTTTCTAAGGCCATAAAAGAGAAACTGTGGGCGTACGGAGCCCTAATGCCATTATTTTGAAAAAAAAAAGAACTTTGTGTTTTCTCTTCTTCATATGATTTGGAGAATACTCCATGTGATTTGGAGCTTGGGTGTGGTGTGATTCCATTCCCTATTCAATGGAGGTGTGAGGCTTCTCATCTATCATATTCCTTTTCTTTTCCTTTCCATCCAAAAGAGGTATTTTCTTAAAACTTCACCTTTCGTATTCACTTTCCATCGAAAACAATCAAAATCATCATTTCTTCAACTTTTCATCATCCAACTTCAACCCAACCGAACCTAACCATTGAGGACTCTAAAACCCTAGCCAACGACCCACACGTGTGACCATATGGCCACATGTGCGAGCCCCTAGGCTGACCGTACGAACAACCCATCAATCCCTCGATTTCCTCTTGCTTCCCTCATCAAAACCCTTTAATTTCCCATCCATAACCCTACCATAAACCCTAGAATCCCAATTAATCTAAAACCCCAAACCTCCAACCACTTAAATCTCTAATTCTCCTCAAGTAATACGCATGCTCCAAAATTCCTTAGCCAATTAAACCGTCTAAACCCGAATTTTACCTTTTCCCCCAAATTCCTCAAACCCTATGTTAGCCTACATTTAAATCGAGCAAACCCTAGGTAGTAATAGTCATTCCCTTTTGCTAATTGGGTGTTCTTATATCCATTAGATCCTAATTTCTTGTATTCAATGATCATGCATGGGATAGTTTCTTGATTGTGGCCTAGACTATTCATAGTTTCATGTTGGATTCTTGAGATATTTGATGATTTTGGCGTGATTTGTGATTTTAATTATTTAATTTAACTTGTTGATTGATCTAACTTCACCTTTTATCCACATGCATGTGTCCTGCATCAAATTTGGTATCAGAGACAAGTTTAGCATAGGTTATTTGTGTCACACGTAGGTTAGAGTCGCATCTATATTGGAACTTTACATATAGGGTTGTTAGTACATCCATTGCATATAGGGTTTAGGATCATATTGCTGAATTTTCAGTTAGTGTTTTGATATTATACTATTGCTGAATTTTTAGTTAGCGTTTTTAGATTATACTATTGCTGAATTTTCATATTGGTAATCTCTGATTGTCCTATCGCTGAAATTTCAAAGTAGTATTTTCAGATTGATAGCTTGCTGATTTTTCAGGATAGTGTCTCCAGTGCGTCCAATTCGGCATCTAGGTTTGTCTTTGTCATAACATCAACCTAGGATTTAGGTTTCCTCTTGAGAGTTTACCTTGTGTATGCCCACTTGTTATGGGCATAGTTTTGATCTACATCCCACCGTGAATCTAAAGCAGATTGCCGAGACCCACTCAAAGCCATTAACAATTGTCTAATGGCCACTGAGGCTCACAATAGGACCACCGCTACTCAATTGACTGCGACTAACATGCGCGTTAATCAGCTAGAAGCCTCCCTCAAGGCGAACCTCGACACTGGGGAATATGTCAAATTTCAAGCCGGGGATCAAGTTGAAGGACGATGACTCGGTCGTGGCCAAGGGGTTGGTCGTGGTAGAGCACATGTGCAACCATATTGTGAGGAGCATCGTGACTGCCATGACCCAGATGCGCATGTCATGAAGAGTGTTAAAGTTGAGGCACCTAGTTTTGATGGTCGCCTAGACCCCGAGGCATTCATCGACTGGATGGCGGATATAGACCACTATTTTGAGTGATATGAGATGTATGATGCCCATCATATAAGGTTTGCCACAATGAAGTTGGTGGGCCAGGCCAAACTATTTTGGATCAACACTAAGTGTAAGATCGAGAGGTCCGGAGATGCCCCTAATAGCGCACTGGGCAGAGATGAAAGAAATTTTCAAGGAAAAATATCTCCCCCTCTTACCATCACAAGCTCTTGGATCAGTGCTAGTCCCTTTGCCAGTGAAATATGCCCGTGTCTGATTACATTGCCAAGTTCGATAAATACATGCTGCGATGTGACATTGAGGACCTGATGATCACACTCTCCCGTTTTAGAACGGGACTCCGAATTGACATTCAACGAGAACTCTTGCATCAATTCTTCAGTTTGCACTAGTAGGCCCTATGGTTGTGTGATCCAAGTGGTTGATCTGATGGACTAAGACAGTTGATGGACCATGCCCCAAAAATCACCTTGATGGGACGATCCTATACCGTCAATTGATGGCCTGTAGATAAATGATTAAGGAAAGAAATACAGCAGTAGTCCACATTGAAATGGAAAAAGGCCAAGGATTAGACAGCTAGGATCTTCCAGTTTGGGAGATTTTTTGGCGCATAGGCAAATCCATGGTGGGGTTCATAACTCTCATAAGATCAACATTATGGATCCGTGAACCATGGCCCCACTTGTTCAATTGAAAAATCTGAGATGTTGTGCATATCTTCGGATCAAGGATAATCTTGTTCCTCTTTAATTAAAATAGATTTTATGATGTCTAGCTGATCAACAAAAAATATTATTCGTATCTGGTTATCATTTACTGAATCATTCTCATCAAATCTTACATGCAAATGTTTTATACCCAACCTGGAGCGACTATTTCAAGCAGAAAGTAGAAACTTCCAGACAGCCCCTGGATACTGATCGTCAATGGGTCGGACAATTCTTATCCAAGTTGAATTTCCCTCAAAGAGAGAACCCCAGCATGAAAGTCTCCCCAAAAGAGGACCACCCCCTGGGTTCTTTCTTCAAATTACAGAAGTGGCTCTCTGAGAAAGGCCCTAATTACAAAACCCCCCCGAGCTTCATTACTATTGAAGAGATACCCTCAAGCATCACCCTCTCTGAGTTGAAAGAGGCAGTCTCATTTTATGGGGAGATCTCTAGTGCTTCCATGAGAATAGCCCAGAACGGATTTAATAGCTGCGACATTGAATTTGAGGTGAGCTGGGATTTTATTTGTTTTTATCATAATGCTTCCTTTTCATTTTTCTTTCAGTATCTAAAATGTGCATTGCATATACTCTAGAATCTGGATTCGATGGAGAGAGCTCTTTTAGGTAGACGTGTTACTGTGAGGAACTGCCACCTACCAATTCGTAGTCGTTATGCTCCAAAGGTTGTTGCTGTTAGAATTAGCAACATTAGCGTGGAGACTGCTGAACCCACCATTCACTCAGTATGCAAGGGATGCGGATCGGTGGAGGGTCTCTTAAGGACAAAGGAGGGTGCCATAGAGGTCTTATTCAGCGTCAAGGATTCCTCAGTTGCACAAACCATACTGAATAAGTAAGAAATCCGACCCATAAGAGTTTCATCTCTTGTCAATGATATTCTTTTTCATTTCCTCAAGTCTTCCTTTTCTTTTCCTTAAGTCTTCTTTTTTATTCTTTTCCTTTTCTTTCATTATTTTACTGTGTGGGCATGCATACACGTGTTGTTTTTGTTCGTGATAACTTATTCTGCCCATGGTTTCACCCCTTGATAGTTGATACATAAGTCACCAAGGACAAGGTGCTCTGCATTTGAAAGCAAAAGAAAAAGTTTCTTACTTGACTTCCCAGAGTTCGCTCCCAGCAATATAGCCATCCCTACCCCCTCGTGTCAATCCCATGACGCTTGCATCAAAACACTTGCTTATAGTCTAACCTATTATTAACAGTTCTTTCTTTAAGTTGCATCTATGTGCGTGCTCATTTGTGCATTCTGTCATGAGCCCCTGCTAATGGGGACTGCACGAGTGAGATAGTGAAGGGGCCTTGCCACACACGTGTCAGATCTGGTCCATTAATCTGATGGGGACCACCACGAACATGCCTTGGCCCAAATTCAGGGTACTACCTTCATCAGGGGAGCCACACTTGTATGAGACAAATGAACTATTAGAAAACAAGTGACCAACCATTCGCATTCAATGTACACTTGTGGCTTTCTGATGAGCCAGCCGACCTGATTTTTTGGGTCAGGGCATGTTCATGGTAGGCCCAGCCCAATGAATGGCCTGGCTCTCTCAAATGCATGTCCTTATGGGGGCAAATGCCTTCTCACTCCATGATTCCTATTTGATTTGCGTTATGTGCTTTGATTTGTTGCTCTGTTGCATGTATGCATGTTTGTGTGTGTGTATGCTTTTGTGATCTGCATGCTGAACTCATACCCTGTGTCCCTGCTTATTGCCATGATGGTCATGCATGCATGTTTATATGCAGATATTTTACTATATTTCTGACACTGACGAATGTCTACAATCCATTTCTCTCTGTTCGATCCATGATGGTCTGCATGTACCTTCTTGGTTTATGCATGCATAAACACATGCATTGAATACCCCAACTGAAATTGTTGATGTTCACCATTTTCTGTCCTCCCAGATTGAATGATGTGTCGATCAATGGCTGTCGGTGGTCGGCTCAATTACTATCAAAAACCACTCCAAACTCAATAACTAATGTGGCCGATCCACAACATGGGGTTGGGTCCCAAATTATTAACCTCATTGGAGGCTTTAGAAAGCAATTAGAAATGAAGAGGATCTACCTTGAGGACCTTGAGGAGCTGCATCAAGCTGTGGTGCACATTAGAGAATGTCCTACTGATGGCCATCTATAGATCAGTGAGCTTCTTTAACTCATACATGCATATATCAGCATCTGTTCATTACATGAGGAATCGAAGTATTAGCATGCATCCATTGTTTCACCTGGGATACTTTTTGGGCCTGTTTGGTTAACCATAGATGCATTTGGACAGTGGTTAATAAGCAATTAAGACAATTGCTCGCTATTTGGTTAAAAGGCGAATTTCACTTCAAAAAAGGAGCAAAACTCAACCTCGTAATAGGTGGGCCCCACCATGATGTATATGTTATATCCACACCATCTTTTTTTAAGGATCAATTTAGGGCAAGAGCCCAAAGAAGAGGCAGATCCAAAGCTCGAGTGGACCACACCACATAAACAATAGGGATTGAATGCCTACCATTGAGTCCTTAGGGGCTACAGAAGTGTTGGATCTGCCTCATTTTTTGGCTCATGCCCTAAAATGATCTGACAAAATGAACGGACAGTGTGGATGAAACACAAAAATCACAGTGGGGCCCACAGAGTCTATTGACACAATCAAGTCTCTTTTCAAGAATCATACCTGGCCTGTTTATTTTTCAAAATTCACAATAAATGAGCAATTATTACTTTTTCTACCAGATTGGAAATGAGGAAATGAGGTTGTAATTTCAAATCGAAAACCATAGAGCAAAACAGTGTCATCTTACCAAAATTATGATGGTAAAATTTATGGGGCCCATCACTATACATGTGTCTGATCCACACCATCCATATGTTCTACGTGCTCATTTTAGGGCATGAGCCAAAAAATGAGACAAACACAAAGATCAAGTGGTCCAGACCACAGAAAACAAGAGGAATTGAATGCCTGCCGTTGAAATTTTAAACGAGCGTAAGGCCCACAGGGATGTATACCTACCATCCAACCTGTTCATAACACCACACAGACATGGATGAAGGGAAAACAAAAGCAATAAGCTTGATCTAAAACTTCTGCGGCCCCAAAGAAAAAATGAGTGGTAAGCATTCATTTCCCCCTCTTTCTTGTGGTGTGGTCCACCTGAGCTTTGGATCTGTCTCATTTTTGGGCTCATGCCCTAAAATGAGAGGAAAAACAAATGGACGGTGTGGATCAAGAAATACATAACAGTGGGCCCCACATATTTTAGTGGAAAAAATGTTCGCCCTCTTTGTTCCAGTGCAAGAGCTTTTCAAAGAAGCTTCCTGTCAACGTCGGGTCATTTTCAAGAGGTGGCTGTTGGATGTAAATACATGGGTAAACAATAATTACCCATTTACATTGCATTTACCTTGGGATTTGAAAAACAAACTGGCCCTAAGCATCAGCAAATACCAAGTAAACCATGATTACTTTTTTTACCACTAATTTACATGCATTTACTGCGAACCAAACTAAGGCCCTATTCGTTTCTTACTGATCAAACTACCATCAAGTTTATTTTAGTTGAGCTTAGAACTTAAATGGTTTTGTATGTTTTCTCAAATGCTTTTAACCATTGATATTTTGTTTTCATCGTTAAAAATGGTTTTATCAAATTCGATGGATATCCGATAGTTGAGATCTTATTTTCTGTCTCTTAGGCTTACTTGGGATATGGGCCAAGGATGAATGCCACTGTTCGTGGAGGGATTTGGTCAATTTGAGTACAAGGATAGGCAGAATCAAGCTTTTTATGTAGGGCATACTGAAGCCTGTAGTGGTTTGGATTGATTATCTTTCTTCTTTTTTTTTTTTTTTTTTCTTCCGAATTTAGGTATTCAGTTTCGGAAGCCTTTTCGGCAAAAATAAATAAATAAAAACAAAAGGTATCAGTTTTGGAATTCTTATTCCCAAGTTTAGGGCAAGTTTTTTACACGAAAACTGAAAGGTAGTTTTGTTTCTGTTCCCCACACTGTTAAGAAGAGAAAATTTCCTTTCCTCTATTTTTCATTGGATCTCCTAAACCACATTGAATGCCATAAATAACCCTTTCATAGCCAACTAACTTCTTGCAGAAAATTGTCTCTATGTCAGGCGTATTGTGTATTCAGGTATTGAATCAGCTGTTGTGAGTGATCTTGGTCAGAACTCCGGCTTTGATGAGTTTGATTCCCAAAGGTGCATGCATGATCCAAGCTTGTCGCAACTCTGTGAGATCCGTGAAGCAATGCTTGATTTGTCCAGCAAGAGGCCTGGAACTCTACATACTGAGTACTAAACCACTGTCAAGCTAAGTGGCCATGGACCAGATGGTGCTGTCTGAGCCACGGATCTTGCTCCCTTCCATCATGGCCATTTTTATGTAATCAACACCTTTGAGCTTCGCTGCTTCTGTTTTTAGTAAGCATTGGCAATGACTGCACGATGCTCTGAATCATCCACCATCTTTGTGCCAATCTACAGGATCGTGTCACAGTACTGCCTTTTTCACTGCAATCTGCACCATTCAGTCAGGTCTACTTCGGACCCATTATTGCTTCCAAAAAGGAAATGGTGAAAATTAAAGATTTTTCCTAGTATTTATAATGAGGAAGTAGCCTTTAAATTGCAATTGCGTTTCTCTCAGGTTTAACTTGTAACAAATGTTAATGTGATTTGGATCCCAAACCCGCAAATGTGATTGCAATTCAATTTGATTATGGTGATCCATACCATTGATCTGATAGGCCCCACTGCCCAGATTGAAAGATATTTCGAAAATCAAAAGGGACTCTACTCAATGTCCACCCGGATGGGTCGACTCGAAGACTTGACTGAGTCTTTACTAGATTTGACTCCATTTTATAATTAAATTAAAAACATTTAGAATAATAAATATTTTTGAAATTATTATGTTGGTATACTTGTATAGGATAGTTAAGGTTGACCGAGTGAGTGACTAGGCTCAAGCCATGTCGAGTCAGCCGAGTCATGAAGCTGATCTGATGGTTCTTATCGAGTCGGGGCACAGTCACTCTCATAAATGAGTGACTTGGCTCAAAATCTCACCAATTCGAGTTGACTCGGCTGAGTCAAGTCGAGTCGGTGAGCTTTAGAACTATGATTGGAAGTTCCTAGCCCTTGGACTCGTGGCTACAGAGAGTTTGAAAGTAACCTTCCATGGGGCCCTCGGATCAAATGGTCTGGATGAACAAACCATGGTGGCTGGGAGCATCAAGGCAGGATTCTTGATCGCATGCTTCAGCATTCTAGATTTCCTCTCCAATACAAATTCACTAGTATTCGCTGCTATGATGGACGGTAAGGATCATGTGATATCAACCTCTTGTGGAATCAATTGCCAGGAAATTCTCAGCTTATATTGAGGACCGTAGAGGTTTGCTAGCTAAGTTTGCCACCTTGAGCAAGCATTTTGTTCTCCTCTTTCTATCCCTTGATCAGCTGATGGGCCATCTCAGATGGACATACTTTTATAGGGTATCCACTTTCTGAAGGAGGAAAACCAGTCTCTAGCCCTGCTGATCTACTGGATTGGATCTTTTCTTCATACATGTGGACCACCATGTTGGCCTGCAGCCCGAGTAAAAAGGGAAGATTGATGTCCGGATGATCAGTTTGCCAATTTACCATGTAAAAGCTAACCTCAAATTGGTTGGAGAAAGGTTTGGATGGTGATGATGTCCGCAGGACCTGATGAGCAAACTGCCTGATATTTTAATCTCTGCATGTGCACCTCGGCGTAAGGGTGGCAATGGCCCAGCAGCCCACCCGACCCATTTTTAGATTGAGCTTGGACCTATTCGCTTGGGTGCGGGCCTCACATTATGGCCTGATTAATTTTTGGGTCTGGCTTGAAATTCTGGCACTACCCCACCTGGCTTTAAATGTACATATGTTGTGTCCTACAAATAAGCATTTCCAACCCTTGGTCAAGCAACCCATCCATCTTGAATGTAGAAGGTTAGCTTCATTTCTCTAAATGTTTTTTTTTTTTTTTTTTTTTGGTTTTCTCAGTGCATTTGTCCCACTTGATGGACGTATAGCTTAGGAATATTCCAATGGGGAATAGGAATTTTATTAATTTTTGGGCTGGGCTGGGTATGGTCAGGCTAGGTCTGGGCCTGCTTTCTATGGGCATGCAGGTTTAAGTTGGGCTCAGTCCTGTGCCTTTAGTGATGGTCTGGGTCCTAACCTAGTCCGGTCCAAACACGGGCCATCGCCACCCTGGCCTTCATTGACAAAAACTGTGACTATGAGAATCTTTGCTAGAGTATGTTTGGACCATGGGATTAGGTGTGATTAAGTGGTATGGAATTACATTTGGTCCCATGCAAATACCATATGGCGTTTGGAAACGACAAAAATGATTAGATTAATTTTGGTATCATATCATCCAGTTCCAATAATAGTATGCATATACTGTGAGATCGTCAATGGATTTTGAAATCCACTACAGTGGGCCTCACATTGATGTGTATGTTTTATCCATGTCATCCATCCATATAAGCCTTTACACATGACATTGAGTTGCATGTGTTTATGGCATTAGTTATGAAATTGGGTTTGTTGATTATAATTTTATAGTTCATCAAATGCAAGTTTCACTTAATATAGTATTTGAATTATTTGATCCTAAATGTGAGATTCCACATTTGATCCTAAATGTGGAATTAGGCGGTCAAAATACCATGCCATTTGCAGACATGCAATCATTACGCTATAACAATATTAATTTCATTTAATGCAATTTCATACCATTTTAATTGGCCTTCCAAACAGTCCTTAGTTGTGACTTAAAATTGAGTTCAAGTTATTCAATAGAGATCGTGATTCTTCCGTTACCAAGATCATTTATGATGAACTCATTTTTAAGTAGCACCCAAAGGGGTCTCAACTTTTAATATCCACGTGTTTTAGCTGAGAAAAAAGGTTTTTCTTTCCCACAAATTAAATTAGAGTTATTCTTTTAAATTCGTTTACTTAAAAAAATAACTTTTGTGGATTAATTGGAAAGGAAGAATTTGAAAGAAATAAAGAATAATTTTTATCCAATATTGTTAGCCCAAACTGAATGTTGTAGAAATCGAATAAACCGTCCAAATATGAGTGCCAATTTAGAACTATCACGAATGATCATCCGACCATCAGAGTTGCAGACATTTATTGGACGGCTGAGAATGAAAAACATTGAACGGGATTGCTCAACCAATCTGATTTAAGGTTGCAAGTTTGTAACTCAGAAAAGATACGTTCGACGATCAAGTCGGTTAAACCGGAGTAAATACAAGCGCGGCTTCGTGGATCTCCGGATCCACAGACCTGACTGTGGGGCCCACCTTGATATATTTTCCTTACATCCATGCTGTCCATCCGTTTTGACAGCTCATTTTAGTTTATGATCCACAAAACGAAGCAAATCAAATTCTTAGATTAACCACACCACAGGAAACAGTGGTGATTGACCATTAAAAATTGCTTGTGGTCCAGAAAAGTTTTGGACCAAATTGATATTTATGTGGTCCTTTCATCCAGGTCTTTGCGTCATTATCAACAGGTTGGATTTCAAATAAACACTCCAGCGTCCCCAAGAAAATTTTAATGGTGGGGATTCAATAACCAACGTTTCCTGTGATGCTGTCCACCTATGATTTAAATCTGCTTCGTTTTTGGGATCATGCCCTAAAATGAGCTTTTAAAACGGATGGACGGCATGGATGTAAGGCACATACATCACGGTGGGCTCCACAGTCAGGGATCCACCGAAGCCACCCCCAATCAATACACGCCACGTGTACAGTTTCTTTTAGTGAATGCGTATCAAGCGTCATACGCAAACGGGGTAGAAAATCTCTTTTTTTTTTTAATGACCAAATTACCCCTTTGGTAGGGAGAAATGGTCGTCAAACCTCCTCTGCGGCCATTTTCAACTTTTATCTGCTCAGCAGCTTTCCCACTCCTTTGAAAGAAGAAGAAGAGGAGAGAGAGCGAGAGCGGAAAATGGCGAAATCTCCGATCTGCTTTGCTTTCGGAACCCTAACCCTAGCTCTGCTCTTCATATCCACCCTCGCCGATGATGTTGTCGTTCTAACCGAAGAGAACTTCGAGAAAGAGGTCGGCCAAGATCGAGGCGCTCTCGTCGAGTTTTACGCTCCGTGGTATGGATTTCTATCTTCTTCTTCTTTTCCTGATTTTTGCTTTTTCTTTTTTCTTCTCGAAATCGGATTTTTTTTTTTTTTTTTCACGATACAGGCCCATTTGATTCTTGAGATTGAGAGAGATCTGATCTTGACTTGTTTTATGTATGGCTTTCGATTTCATTTGATCCAGATCTGTGAATTAGGGTTTGGTGTCTGTAATTACTCGATCTTTTGATCCGGTTAGGGTTAGTGATTTGTAATAGACTATCGGTTTGGTAGTCCCCAGGACCACCGGAATCTTTAGTCCGCGAGCCATCACCAGATGCGGGTCCCATCCTTGGTGATCAGAACACTTAATCTGGTTGGCCTGTTGTGGATTGTCCACTGCATTGATGGGAGATCTCGATCTTTCCAGTTGGACTTTTTGTTTGTAGAATCTAAACGGTTGGCCTTTTCAGGTCTAACAGTTCATTTGCAGGCCGGAATGAGACCCCACTTCCAGTCAATGAGATGGTGCTATCTACAACGGGCCCACTGGATAAATGTTATTGGTCAAGGTTGCTGGACCACCTTCTATGGAGGATTTCATGTACTAGTTTTGCTTTTCTTGCAACCATGTGCTTGGAGCCTGCACAGATGTATTTCTAAACTACAATTATCTCATCGGCTGAACCATTAGTAGCAGTATTTCTACTTGGAGATAGAGATGCCAGAATTCGTGAGTTGGAGTTAAGAATGTGTATTTTGGGTTTTGAAACTTGAAAGAAACCCAGTTGCCAAACCCCCTTTTTTCTTCTGCTTTCAAATATCTTTTGTTACCTTTTCTTTTCGGGTTAATGGACAAAAAATTTGTTGACGAAAGAGAAAGACACAGAAAAAAGCCAATTAAATTTTAACATGGAGAGAAGACCCATTGCTGTCAAATGTCATCTATGTTTTGAAGCACTCAATGTTCATACATGTGGTACTTGTATGGGCTCTGGGTCGTTTAGCTGTTTGGACCTATCGTGGATTGGGTATGTATGAGAAATCACAGAAGTCAAGTGGTCCTACTTCTGATTGGAGGGTTCTTGTGGACTACAAATAGGTGTTATGAAAAGTCTAACCAAGGGTTGATGTTCAATGGACAAAAGTCCTTCCAATCAATGTCCTATCAACTGTCGGGTACAGTGGATGAACTGTCCGGATTTTATAGATTGCCATGTGTACAAATATTGAGTGCTTGACAACTAACCTAGATATTGGCTGTTAGAATTTGTATTTTCTCTATTCCCTAAGATAAACATTTAGCAGAGGTGTTTCTCCTGTTCCCTAAATGCATATTGTATGCATTGTGATCGAAAGATAAAGCTGGTTAAAGTTGTGCATTCGTAAGAAAAAGAATTGAACAATCAATTTTAAGCCTTTTTGGGCCTAACCTTTAAAACGTTTGCATATTTTTGTGGCCCTCTATTATGATTCCTAGTGCCTATTTTGATATGTTTGAGAATCCAGCTTGGTTTTTTTATTATTATTTATTTTATTTTTAATTTTTAATTTTTTTTTTTATATTGGGTTATCATATGATTTGGCCTTAACTCTTTTGTCTGATTTTCTGTGCAGGTGTGGACATTGTAAAAAGCTTGCTCCAGAGTATGAGAAGCTTGGTTCAAGCTTTAAGAAGACAAAGTCTGTTTTGATTGGGAAGGTCAGCTGAGTATTTGAACATGACATTCTTTTCTATGCACGTTATTCATTTTTTTTTAAAGATGCGAGCTTTATTAAAACAAAAGAAGCCAAAGCAAAGAAATAAAAAAAAACAAATTTGAGTTCACCAAAGTCTCCATTCCAATCTCCCATAACACTGAAGAATGAGCAGCTGCTGGAATCTGGTCTGTCAAGTGTCCAATTAATTATCATAGACATGATTCTCCCTCTTAGCATGGCACCGTATGTTAATTTGTCATAAACAAATAATGTTATTCCTTCCATATCTCCCACAGGATCGTGAAAAACACTGGAGAATGTTCAACTATTTTTTTTACTCCCACATTTTTTGGTTATGAAAAACACTAGAGAAGATTCAAGTATTTTTTTTCTCCCTCATTTTTGGTTAAGTGGTGCTCAAAATGCACATAGTGATTCAAGTATATATATATTTTTTCTCCCTCATATTTCTTCTCACTATTTTCTTGGTTGGTATAGGTGGACTGTGATGACCAAAAGAACTTATGTACTAAATATGGGGTTTCTGGATATCCTACACTCAAATGGTTTCCTAAAGGGTCACTGGAGCCAAAAAAGTGAGTATGGTATTCTTAATGCTTTGGAGAATGTGTTTCTTCATGTGTACTCCTACTTTGAACCTACCTTTTACTTTTTATCCAGCCATTTGTTAATTCGTTAGCTCCCTTTGGATGATCAACAATTGAATGATGCCAATGCATTGGTATGCTTGTTTAGGTATGAAGGTGCACGTACTGCAGAAGCCCTTACTGAGTATGTGAATACTGAAGGAGGTACACATGAATTTTGTAACCTATTGGTTGATTCCGATGAGATGAAGCATTCAGTTAAGGATCGTGCATTTCTTTTGTGGCATTTTGAAATATTCATGGCCATTGGGAAAAAATCTCGAACCAAAATTTAGACCAAAATTTTATGTGGCCATCTTGGTTGCTTGAGCAAGTTGATGTTATTATCACAATGTTTATTTCGATCCAATTATCCTTTTGGAGGTGTGTACATGTGTCATGCACCAGTGCTAAGATGCTGTAAAATGAACCTTAGGCAATCAAGATCTTTAGTTGCCTCGTTTTTTTAGCACTGGGTCTGTGTGTACACACACATGGTGCGTTTGGTTGTGAATTTTGGTGTAACCAAGAATGAGCATAGTGAATTAAGAAGCCTTCAGAATCCATATCATCTCTTTATTAAGGTCTTGTTCAACGTGTCGGTTTATTGTTTTAAATCATCTACTCCTGGGACTTCGTAGAACTTCAACTGGCCATTTGTATCATTTAAAGGGGGAGTAATTCCTGGAGGGAAATATTGGATAATTTCCTAATGAATGATTAGAGCCTGGAAAGGGATAATTGGGTGCATGGGCCCCATATAATTCAGGGGTAATTTTTATACTCACATAAAGATTTGAGTCCAAAGGAGCAGTGTGGTGGGCCAGAGTTTGATATGGATCTCTTGCACTGGGGTTATGGAATTCAAGAGGCCTTTGTCTACAGAATTGCCAGTACAGACCTGCACAAATGGAGGCTTGAGTTCCTTGAAAAATTCTGTTGTCTCAGGTTTCATGCTTGTGGTTTGATGTCTTCATGTGTATTCATTGGTAACTTAGTGTAGATCTCTCTCCCTCAAAATCCAATGGAAACCCGTATCGTTGGAAAAATCAGTTTATATAGCAGTAATGTTGAAGCTTGTGTGACCGGCTGCAACCAGAATCACGGCTACACCTATCCCTCTTAAAATCTCTGGTGACAGAATCCCTTCTCTTTGGACTTTTAAGAGTGGAGACAAAGAAGAGCATATTATTTCTTTTCATTCATGAAAGGTTATTTTCTTTAATAACTCTTTGGTAGTTCTTTGGGTCTCCATCATATATCTCTCCACAAATTCATGAGATGCAGTCTTTTCCTTTTCTCTCTCAAGGATGCTTTTATAATGCATCATATATCGCTCCTTTCCTGTGGAATCCACAAGATGCAGCCTTGCACTAGAGTATTTATGAGTTAAGAAATTCCGATGTCTGTATTCATCAAGGTAAATGGTAAACGTTTTTAGTCTGTCTTAATGTATTGTGTTCTTATGGTAAAACCTCCCATTGTCTTACCCGAAGTGTTTCCTTCCTCTATCAGTTGCAAGGTATTCAATAATGGTAGTGATGGCCATAATGGCTACTGCCATTACCAAGTTATTCTGTAACGGTTACGACCACCACCATTACTGTTACGATATGGGCCTTTACAGTCTCTTTTATTGAAAAGAAAAAGAAAAAAATTGAAAAAACTGTATCTGCCCTGTAACAGACTGTTTGGGGCCTTTATGGGCTGGGGGGCGTCGTAATCGCGGTTACAGGTCTTTTTTTCCATAATGGCCATTACAGCCTTTACTATCCCATAACATGTAATGGTTGCCACTCATGGTCATTACCATTATGATACAGGCTGTAACGGCCTTAAAAAAAATACTTTAGCGGTCCCATACCAGCCATTTTTCTTGTAATAGCTGTTACGTGTAACAGCGGCTCATGTTACCATTATGTAACGGCTGTAACATAACAGTTTTTGGAAACCTTGATCAGTTTTATGTATTTTAGTGCAAAAGAAAGTGCTGACATTTCCTAACAGATCTTAGATGCATTTGAGTGCAGGGACCAACATAAAGTTGGCAGTCATTCCTTCCAACGTTGTTATACTGACAGCTGAGAATTTTGATGCGGTTGTTCTTGATGAATCCAAAGATGTGCTTGTTGAATTTTATGCGCCATGGTGAGGATACTTTCTCTTTGTACTTTTGTGATCATTCTATATGCATTTTAACCCTCGAATATTTGGTAACAGTTGTGCCATATGGAGCAGAACTGGATTCACGTAGCCTACCCCAATTAATTGGGGTAAGGCTTAGATGATGATGATATGTGCCATATGGAGCAGCACTAAATGCATTTTCAGTCCTTTTTTATTTATTTTTTATTTTTGAAAGAATGCATTTCCAATCATTGTTACCATGATGTAGAAAATACCTAGTCTTGAGTCTTTTTCCCCCCTTTTCTTTTCCCTTTGTTTTGCAGGTGTGGCCACTGCAAAAACCTTGCTCCTGTGAGTACATCAACATTTATCTGTCTGACACATTTCTTTTTGTCTAAATAAAGTTACTCTTACATCTTTGTTGACTTGTAGCTTAATAAACCCTGCCATTTGTTTACCAGATTTATGAAAAGGTTGCCACAGCTTATAAACAGGAAGATGATGTTGTAATTGCCAATCTTGATGCTGACAAATACAAGGATTTGGCTGAGAAGTGAGTACATAAATATGCAAATTTTATTGCCAGCAGATACTTTAGAACTTCATCTCTTGTTTATTTAAAGTTGCTCTGATTTTATTTTATTTTTATTTTTTTATTTTTAATTTTTTAAATACCAACCATCATGGTTGATTCTATTTTTAATGCACTGTTCATCTTGAAAATGATGGCAGCTTCCTTTTTCTTTTCTTTGGAACTTGCCTCAAATGTTGAGGATAGAACTTGCTTTTCTACCATAGATGTTCAATTTGCTCTGATTTTTTTTTTTTTTTCCTCTCTTCTTCTTACCAGCCATCATATGCTTGATTTTACTTTAAAAATGCTGCTCATGTTGAAAATGGTGGATGGTGATTTATTTTTTCCTTTACTTTGGAACTTGGCGCAAGTTTTTTTTTTTTTTCCTTTTCCTTTTCCATGGAAACATATCTACGTTGATCCTTCAAAAAAAAAAGGGAAAATATATCTCCCTTGAAACTGAATACTAAATAATTGTAGGAGGAGATCTTTTGAAGAGACTAAGTGCATGTCAATTTGTTGTGGGAAGATATTATCACATCGGGGTTGCAATCTAGTGTCTAAAATCCAAAAGACAAGCTATTGATTTCCGAATGTGTAATGGTATATAGGTACAAAATATCACTAGGGCTGTCAACAAGGTATCCCGTATCGGTATCGGTTGGCGTAATGGTGCCCTCCGATACCGATACGTATACGAGGGCGTAACGGCGATATCGGGGCGAAACGGCCCGTAACGGTGCAAAAATTTTTTTTGCTAAAAAAATATGAAAAAATATAGATTAAATCCGGAATATTCTAAGCATTCCAAATATGCATTCATTTATAAATTAGAACATGTTTATGGTGGTGTAACGGTCCGCCCTTTGGTGAAAAGTTGTATCGGACTGTCTGATGAATTTATGAACCAGACAACCTGGATTTGACTGCAAAACTCATATGTTTAATTTTCTAACTATCTACTATCAATGATAGATATATTAGAATGAATGTAATATGAAAATATCTTACATGTGTAGGTGTTTGCAATTACTTTTCATAATTCATAAAAAAATATAAAATGACAATAAGAATCTGTAAAATGAACATTAACATGTTCTACTATGATTAACACATCATATTCTACCATTAAAACATCAAAACATTCAATAAAAAATAATTTTTGAATTTAAAAAAAGGGCCGAAAATAGTGCGTAAATAGAAAAAAATTATAAAAAATATATAAAATGATAACAACAATCTGTAAAATGGACATTAATATTTTCTATTATGATTAACACATCATATTCTACCATTAAAATAACAAAACATTGAATAAAAAGTATAAATACCTATTTTCGAGGAATTTCTGAAAAATGGCCCACAGAGCTTCGAATTAAGAAAATCCTTAATATAAGTTGTTTTTATTTTTAATATCAAGCTAAGAGTGGTCGAAAATAGCAATAGAATGATGTAGGAAGAGTTTAGAAGAAAGAAGTTTTTGAAAAAAGGTAAAAAAAACAGACCTTAAAAAGTTGAAAAAGAAGAAGAAGCCATTTTTTGACCGTTACACCCCGTAACGGCTATAGAATGGGGGGGGGGGGGGGGGGGGGGGGGGGGGGGGGGGGGGGGGGTCAATCTCATGATCCAGCAGACCTGGCCCAACTTGGATATGTGTTTGGAGTTTGGAAAGGGCTATGAATGGGTAGCCGCAACCATGGATACCTGAAGTATCCAGCAGGCTTTAATTGGATCTGGATCCAGATTTTGGGCCCTGATTATAATCAGGACAGGAGGGATTCATCTCCATGGACTAAGATTCAGCTAGAAATTGGGACTGATTGGGTATGGGACCTGGTAGGTACCTGAATATATCAGGACAGGAGGGATTCATCTCCATGGACTAAGATTCAGCTAGAAATTGGGACTGATTGGGTATGGGACCTGGTAGGTACCTGAATATATGATTTCTTTGGTTATCCTTTCAGTCAGGTAGCTGAATGCATGAATTATTTAGTTTATCCTTCAATTCTAGTGTGTGTGTGTGTGTGTGTGTGTGTGTGTGTGTGTGTGTGTGTGTATATATATATCTTTTATTTTACTATATTCATTATCTAGAACCATATGACAGGCATGTTTCTAGTACAGGTCTCCAATCTGGATCTGGAAATGAACCTGAGTTCTTAATCTATTCTGAATCCAAACTCTAATTCGCCCTCAAGAGTAACAGACCTGTTGGGAGCCAATGGGATACCCGAATCTGATCGGATCTGGATCTGGTGCCTCATGCATTGCAGCCTTATCCAAGCCCGATAGGATCCTATCCAATTCCATTGGTCGGGTCTAAATTGGGGGACCCCGTGATCAGATTGTTTGATTGTTTGTGGGCTCATGATTTGGCTGATCATGTTATACCGACCCAATTCAACTACTTGGGGCATCAAGTAGTTAGTGTGCCACTTTTCAGGTGCCAAATGATATCCAAATGACATGAGTGCCCTGTTTGAAAGCTATTGAGGTAGCCTTCAAATGAGTTGTGCAATTTGACATGAATTGAGTGATAACCCTTTTATAAAAGACTTGTGTGGTTGTGATGGGATTTACAGATAATTTTAGTCATTTTATAATATTTTATGAAAACGAATGGTTAGGATTAGGCTTTGTTATTGTTAGGATTATTTTAAGGTTTGTCTTTTGCTTTTAGAAGAGTATATATGCATGTAAAAGACTCTTTTTACGAATAGTTGATTGAAAATGGTAGTTCTCATGCATACATGGAGAGATTCCCTTGCTTTGGTAGTGATTCCTCAAAACTTATTGAGCATGATGCTTGGTACACATGGTTTGACGTTATGCTCATGCTAAGTGTGATGCTTTGAGATTGGGATTGTGGGTCAATCATGACCATCCAATGGTCATCACCACACCAGGACAAGAGGAAACAATGGTGGGTTTACCATTACTCCCATCATGCGCTCCATCCCTCTCCTTCCTACTAAGTTAATATTCTCAGATCCAGGTCAGATCTGGTTAAGCTTTCCGTTTGTCCCATTCAAACTCAGATCTATGTAGAGGTTTTATCCAATTGGACTGACCCTGATTCAACCTGTTTACATCCTTAAATGTCACAGCATTCTGAAAGTCAATGTATGCTGAAAATTGGTTGTTATGGCAACATAGATCTAGAAGGGAAAAAAAGGTCTTATTCTTTTTTTTTTTTTTTTTTTTTTTTTTTTTTGTTGTTTTGTTTTGGTTTTTTGTTTTGTTTTGTTTTTGGTGTTGGAATCAAAGAAGCCAACGATGCTTGTTGATGAACATACAATAGTATTCTATTTTTAACAAAATTTCAGTTGCAGTAAAAAATTACTATTTTTAGTTGAAAGAGAACTTTTCCGCCCGTGTTTACAGTCCAAATTTTTTGCTATTGACTCTGATCATGGCAGTGGAAAATTATTTCTTATTAGTTCCTTCTCATCTGATATTTCTGAGTTTGATTTATACCTAATTTGCTGTCGTTAAATTAAATCTTTGTTTACCAGTCCCAAAAATGTGTGATTTTTTCTGCAAATGATTGTTTAGCAGTTCCAACAATTTATACGTAATTTGTTTAGCTTTCTGTGTTTATTTATACCTAATGGGCTACATACAATTAATTTGTTAAGGACATGTTTACTGCATAAGAATATTCTCTGGTTTGGGCTTGAGTTAAGCCAATTATTGAATTCCTCCATTTCATTGGCAGCTTTAGTTTATAGTTCCTTTTTTCTTCCTTTATTCCGATGTGCCTTTAAGGTATTTGAATTGATGCCAGAGGCACACCATGATATTTCTCCACTATCAATACAGGTATGGAATCAGCGGCTTTCCTACACTGAAATTCTTTCCAAAGGGCAATAAAGCTGGTGAAGACTATGACGGTGGCCGAGATTTGGATGACTTTGTGACATTCATCAATGAGAAGTGTGGCACCAGCCGTGATGGAAAAGGGCTACTTACTTCCAAGGTTAGCAATGGGATAGATTTCAGAAGCTGTGATGTATGTTATTGATCTCTGCACTGTCCTCTTGATGTGTTGCTCTTTCTGTTGTTATAGGCTGGTATTGTGGCAAGTTTAGATGCTTTGGTGAAGGAGTTTGTGAGCGCTGTAGGTGATGAGCGGAAGGCAGTCTTATCTAAGATAGAAGAGGAGGCTGAGAAGCTCAAGGGTTCTTCTGCAAGGTAATCTTTTCATCATTGGAAAAGATTGTTTGGATTTTCCTTCAAATATTGCGCAAGTTCATGACTTGGAGGTCAATATTGTTGAAAATGCAATGACCGTCTTAGTCTCTTAATTATTTGATGCAGGACAATTAACCACTTGCTTTAAAAGCTCGAACTGTTAGAGAATGATGAGTAAATCCCTTTATCTCATAGCTCAGGCCCCACAGCTCATGGGTTATGACCTCGGCTGAACCCCCCTCGTGGGCCCCAAATCACATGGGTACCGCTTTACACGGGATGTCTACCCCGAGTGTGTCCCTGCATCCCACAGGCTACCCCACTCGAGCCCGGTGTGAAATGCATATTAATCACCTCCGATGAGGAATCTCGAACATGAGACCTCCCTCATGGGCCCAGCCTACTCCGAGTGTGCCCCTGCATCCCACAGGCGACCCCACTTGAGCCTGGTGTGAAAATGCCCCTGCATTAATCACCCCCGGTGAGGAGTCTCGAACACGAGACAATTAACCACTTGCTCTAAAAGTTAGAACTGTTAGAGCATGACGAATTAATCCCTTTATCTCATAATAGCCCAGACCCCACATCTCATGGGTTGGGACTTTGGCTGAACCCCCCTTGTGGGCCCCAAATCACATGGGTACCGCTTCACACGGGCCACTCACCCCGAGTGTCGCCACATCCCACAGGCTACACCACTCATGCCTGGTGTGAAATGCGCATTAATCACCCCCGATGAAGAGTCTCGAGCACGGGACCTCCCCCGTGGGCCCCGTCCACCCCGAGTGTGCCCCTGCATCCCACAGGCGACCCCACTCGAGCCCGGTGTGAAAATACCCCTGCATTATTATTGGCCTTTCCTTTCTACACTATTTGTCTGTTGGTTCTGTGTTTTAATGGAAAAATTGTATGATGGATGCAGACCTTTGTGTCTAACATTCAAATTCACAAGCATGGCATGTGCATGAGATACATAGCATTCATTAGGTGGTACTACAATGGTTATCCTAAGAATTCCATTGATCAAGCGATCCTAACCCTCTTGACCGAGGTGGTTCTATATTCGTTACGATATGGCCGTAAAGGCCGAAACGCGATATGGGGGTGAAACGGGGCAGTTGGTTTTTTGGGACCGTATTGGCCGTTATAAGGCATAACGACTGTTACTCGAAAAATGGCTTCTTTTTTAATGGAAATCCACTTTTCCTCATTTTTTGACTTTTTCATTCCAAAAATTTTCCTACATTTTACAGCAGATTTCGACTACTCATGCTTATAGTTTTTTGGATTAAAATAGTAGATTGAACTGATTTTGGAGAATAGAAGCTCCAAGGGCCTTTTTAAAAATTAAAAAAAATAAATAATAAATCGAAAAGTGTTTTATATGCATTTTTTTCCTTCTGATTTTTAATTTTAATGCTTGATTCGTGATGTGTAAACATTAGAGACACAACCATGTTCATAAATTCACCAGATAACCCAATACAACACTCTCACCAAAGAGTGGACCGTTATGATACCGTAAACATGCTTAAAACAAAAAAATAAACACAGATTTGGAATATTTACGTTATTTTAGATTTTCTGGATATTTTTCCAGAAATTTTTGGGCAAATTTATTTTTTTGAACCGTTATGGGGATCGTAACGGTCATTACGTCCCCATATTGGCCATTACGACCGATACCTAGATCAGTAACGGTGGTGACCGCCATGGCCACTATTATCGATACAGAATACCTTCCTCCTAACAGGGCCCTTGTCTTTTCTTTTGCCCCTTCTATTGCCTTTTTATGCTGCTGCTCAGACTGGATCATCCAGTCAGTGTGATTTTTGGGCTATGGCACCCTATTACAGGGCACCTTATGAATGGTTTGTATCTCACCTATTCCTTTTCCAACTAAGGACTTTCGCTCCAAATTTTTTAAGAAGCTAAGGCCTTGTTTGGTAGACGCCCAAAAATGAGTTCATCATCTCGTTTTAGTTAACAGTAATTATGTGTTAGGGTTCCTGATCCTTAACACATAATGAGATGATCCCATTTTAGTTAACAGTAATTATCCATTAGAAACCTTGATTATGTATTGGAGATCTTATTAAGGATCCTGGTCCCTAATAAATAATTACTGTTACCTATAATGAGATGAACTTATTTTTTAGGCATCTTTTAAAGGGGGCCTTAAAGTCTAAATTGGTGAAAGGAGGAATTGCTGAGAGTGACCTGAAACCTGGTCAATGGCACTTGGATGGCTACAATAAATATTATTTGCATCTACATGCGCTCCCGATTTCTTTCTAGCAGTACTCCCTACCTACTCTGAATTTAACTTGCCTTCACTTCAGGTATGGCAAGATCTACTTGAAAGCTGCTAAAAGCTGTGTGGAGAAAGGTGTTGAGTACCCCAAAAAGGAAATAGAGCGGCTTCACCGCATGCTGGAAAAGGTAACTAAGAATTTTTTTCAGTACCTATATTAAGCCCTCATATAGCCATTGACTTATTTCTTGCTAAATCACTATGAAACACATTGATCTCGAAGAGAATCCTTGAATGCTTCAGAGTGATTTGCTTCTGACTTACTCCCCATGCTGAGTTGATGGAACTTGTTGCGTCTTCCGTGCAGTCTATCAGCCCATTGAAGGCAGACGAATTCATCGCCAAGAAGAATATCCTATCCACGTTTGTTTAATCATGGACAGCACAAGTCGGGCCATTACCATTTCCAGAGCCTCCCAAGTTTTTTGCTTGGTGACAGGCGATATTTCACTGTTAGTGTTAGTGAGCTATCACGGAACAAGTGGACTATTTTGACAGCCTCATTTTGAACATGCTTAAAGAAAAAAAAAAAAAAACAGCGGTATATTTAACAGCAGAGCTGTGCAATCAGTTTGACTGTGAGTTTTTTATACACGTTAAAGCTCAGCAGGGCACCATTTCTTTCCTTTTATTATTCGAAGGGGCACACATGGTTCTGGGACAAGCATGATAGGTAACCACAGCTGGGTGATATGATATTGGATTATTGCTCTTTGAGTTTATCATGACATGCTGACCCAATACCATTACCGATGTGATATTGGATTCCATAGCTTAGGGATGAATGTGTCACCAATGCAGACATTTATTATGCGTGGGTGTATATCTCTTATTTTGGGATGGATGTATTGCAGTGCATTCCCAGTATGACACCATGCATTCTAATGTCTGCAAGCTTGATACTAATGAGAGTGGCATTCATGATCACTGTTTAATAATAATAAAAAAAACAGCTGATCTGCCACTATTGCTGGGTTGGACCGAAGCCCCAGTCGTTTGCTAAAAAATTGTGAAAGCTGCAAAGAATCTTGAAGACCAGCTGTTCTTTAGGTATATGCTGCACCAGCATTTTGAGCCTAATTGAATTGAAGAGTCCTGGGGATTCTGCACAAGCGAGACTAATGCTTTGGGCTTGCCCTCGTATTTACTTTTGGCTAGGAATTTATTCTACTCGCATGCACTGTTAAGACACCCACATGGAGAATGTCTTGCTGTCGCGTCCTCAATTTTCAATGACATGCTTTCCCTGCTCTCTCTTTGATACAAGCTGGTATGTTAAGCTATACTGTGTTAGGTGTTATGGTGGATACAACATGCTGGTATGGTAGAGCTTTACTGTGTAAGGTGCTGTGATAATGGACTATGGTTGATACAAGCTGGTATGGTGAGCTTGACCGTGTTAAGGTGCTGTGATAATGGACTATGGTTGATACAAGCTGGTATGGTAGACAATGGTTGATACGGACTCAATTTGGCTGGACTTCTGTTGTAGCTTTCGAGGATGCAGCTTTTTTGTTGAAACGAAAACCATCTATTTTGGAGCCTTATTTTGTGGACTAGGTAATGAATCAAGCCAGTCTTTTGGACTGGGTAGCCTTATTCTGTATACTTAAAAGAGTTACTTTAGATGTCTATGCGTTGTGTCCTCTCATATTAGGCTGGCTGCGTGTAGGGTGATCAGAACCGCCCATCTAATAGGTTACGCAATGGCCGTGATGCTTCCCAAATTCTGCAACTGTTGGGTGATCCAGCATTCTAACTGACGAGGGAAACGGGACGTGCTGATCCTTGAAAAATGCATGAAACGAGGTGTCCACATGGGCTGGTGAAGGTGGCTTGATCGGATCCACTAGATGGGCCATCCAAATTCACGGCCCTACAAGCCAAGTCTTGAGTATTAGGAAAGGGTGCCCTTTATCTTATATCTGACCATACAGATTAGCTGATTGTTAGGATCTCCTGACCAATGTGATTTACCGGCCGTGGCCCATCCGATATGGCCTTAGCGGCTGTAATAGGCTGGGCTGGGGTCGCCCCTCCTGACCAACCGTGGGATTAATACAATCTAAGATTTTTTTCTTTTTGGTTTCCGGTATCACCATAATACAATTAGTTTGCATAAACATGTCCTTGATCCGAAGGTTAACGTCTTTATGAAGTGGATTGACCCTGCCTTGGTGGCAGGTTCTGTGGCCCCACCGTGATGTAATTTATACATGCCATCCATCCATTTTGCCAGCACATTTTAGGGCATGAGCCTAAAAATGAAGCAGATCTAAAGTTCAACACACCGAAGAAAAACAGTGGTGATTGAATTCCTACCACTAGAAACTACTTTGGGGCCGCAAAAGTTTTGGATCAAGCTGATATTTATGTTTACCCTTCATCCATGTCTGTGTGACCTTATGAACAGGTAGGATGGCAAATAAACATTACAGTGGGCCTTAGGAAGGTTTCAACGGTGGTGGTCATTATCCCTACTAGTTGCTGTGGTGTGTCCACTTAAGCTTTCAAATTTTTTTTTGGGCTCATGCCCCAAAATGAGCTGGTAAAATGGATGGACGGCGTGAACATAAAACACATACATCACGGTGGGCCCTTATCCCAAGGGCCAATCCTTTAAATGGGAACCGTTAACAAGTGCCCGAGACCTTCCATTCTTCCCATGTAAAGGTGGCCCACTTGATGGTTGGGCTGGGCCAATGGGCCAAACCCTAGTCCCACCATTGTCATTCCTTTACGGCCGAGACTCGGTAGTTTTTTGCTGGTCCCACACACGCCCATCCTGGCGTAGCCCGTAGGGCATCAAAGCTGAGATCAACTGGGCCCGCCCCATACATGATACCGCCCTAAATACGGACACGGATTCGGTAGTAACCCCTCCTATGTGGTTACTGGTCGGTGCTCTCTGGCCCCACCATCTATCCACGCCGTCCATTCCTTTTTTAGAGCACGGCTCCAAAAAGAAGTTACATTCAAATCTCAGGCGGACCACAAAAGAAATAGTGGTGATTGAATGCCCACCAATAAAAACTTCATAGGGCCCACTGTAATGTTTATGTGCCATCCAACCCATTAATTAGGTCACGCGGACCTGGATCAAGGGGAAACACAAATATCTGCTTGATCCAAAAATTTTGTGTCCCCCAAGAAGTATTTAACGGTAGGCGTTCAATCACCACTATTTCCTGTGTGTGGTTTATCTGAGATTTGGATCTGCCTAACCTTTTTTGCCTCATACCCTAAAATGAGCTGGAAAAATGGATGGACGACGTGGATATAACATATGCATCATGGTGGGGTCCACAGAGCACCTACCAGTACCGATCTCTACGGAATCCCATGGTAGCCCATCAAAGGATTGCGCAATACGCACCGAGCTTACCTTTTGCATTCTTCACTCCCCTCGACACAACTAAAAAAGCAAGAGGCCCGCCAAAATCTCTTCCAATTGTTTCCCGCCACTTTTTTTTTTTTTTGGTTTTTTTCTTCTGTTCTCAGTATATATAAATACCCAAAAATCCCTTCAAATCCTAATAAAATCAAAATACTCAAATTACCGATTCTCTGAGGTTAGGGTTTCATTTCTTCCTCCTTTCTCTTCTCTCCCCTTCCTTAAATTCGATCCGTTCCTTTTCTTTTCATTTTCAGATTTCACGAAGGAAGAAAACCCTAAATCAGATCACCTCATTTCCAACAGAACTCAAAAAGGTACGTCTCGGATCTTAATCGCTCTCTTTCTTTACCTATCTATAACACTTCCATGTGTTTGATGATATTCCTCTCAAGAAATGTGTTTCTGCACCTTCTCTAATCTGAGTGAATTTTGCTTTTCTGATAAGAACGGATATTTCACTTGATCTTAGCCAAAACTCGCTGCACATGCGTCAACATGGCATGTTTGCACGAGATCAAGACTGTTCATTGGGTGATTCCCACCGTGTGCGTGCTCTGGCACAAAAGTTGTGCTGGTCTTCTCATCTGGTGGGCTGCACGGGTTGGTTGGATCTGGACCATTGACCAATATCTTCAACGGTATGCATGTGGGCCCCCTGATGAGAGGATCGCCATCACTTTTGGAACAGGACAGATATCCAGTTGGGCATGCCCAATGAATGGCATGGATCTTGCTCGCCTGTAGTATGCTGCATATATGTGGCAACTCCAGATGCAGTTACCGTACCAACATGTCTCTTTTGCTTTGGTTGATGTTTCCATTGTCTTTTCGGTGGTTTCAGTTATAAGCTTTTTAGAATCTGGATTTGCTGTGAAATGAGAGCTGCAGCAGTTCTAACTCATACACTTCGTAGCATGCACAAAACACTGAATGCATCAAATGTCCCTCGAAGATCATATTTCACAGTTTATGACTATTTTATACTATATAAAATCACTAAGAAATGCTATAGACATCCAAGCTGCTGCTACATACACCCATCCTTTTTACTTATTTGTTATACAATAATAGTATGATATTTTTAAATTGTGAAGCCAAAAGTATAGAGGAAGGGTTTATTTAGCAGTTAAGGGTGTTTTTAAGTTGGATTTTGCATATCATATCATTCACCAACTATAGGCGGACATGTCGCCCTGGTTTTGGGACTGTATTGTTTATGGACATGCCACTACCAAATTACTAGTTCCGGACTATATGTCGAAACTTGGTCATAGTGGTTGTACATAGAGATTCCCAAATCATAGTCAGAGTGGGTGTAAATAGAGGTTCCCAAATTGAATCAGAGTGGGTGTAAAACTGTAAATAGAGGTTCCTAAATTGTAGTCAGAGTGGGTGTAAATGGAGGTTCCCATATTAAACCAAATGGGGTTTGGGTGAATGGCAAGCGTTGCGGGTGTGCTCCCCACAAATGCAAGTTCAATTCCCCTCCCCGGGATTACCTAATGCCTGTGGATTGCAGGTGATTGCATGGATTTGCAGGGAATGGTCTCCCGTCAAAATGGGGTGGGGACACCCTGACGTCATTAAAAAAAATAGAGGTTCCCATATTGCTTTTTGCATTACTTTCTATGTGTAATCTAGGAAAGATTTTAATATGTATATTGACTTTAATGTTCAAAAAGAAAAAAAATTTAAGTGTGATTATTATTATTCTTATTATTATTATTTTTTTTCATATTCCCTGAGTCTCCCTTTCACATGTAGGGGCACAACAAAGATGAACTCGACAGTAAAAATATGGAATGCATTGATAGGATTGGTCAATTTATCACATTGCCCAATGGTATCTTGAACATCATTGAAGCTTTTGATTTTGCAGCTCAAATGCTTTATTAGGTACATAGCCTGAATCTGATAATGGCATGATGGGAAGATTGAATTCATGGTTCTTGATTGACTCACCATAGAACATGAAACTTCTAAATCTTGAATGTTTGATAAAATGAAAAATAAAATAAAATCGTGTTAATGTATTGTGGAATTGTTTCTTTTGATTGAGGTGTCTGTTTGGGATGATCCTGTTACTTTCGGGAGTATTGGTATTGTAATTTTGAGGTCCTATCAAAACATCATCATTCCCTCTGGCCAGTAGCCAGAATCAGCAACTCAAGAGGTCTACTTGTCCCACATTCAGCATGCTTTCAACCAGGCATGTGTGGGGACATCTAACAGTGTTTAGGTTGCACTGCCTTGAAGAAGGCAGCAATTAAAAATAGTCTTCTCCATCCATCTTAGTTAATGTTGTTCTGCAGGATATGGATACGTCAAGCCCAGCTGTCTTTGTCAATGGAGAGCTGTTAAAGCTGTATGTAGGACGGCGAGTTCGGGCACTAGTGCAGGTTATGCGAAATGAAGGTGGAGCCATGATGGGGCAATCGACCGATGGCCATCAATTAACTATAAGAGGCTCTCAGCCATTGCCTCAGTCACATTTTGTAGAGGTGATTGGTATTGCTGATAACAGCCAATCTATCCGCGCTGAAATATGCACAGACTTTGGTGAAACATGTGGTATGATTCTAATTCCTCTCTTACTGTTTTCAGCCAAACATATCTCCATGACAAATCTCATACTCTTTGTAGCTCAGTTGATGAGCTTGAGCCCTGACTTGGGTTTTTGTTTACTGCACTATACTGTTTTACTCCTTAATTAAAATTCTATTGTTGTGTCTCACAAATTTTCCTTGTGGAATGCATGTTTGACATTCAACATGCACATGTGCCTACTCAATGACTGGACCAGTCTGTTTTTTGGTCCACATCACTGGGTGAATGGGTGGGATCTCCCTCACATATGGGAGACCTTGCGAGTTGCCTTTGGAGGGCTCACTTTCCCCAAAGCAGTGCTATTGCTATGAGCATATGCAAATTCACTCTTCCCACATGCCATTGTGGTCTGTTTATGCACGATCCATGTTGTTCATCTGGTGAGGCCCCCCATGTATGTGAAAATCAGTTCAATGAGGTCATTTTTTATGTGCACTATGGATTAATTATTTGTACTCTCTGTTTATCTTCGTAGTTTGTACATAGCACACCTGATGACTGGCCTACCCTGATTTTGGATCATGGTTTGGCATGACCCACTGGATGAGTGACCCAGATATCACATGTGGGGAGCAGGATTCGTTCATATTTCCCTCATTCATCCTTGCCTTATGCATCATGTCTTTCAATTATGTTTTATTTTTAAATTAATGACTGTCCTTCTGTACAGACATCACTGCCTACAATCGGGTCTGCCAATTGGCGAATGGCGAGTTCAAGAGCTTGTTCCTTTAGGAGATGCTGCAGGGTTAGTTTAAGTAACATGGGATTATGGTATAAATCAATCAGCTTCCCTTTCTTAGAAGGGAATGATTTGGCTGATCCATCACCTTATATCAGTATGTACAAAATGGAATTTGGAGTACATCTTTGTTGTTTCTGAAGACAGGAATTTTCATGATTTTGTTCAAGGTTTTGCATTGCATTTGGTGCTGTTTAGCTGCTACATGGATCCAAACTGGTTCTTTTTGTATTTTTGCATTGCATTTGGTGCTGTTTAGCTGCTACATGGATCCAAACTGGTTCTTTTTGTATTTTTGCATTGCATTTGGTGCTGTTTAGCTGCTACATGGATCCAAACTGGTTCTTTTTGTTTTTTTGCATTGCATTTGGTGCTGTTTGGCTGCTACATGGATCCAAACTGGTTCTTTTTGTATTTTTGCGTTGCATTTGGTGCTGTTTGGCTGCTACATGGATCCAAACTGGTTCTTTTTGTTTTTTTGCATTGCATTTGGTGCTGTTTGGCTGCTACATGGATCCAAACTGGTTCTTTTTGTTACTGCATAGCCTAAGGTATTATGGTGTGCAGAAGAACCTTTGCAGAGAGATTTTGATTGAACCCAACAGGGAAAAATAAAAAATAAAATAGATAATCTATTTTCATATTTATCCAAATTGAACCTAACCCAACCCAATCCAAATCTCTGGATTCATGTAGTGAAACTTCATCCTGATCATTAGTATGAACTGTGAAGATCTCCAGTGGATGGCCAAAACTCATCTATATTGGTGTTGGTTTGTATAATGACAAAACTTGAACCCAATTGCAACCTGATTTGACCTGGGTGTAATTGAGTTAAGAGTGGCTGGATTTGTGTTGAGCTGGCTCAAGTTGCAGTCCCAGTGAAGAGTAGAATATCTTGCATGTAGGGCCTATCTTTTGATTATCCAAATTGTGTATTTGATAGGCCTCACTAAGCATGTAGATCATGGCCCTCGGATGTTTGGATTTCTCTCTGCTGAATTTGGGTTATTGCTGCATTTTTCATACAGCTGTATTTGTAGGCCCTAATATCAAAGGTTTTTTAACATTGAATCTCAGAAATTTCTGGGGGCAATCCCTTGCATGGTAAGACCTATTATATCACCGGTTTGTATACCATTGAACCATGGGCCCTGCATGCACAAAATCCTACCTGTCAGCTAATTATCCATTGAAATAGCCTCTTTAAGGTCAATGGAACTATAGTGTTTTTTCACTTCTTGCTAAACTTGCATAACGACCTTATTACACATTAGCTGCCTCTTAACTCATGCAGTGTTTTTGGGATTTCAGCTAGTGATAGTACAGGTGGGCCAGCCTTTGTGATCTGGGCTGTTCATTTGGTGAGACCTATCTTACATGAGTGGTCTGCTTAAGTTCTCTTTCACAGAAACATCTTAGCCATATGATAGGCGAGAATGTGTTCTGTTGAATAGGTCTTTCATTTACAGTACACTAATGAGATGTCAAGAACCTCTAGTGTACTAGTTTTTTGAGCATGGTCTGTTTATAATGTGACCTGCCAGATGGATGTTCTGGGTTGCTGTAAGGTGGGCCCCCTCCATTACAGTTTGTTGGTGAGTATTCAAATCCGGTGCTGTTAAAGCCCTCTTTGATACATCTCTTGAAGTGTGTTCATCTCCACAACAATGGTTGGTGGGACCTTAACATCACAAATTTCAAAATTCTCAATTTGAATTGTGTTGGATTCCTGCCAACAATCCCTGTGCCTTTAGTGGATCTTGCTCTAAAAAAAAAAAAAAAAAAAACCAATATTTCCATAAAGATTGAACAAATAGCTTACATTAAAATTTTACAAGAGTACCATCACTCCATGCAGTGCAAACAGCAAAATGTATTAAGATTTTCATGGAGCAAGATATAAGCAACAACTGATATAATAGATGTTACTTTGAAAGTTGGATTTCATGGATCTCAGAAGGGTCAAACCCACCAATGTGGCCTTATAAAAGCATTCATCAAGTTGATTAACTCATCAAGTGGTCCACATTTGCATTTGATTTATTGACCATTCATTTCTTTCATTAACAAGTCATCCTCAATTTTGGGCCAGGACATAAATAGTCAGTTAAACCGTTCATTCTCCTGAGTCAGCATCTGGGCCAAACCAGCCTAAACTTCATAATATCTTTGTATTTATGCATCAGCCACGTTAACAAGCCCCTCATATCATGTGTTCCACTTAGGCATTGGAAAATCCATCATTTCGTGCAAGGACTAAAAACAGGTGCTGTATCATTCCATGAGGGATTGAACTTGCACCTATATATACATTCTTATCAGTTTATTTATTTATTTTGTTAAATTAAAGGTAGAAAACTGTGGAAAGAACATGAATTCCCAAATGTGGCAGTAACAAAAAATGAAGGCAGATCGTTTCCTCTCCCCAATGTTATGCGATCTCTCATACATGAAATATTCCATGTACAAAGATCTGTCATCCAATACGTGGCTATGTTTTTTTTCTAAATTGTTTCTACATTTGTCCTCAGCAATCCATTTGTAGTCTACGCGTTAGGGTCTTCCTAAGTTCTAAATTGGGAATTCTTTTGAGCATCCCACAGCTAAATAAACGGTTTCGAACACCACTTGCATGAATGGTGCATTGGAATGTTATTCTCATTATGATGTAAGTTGTTTAGTGGGCCATCGTAGATCAACAATCTTGACCAAACTGGATTGAATGTAGTTGTTGGAGGTGATGAGCATGTCAGTGGAGTCACTAGTTACGTGATCAAACTTAGGATTTTGCCAATCTACTGTGTAGAGATGTCTTGGTTCAGCTCGACTGACATCTGATTTGGTTCCATTAAAAATTGAGGATTTTTAGGTTGCACATTGTGAAGATTTATACATTTTTAATTCGACGGAAAAGTGCAGTCGAGTTGGTTTGGTTCGACCGAAGATTACATTCGGTCTTACTGAATATATTATGCAGATTAGCACAAATCAAATTATTTTAGTTTGATTGCGATTAGGGTTTGGTTAAAATGAGTGTTTTCTCTTTAAAGGCAAGGGTTTTGGTGGGGGGGGGGGGGGGGGGGGGGGGGGGGATGGATTTTCTTGATGGATTAGGGTTTTCTTAGATACACATTACAAGGAGAGATTTGGGTTTCATTTGCAATAAAAGAAGGTGAGTGATGTAATCTTTAAGGCTTTAATTATAGTGAATTTCTATCACTTTGTGTTATGATTTTCTTGCAAGGGTTTTCTATGTTAAATATCTTGTGTTTGTGTGATTGCTTTGGTTGGTTATTTTTTTTAAAATTATATTGTTTTATCTTCATTGAACGTGCTTCTGTAAAGCACATAGATTAATGGTAGTATTAAATATGAATTCGAACACCCAGGGTTGAACTGGGTTTGTTGAGGGCTCAAAATTTCAACAAAGTAGTAATATAGCGTCAGGTTTAAGGACATTCAGGAATTCAACGAAGATGTCAAGGTTGAAGTTCGATATATAAAAATTCAATGGAAAGAACACTTTCAATTTGTGGTAGCGGAAGGTTAAGAATATTCTAGTATCGTAATGGCTGAGTAAGGCATTGTTGGAGACTAAACTGGAAAAGATGTCGGATGATGACTGGAGCGAACTCGGAGAGAAGGCTATGAGCACCACCCATTTATGTCTATCAGATGAAGTTATTTACAATGTTCTGGATGAGGAATCTCCCCTGAAGATGTGAAGCTAAAAGGCCTAGTTTCACTGGCAAGTTGTTTATGAATAAACAACTACTCGAGCTACAAATGAATGAATAATCTAATTTACTGGAGCACATGAAGTCATTTACAAAGGTGTATAATGAGTTGTTAAGGTTTGGAGTGACGATCGAGGAATAAGACCAAACGGTGCTACTTATAGCATCACTTCTTATGTAATACGACCATCTCGTCACTACTCTACTATATAGGAATAATACAGTGAAGTTATAGGAGATTACCGCGGCTCTTGTTTCTAACGATATAAGGAATAAGTCAAGTGATAGGACTCTCAGGCGTAATGGTTAGTCACAAAGGGGGTCAGGGATGTGAGAGATCTGTGAAGCGATCTCAATCTGACAGGAAGAAAAAATCTAGATCAAAGTCGAAGATAAATGACGAATGCTTCTATTATGACATAATTGGGCACTTCAAGAGAGATTGTCATAAGCGAAGGATGACCTACAAAGCAAGGGAAAATTTAACACGGGTGGATCAGTTAGTGTAGAAGAAGAGAGCTCAGAAGAAGACCTCCTTTCGGTCTTTTCAAGTATGAGTCATGTCTTAGATACATGGATACTCGATTCAAGATGTTCGTATCACATGTGCCTGAATAACACTTGGTTTGATTCCTATAAGTCTTATGATGGCAGTTGTATTCTGATGGGGAATAACGCAGCATGCAAGACTATCATTATAGGGACTATCAATGTAAGGATGTTTGATGGAGTCATACAGACTTTAGGTGATATTAGGCATGTCCCGGATCTGAAAAAAAAAAAAAAAAAAAAAAAAAAAAAAAACTCAATCTTCTTGGAATTTTTAGATATGAATAAGTACACATTCACTGCAACGGACGGTATAATCAAGGTCATCAGAGGTGCAATGGTGTGATTGAAGGGACATAAAATAGGAAATCTTTACAAATTGGTTGAGCAACACGATTATAGGTGAGTTCGCTAACACATCACATGCAGAATCCGGCACAGATGACACTAATTTATATCATATGTGGTTAGGGCATATAAGCGAGAGGGGCATGATGAAACTCCATAAACGTAAACTATTAAATGGAGATAAGGCGTGCAAGGTGAATTTCTGTGAGCATTGCATCTATGAGAATTAATACATGGTAAAGTTCAACACTGCTACACATAATAGCAGTGGAGTGCTCAATTATATTCATTCTGATGTCTAGGGGTAGTGACAGTACAGTATAGGAGAGGTGTATGACATTTCGTGAGCTTCATAGACGATTACTCGATGAAGGTTTGTTTGAGTTTACTTCGTAAAGTAGAGAAATAAATGTCAAAAGTAGAGAAGCAAATTGAGAGATAGGTTAAGTGTCTCAGGTTAGATAATGGTGCGGGTACAAAGATGTAGTATTCATGGAAATATGTAAGGAGCATGACATCACAAGGCACTTCTCACCTCTAGGGACCCCATAATAGGATTGGGAGGCAGAGATGATGAACATAACTCTATTGGAGAGGGCAAGAAGTATGAAATTGCATGCGGGGCTGCCTAAAAGTTTTTTAGTAGAAGCGGTGAACATGACATGATATATTGTAAATCGGTCACCATCTACAATGCTAGACTCTAAGGTTGTGAAGGAAGTCTGGACAAGTAAGTACATTGATTACTCAGGGATGATGATCTTCGGGTGTCCAACATACGTCCACATGTAAAGGATGGAGTTGGATACTAAATCTAGGAAGTGCATCTTTCTCGGGTGTGAGAAAGTTGTTAAGAGCTACGAATTTTGGGATTCAGTATCGCAGAAGGTGGTCATTAGCAAAGATGTTATCTTTAATGAGGCATCAATGTTGAAGACTAATAAGGACGTTGCAAAGAAGTCGGAAAACATTGTGAGATTGAGAAATTATAGGTGTAGGTGGAGCCAGTTGAGCAGGTTATTAAAGGTGAAATTCAGTAGGAGTAAGAAACTAAGAAAAATATTCAGCAGGATACTCAGGAAAGTATAGCTAGGAATTGAGAGAAAAGAACCATTTGAACCTCGATTCGATATGGGTTCAAGGACATTGTTTCTTTTACATTGTTCATAAGGAGTGGAGATCCTTCTACCTTTCAAGAGGCAAAATCTAAAAATGATGACAACAAATGGATGTCGGCCATGGGAGAGAAGATGGAATCTCCACATAAGAATCATACATGGGGGTTTGTGGAACTTCCAAAAGGTCATAGGGCTATAGGGATGCTGATTGCTGCAAATGACAAGAAGGAAATACTCTTGCTTAAGTCTCTGTTAAATAAGGGGTTTAACATAAAGGATTTGGGGGCTGCGAAGAATATCCTAGGCATTTAGATACACAGAGACAGAGGGTCTGGGAAGCTGTGACTATTTCAAATGGGTTATGCACAGAAGGTGTTAGAGAGGTTCTACATGGAAGGTGCTAAGCTAGTTAGCACGCCTCTAGTAGGTCACTTTAAATTATTAACTAGATCATATTTAAGTACTAAAGAGGAGATTTTAGATATGTCATGGGTGACATACGCTAGTGCAGTGGGGAGTCTCATGTATGTAATAGTTTACACGAGGCTAGATATCTCACAGGAAATTAGTGTGGCTAGTAGATATTTGGCGACTTCAGGAAAGGAACATTGAAATATTGTCCAGTAGATTCTAAGGTATATCAGGGGCACTGTCGACACTAGAATCATATTTGGGGACATGGAGCTTCAAGTGGAGTTGTAAGTTATGTGGATTCGAATTATGCATGTGGTTTGGATAACAAGAGGTCCACTTTTCACATTAGCAGGTAGGCCGGTATGTTGGAGATTTATGCTACAGTTTATGGTAGTCTTGTCTACAATCGAGGAATATATGGTTATGATAGAAGCGTTAAATGAGACAGGTTTGATAGGAAACTTGGGTTGAGCAGGAGGCATTTCAGTTGCATTATGATAATCAAAGTGCTATCCATATAGCGATAAATCAAGTATATTACGCGAGAACCAAACACATCGACATGAGGTTCCACAAGATATGAGATCTCATTACTTCGGGAGAGATTCTGTTTCAAAAGATTCACACAGATGAGAATGCCGCGAACATGTTGACAAAGCCAGTGACCACAGAGAAGTTCAAGTATTGCTTAGGCTTGATCAATCTCTCTAGCCATTGATGAGATTGGGCACCCTTGCATAGGGGTGCAGATAGAGATGCGTTCTAAGTGGAGAATGCGGGGAGTGGTCTACGCTCAAGGTGGAGGTTGCACTTTTGGTATTTAGGGTGACTTGGCAGAATGCAAGTCAAGGTGGAGATTATTATGTAGGATGCATTTGACTGTACAAAGATGTCCTGGTTCAGATCAATCGAGATCTGATTCAGTCTCATCGAAAATTGGAGGATTCTCAGGTTGCGTGCTATGAAGATTTGTATGTTTTCAGTTTGACCGAAAAGTGCAGTTGGGTTGGTTTGGTCCGACTAAATATGTTACGCAGATTATCGCAAATCGAGGTATTTAAATTCAATCGTAATTAGGGCTTATTTAAAATGAGTGTTTTCTCTCTATAAGGGATAGGGTTTGCGAGGTGAGAAGGTTTCTATACACTTGTAAGGGCTTGGGAATGAATTTTCTCAATGTGCCGGGGTTTTCCTAAGTGTGCATCACAAGTAGAGATCCGATTTCATCTGTGATCGAAGAGGTGAGTGGTGTAATCTCTAAGGCCTTGATTATAGTGGATTTTATACTTTATATCGTAGTTTTTTCCCGCAAGAGTTTTTCATGTTAAATGTTTTGTTTTTGTGTGATTGCTTTGATTGGTTATTGTTTATTAGATTGTTCTATTTTCCTTGAATATGCTTTTGGAAAACTCACATATCAACGGTGGTATTAGATCCAAATTTCTAATACCTAGGGATGATCTGGGTTTGTTGAGGGCTTAGAATTTCAACAAGGGCCCATTGGATACCACCAAATAAATTACTTTTTTTACTTACGGCAACAAATGAGTGACTAATTTGAGATAAGTTTGGTTTATGATCAATTATAAGTAGCTTTTTTATTTAAAGTTACTTAATCACTTTAGTTTATAAGTAAAAATCAAGAGGAGCTACTCAAAAGCATGAGTAGGAATTCAAGTATTGACTTTTTAAAGTCTTAAGATTCTTAAGACTACTGTATTCTCTTAAGTAACTTAAGATCCAAACACTCCCTTAATATAATTGGGCCTATGCACTGTCCATTTGATCATCGGAAGAATTCAAGTATTGACATTTTAAAAGTGTGGAGACTTAAAGGGTGAGATCGTTGATAAAGGGTATGATTCTATATAAAAGTTTTGATCTTCAAGCCTTTCTCATGTGACGACAAACAAAGCAATGGATGGTTTGGATTTTTGAGCTCAGCCACAAAGTGGTAAACGTGATTGACGGTTTGGATCTCATGCACATAAAGTTATTCCATCGAGTCACGCTCCCTGATGCAATGCTGACCAATGGGCCAGACCTAGGCCTAGTAAAAAATCAAAATTTTGAATAAACCATTTCTGAACTATTCAACGGGCCGAAGTGAGCCCCAGGCCCAGCCCGTTTACATCCCAATTCCCATACCTATGTTTTTTGAGCCGTTCATTTACATCCCTTTTGTTTTGTTATATATAACATAATATAACTCAACATATAGATGGCCTAATAGTCAAACTACAATGAAATAGGTAAATAAACCCAATTCAATCACTTGTAGTAATTATATATAGTTTTTCTTAATTTTTTAGAAATATTATTTTCTAATTTTTACCGATTTTATTTTTCAATTTTTTAATTCTCAAAAAAAAAGAAAAGGTCATTAGCCTGAGCAATCGCTTATGTGATTATGCGATGGCATAAGCGATGCTTGATGGGCTTATGTGATTTTATGCGATTTGACAACATTGACCATAAGTTTATTTTATACCATACTTTTGCTCCCTTTTGGTAGTCTTTATCATCTCTTCATTTTTTAAAATATTCTCTAAATGTGAGATAATAAACACACCCAGATACCATTTAGACAAATGGATAGCTCTAGTCTTACAATTATCACAGTAATAGTAGATGGCACAAATTATCTAGAGTGGTTCCATTGGAGCAGGAAAAAGATGGGGATACATTACAGGAACTGAGAAATATCCCCATCAAGATGATCCCACTTGTGATGAATGAGAAAGTGAGAATTGGGCCGTGATGTCTTGGTTGCTAAATTCTATGCAACCTAACATTAGTTGTGGTCTCTATCTCTTAAAGACAGCAAAATATGTAAGGGATAAAGTAGTGAAGTTGTATTTCATTAAGAAGACTTGGCCATCTCTATCAACTTCACTCAAAGATTAACAATATCAAACAGGGTGATGGAATCGTGGAATAGTACTTTACTAATTTAAACCAAATTTGGGAAGAATTAGATAACTGTCAAACAACTATCCTAGACTTGAAAGATTTGAAAAATGAAATAAGACAACTAATACTCGTTAAGTTTCTCGCTGGTCTTCGTTTGGATCAATGGCACCAATCACACGTTGTGTACAATGCAGATGTTTTTTTTTTTTTTTTTTTAAAATTTTAGCAATTCACGGCTGCTTTATGAATCCAAATTCAAACCCAGCCCAATAGTCTAAGATTAGTTGGTCTGGGCCAGGATGTCTTGTTGGGTGTTAATGCACCATCGAGCCTGGACTGGTCCAAGTCCGTTTTAGCCGTGCAAAATAATAGCCAGGATCAACCCATTGGCCTCTTGACTCTTGTGAAATCCAGATCCAAGCAGGCCATCCTCTAGTCATTTGATCAAACGGGCTAGTATTGACTTATTTAGTAAGATTGCAACAGTCCGTTTGGCTGGGCCAGGGTGCATCTAGGTCCAGCCCAAGATCTAAGGACTCAAGCCCAAGCATGGTTTTAAAACTTGGACTAGTGGGATGCGACTTGCCCAAGTCGACCCCGGCTAGGTTGGACTTGATCGGGTTCGACAGGATAAGTTAGTCGGAGTCGCAGAGCCTTTTAACCATCAGCCCAAGGCTAGTCCTGTTAGCCCCGTCAGCCACCTATGGAACTGGTCTTTGGCTAAGAGGGTTAAGTCGACCGATTTGGCCGCGGACTCATGTGGCCTGAAAACCAAGCTGTTTAGGGGTGCACATGGAGCCGGAAGAATTGGTAAATTGGACAGGAACCGACCAGACCACACGTTTGGTTCGGTTTTGAAGTGCACCGGTTCTGGTTCTGGTTCCGAAAATCAAAGAATCATTTAGTTTGGTTCGGTTCTCAATTTGGGGTTTGGCAGAACCGAACCGGACTGTAGAACTGAACCCTGGAACTGCACCCCTTAGTCAATAAATATTTAATTTTTTTGTAAACATAAAAAACTATACCATTCATCAAATGGATCACAAACCATGATAAGATTACTCTATGTGAAATTTTTCAGTAGAGGAGCTTGGGCTGGATTTTAAAAAATAATAATAAAAAAGTTATGCAATTGGGCTGGATTATAAAAAGCGCAGAACAGTAAAACCGGACTGGGTTTTTTACTGTCCAGTTCCATTTTGGTTCTTGGGTGCAAACAGTCCCCAGAGCCGGACCGAACCGAACCGTGTGCACCACTTTTAGCTGTTATTTGAAAATCACGTTTGGGTGGGTCCAACCACTGGCTATCATACTCCAAAGCCGGCCTGAGTCAACCTAAGCCCAATCCCAGCCCACTAAAGATTGGGCCAGAGCCAGCCAGGAGGGCCAAAGTTCATGCCCAAGGAGAGCCCACAAGCTCGATGGGCCAGTCCTGTCCGTCAATAGCGTCCATAAGTTGCGGTACAAAATGTTGAACGGTAGAGATTCATAGCTAGCAGGTCCCATGAACTCCTTCTCAGCTTGTGTGGCCCACTTGGATGATATGTATGTGACAGTAGATCACATGTGCCTTTTAAGGTCACTACGAGACATTACATTGAAAGAATCTGAGTGTGCAATTGCCAGAATTTGCTAAATGGGACTCTTTCGTGCTGTATTGGAAAGAAAGAGCTCATCAAAGGGTTTCGTGATAGTTGGAAATCCTATATCAAATAGGAATCCCAAAAATTTCGAACTGTCTTTCTCACACAAGCTTAGAAAAAGCTAAGGTACTATTTGGAAATCCTACACGATATTGGAAACCCAAAAACTTCGAACTGTCTTTCTCACCCCAGCAGAAAGTAACCCGATACATGGATGTCTGTGTCCAAAGTATCTCGAGCATTTGGATGCAGCATTCAGTCAGTGTATAGCTTTCATAAAGAATGCTCTCTACAATCCCTACTGCAACCTAATGAAGACTATGGTACTGTATTAAGAAATATCATCAAGGGCCCTTTCTTGGATGGGGGATCTTGTAAAATCAGGATTCATGGCACCATGCTCACCGAATGTAGAGTGGGTCATGGACAGTTTCATGGTCAAGATGGATCCGAAAAGGCCCGGTCGACGACAGAAGTGATACAGACCGTCAGACCTTAAATCAGGCATATCTCGCAATCCGGAATTTATTATTGGACGTAGAATAGATGCTTTTGGAGTAGAACTAGCTACTTTAGCCACCCAACCCCGCTGCGCCGGGTTGCACAAACCAGATTTGCAAAATACCACCAGATCGACAGTCGCTCTCCTATTTTAATTCCATTTTTACTATAAATAGTAAGTAACACTTTGGGCATTAGGAGTTGCGCCCAATGCAAGAAGTACTTAGAATAATTAGGAGAATGACTTGGTAAAGCCAAATAGGACACTTACTATTTTTGGCCAAAAACCTATACTTGGAATAATTAGGAGAACGGCTTGGTAAAGCCAAATAGGACACTTACTATTTTTGGCCGAAAACCTTGCGCACTATTAGACATCACGAATGTCTATAAATAGTAGATTCGGATTTCTCCCCCATTACTTGGTATCCTATTTAAAGGGTTGTTAACTCATTTAATGCATTCATCAATCAATTTATAAATTTATTAGAATTTATTTTTATTTTCTTGCTTTCTTTTCTCGTGGATTCAAAAAGTCTTCGTGAGGAGTCCAAAAAAGCTTCATGAATTTGGAGTAGTTTTCCTTGAGGAAGACGGTGATCGATCTCATCAGGTTCATCCCTACATCATCACCATTAGGGCTGTACACGAGTTAAGCTAGCTCGAAAAACTCGCTCGACTCGGCTCGACTCAGTTCGGATTGACTCGGCTTGAAAGGCTGACTCAAGGCGAGTCAAGCTTGTTTACTAAAGCTCGAGTTGAATTCAAGCCAAGTTCGACCATGGTGTATTTCAATTCGACTCGACTCGAAGCTTGAACTCGAGCTCGACTTGAGTCGAGTAATATATTTTAATAATATATATTATATACATTATATTAATATTAAATATATATAATATATATATTTAAGTTTTTTTTAAAAAAAGAGTTAAAACTTAAAAAGTTTTTACTAAAAAACTTTACCCGACCCGACCCTACCCGTACCCATTCCTTCTTTGTCTTTCCCTTACCCTACCGAGGTAAACTCCACTCGACTTGACTTGAACCATTAGCTCGGCTCGAACTCGATTTGAAAGCTTTGGCAAACAAGCCAAGCTTCAATGTTGAGCTTGAGGGCGAGCTCGAGCTCGAGCTCAAACTCGAGTATGGCATGGACGACTCAAGCCAAGCTTGGCCAACCTCGACTCGACTTGGCGCGATGTACAACCCTAATCACCATGTAAGATTTGCATTGAGGGCACTTTTCCCCGCTTACTTGCAAATTCACGGGTTCTTGCATTTTGTAAATCCTCCCTAATTGCAATTAAGCTACGAAATGCCACTTTATGAAGCTCTTCGCTGAGAGCATGGCCCCACAAAATCATATTAGGCTTAATTCCATTTTACGGAGTCCCTCTCTTTTGTTTTTTAATTCTATAACCGAACGTCGCAACTTAGATCGAGACCGTCCATCTAATGGCCACTACTGTTTATGGCCAGCAGTTCCAAAAAGAAACTGACACAATCCCATCCATCATTTACAATTGATCATTTTTGCCCCTATCTTTGATTTCAACGACCTTGATCGGATGGATAGGATGGTCCAACCATTGTGATTTTCTAAATGTGGACTATCAGCCGTTGATGATATTGGATGATCGGTCAGAATCATCATCTACAAAGGTAGGTTGCATGGAAACTGAGTGGAGATGAATCCACCGAACCATTTCCCTTGGTAAGATTCAACTACCAAGGTTAAGCCAAAAGCAACGGCTTTCTAACCCTTTCTTGATACATTCTCCCCATCGAAGTAAAATATATAAGCTTATTGCTCAGAATCATTTGTGCAGAGTGGGGCCCACCTACAGACGAATCGAGCACGTGCAATCCTCAATCCCATTCGAGAAAAGAAATAACATAGGATCCTCGGTCCATGGCTTTGTGTATTGTACTCGGGTTTTCAGATCTTACAAGTGGGCCCCATGGTTCAGTAATCCAGATCATGGGTCACGTCCCAAAAGCTTTCCAGATTAGAAGATCCTAGCCAATAATCTAGGGCTCTTTTTTTTTTTTTTTTCAGTTGAATGTGGATTGGTGCTATATTTCCATATTCAACCGTCTATTTGTATAGAACTAAATCAAAGGTTAGGATGGTTCCAACGAGAAGCCTTTTTTGTGTCATTGATCCATCCATCCGAGGAGCTAAAGATCAATGGTCTGGATTACAAAAGATTGGAACCGCTTTTTTTTTTTTTTTTTTGTTAGCTGGTTAGTACACACCAACTGTCAGTCCATGCACTGTTAGCCACCCCCACTAGGCTCGATACCAAGACCTCAAGTGTTGAAATGAGGTATATCCACTCAGTCTACCAGTTGAGCTATGGACAGGGTGTAAAAGAGAGGAGAACCGCTTGTCAGAACTAAAAATCCGAGTAAACCACGGGCTATGTGGGGCCCACCGTGATGTATATGATTTATCCACGCCATCCATCCATTTTGACAGATCATTTGAAGCGTGATTCTTAAAAGGAGGAAGATTGAAGGCTCAAGTGGACCACACCACAGAATGCAAAGGGGATTAAAATCATACCGTTGAAAATTTCTTGGGGGCCACAAAAGTTTTGGATTAAGCTGATATTTATGTTTTCCCTTCATCTAGGTTTATGTGAACTTACGAAGAGGTTGGATGGAAAATAAACATCATGGTGGGCCCTAGGAGTTTTTCAATAGTAGGAGTTTAATCCCCACTGCTTCTTTTGGTGTGGTCCACTTGAGCCTTTAATCTATTTCCTTTTTGGGCTCAGGTTCTAAAAGGATATTTCAAAATAGATGAACGGCTTGGATGAAAAATATACATTACGGTGGACCTCACAGAGCCCTTAACAGGACCGTACGTCGGGTAGTAGGCAATCCGCGTCCACTGTTGAATGAGGGTTCCTATACTTTTATTTTCAACTGTACATGTGGAATATTCCTCAATCCAATCCGTCCAAATCGTTGATGCCCACTTTAGATGGCATAACCAAAAATCCGATCGATTATACGAACTTGATCTCTAAGCAAACGCAAGTTCATTGAATTTGTTTGATCGTACACTTTTATTTCGTCCGTCCATTTGAAATTCATCAATCAGACATCTACGATCATCATTTCAATAAAGAATTTTGTTAAACCCCAATCGATAATAATCAAACGGATTTGGACGGGTCGGATTGAGATAAACGTTTGCCAAGTGTACAGGTTCTACGTGCATGTGTAGATAGTATTTCACCTGTATACATCAGATGACTCTTCATCTCATTTTCTTATAAGATGAGATCCCCGTCTCCTCGGATGCTCTTATTATTCTCTATGTTTTCGAGGCGGACATTTTTATTACCGAAAATACCCCTTTGGTATTTTACACGCAAATGATACACAGCACCTAGTCCGACCGAGAAATTGACCACTGCAGATGTTACTTTTTACCCAGCGTCTTTTCAACACGCTCCCCAACTTTACTTTTCCAAAGTAAACCATTCTGTACGGACACACTATTTGCAGTCGAAAGTACCCTTACATTTACAAGCTATAGCTACGAATTATAACCGTAGCCACACGTATTTAGCCACCATAAATGGAAGGATATTTTCGTATATAAATAGTGTATCCGTACAGAATGATTTACATTGGGAAAATCAAATTTGGGAGCGATTTAAAAAGACGCCGGGTAAAAGGTGGCATTTATAGTGGTCAATTTCTCATGGGAGTTTGTAACTGACACATAACCGACCAACCATTTCTCTACCTTCTCCTATTTATGACGTGGACAACTAAACTGACGACCCAATAATGCACAGGAGTGCTACGTGTCTTAAGTCGTATATGCACGTGTGAGAGAACCTGGCCGTTCATGAGGTAGGGTGGATCGGTTGGCTAGTGACCCCACCAACTGCCAGTTAGCTAGTGTCGAGGGACAAGTAGGGGTGTACACAAACCGGGCTAGCCCGATTAGCTCGCTCGACCCGGCCCGAAAAAGCCCGACTCGGCCTGACCCGGAACTGAGTTCGGGTCAGGACGGGCCAATTTTCTAGACCCGAAACTGAGTTCAAGCCGAGTTCAGATACCTCCCAGTTCGGCCCGACTCGGTCCGAAACCCGACTCGCCCCGGCCCAACCCGACCCGGCCCGACTCGGTCCAAAACACGGTTCATGCCGACTCGGTCCAAAACACGGTTCATGATATATATATATATATAAAGGTTTAAAGCCATATATGTAATTTCTAACTGCTCATGTCTCAGCCATCAATCTGCAAGAGTATCAAATCATTTCTTCATGAAGATTGTGAAGATAATTTGCAACATGGCAAAATGTCATGTGTACAAGATCTGGGTCAGTCATCAGGTGGGCTAGCCCTGGTTCCCACTTATCAGTTGGGCCACATTTCTACCAGAAGAATCAATGGTTGGAAAAACAATAGTGACTGATGGTGAGTCTATCATCCTATTTTTTGGGCCATTGGATGTTCAAAGTGGGACCTAATAAGAACTGGCCTAGATGTGAAACACATGTGCCCCATTTCTTGTCTTAATATGGATTAGAAAAATGAAATCTTAGTTCCATCCGGTTGGATGTACTAATTAGATCTTCTGATTCGAAAATCACGCCAGTAAACATCTTAGGTTGGCCACAGGTATAAAACAAATAAACGGCTAAAACAAATTCTCTAGTCACCCATTTGTTTTGGGCAGTATGGTCACCAGGAGGAATTGAACGTTCCAGGCCAGAAGATTTTTTGTGGATTCTATAGTTCAACTATCTAAACCGTTGATCGAGGGCCTTATAAATTAATGGGACACGGATTACTTGCCAAAGCCCTTCCCATGAACTTGCTGTAAGGTTCGAAACTGGCCTGAACTCAGGTTCGAAACTGGCCCGAACTCAAAGGTTCAAAACTGGCCCGAACTCGGCCTGAACTCGCCCGGGCCCGGTTCGAGCTGGAGATGTTGGCCCGGTGACTAGGCCCGGTCGGGTTCGGACCTGGTGTGGCTGTTGAACGGGCCTGGATGAGCTGAGGCCAGTTCGACTCGGCCCGGCCCGTGTACACCCCTAAGGACAAGGATTTATGGGAAGGCCGCGCAAGGATGATGAGTCGGTCGCTGTAATGTTTGTGAGAAATTAACCCTGTTCATCCGTTCTAGGATTAAAATAAAGTGGATTCAAAACTAGAGTGAGCCACACAAGAGGAAATAGTCGGGATTTAGTGAGCACTATTGAAACATTCTTACGGCGATAAAAGTTTTGTATCCGCCTAAATTTTTTGTATTTTCACTTCATCTCAATAATAATGACTTTGTAAAGGGATTGATGGCATATAAACATCAAGGTGGTGCCTAGTAAGATTTTGTCTATAGAATTTTCTTTCTTAATTTTTCCTCTTGTGTGGCACACTTGAGTTTTGTATCCACTTCATTTTTTGTTAAATGTTCCGAAATATGCTTGAAAAAATGGATGAACAGGGTATGTATTTCTCACAAAGTGAGCCCCACCCAGCATCGGACCTTCCTACCAAAGTCTTTCCCAAGAAATTTGTGTCCAATGTTTAGGCCCCGTGGGCTTGCCATGATGTGTGTTTTATCCACACCGTCCATCCATTTTGCTAGTTGATCATAGGGAATGAGCCAAAAAATGAGGCATATTCAAATTTCTTGTGGAGCACATCCTTGTAAAAGGATTTTGATTGTACGTTCACCATTAAAAACTTCCTATGACCCACTGTGATGCAGGGATGAACGTGATGAGGTTGATCACTGTTTTCCTTAAGAGGATAACTACTCCGAATCCACGGAGCTTCTCTGGACTCCTCACAGAGACTTCTTGAATCCACTAGGAAAGAAAGCAGAAAATAGAAATAAATTCTAATAAATTCAAAATTGATTTAATGAATTCCAATAAACAAGTTCACAACCCTTTAAATAGGGATACTAAGCAATGGAAGAGAAATAAGAAGCAAACTACAACTAAAACTCCTATAATTCACGACTTACTATAAATAGTAAACTTACTATTTATAAACGGTCGTGATGTCTACTAGTGCGCAAGGTTTTCAGCCAAAAATAGTAAGTGTCCTATTTGGCTTCACCAAACCATTCTCCTAATTATTCTAAGCTCTTTTCACGTTGGACGCAACTGCTAAAGCCCGACGGATGAAGAGTTATAATCAAACTAAGACTTATTAAAACAGGGAAACGATCATCGATCCAGGAGTATTTAGTAAATCCGGCTTGTGCAACCCGGCATTTTGGGGTTGGTTGGCTAAAGTAGCTCGTTCTACCCCAAAATCATACATTTTACACCCAATAACTCATTCCAGATTGTAAGATACACCCAATATAAGATCTGATGGTCCGGATCACTTCTTTCATCGACCAGGACTTTTCTGATCTATCTTGGCCATGAAACTGTTCGCAACCTGCTCTGCATCACACTATAAAGCTTATTTTTCATCCAACTTGTTGATAAGGTCATACAAATATGATGAAAAGAAATTATATATATAAGCTTGAAACAGAACTTCATGGCCTCCAAAAGCTTTCGGCAATAAGCATTCAATCCTCACTGTTTCTTGTGGTCAATCTGACTCATTTCTAGACTAATGTCGTGAAATGATCTATCAAAATCTGTCAAAATGAATGTACAGCGTCGATAAAATACATACATCATGACATGACAAACAGAGCTTTGACATCAGCTAGGGATCTCGCTAAACAACGGCGTACTATGTAAACTGCGCGTAAAAAGACTCCGACGCGGTTTGCTTTAACGACACTGCTCGTAGCGATATAGCTGCTGGACGGTTCTCCGTGGGGCCAAAATGAAATATGTGTTTTATCCACACCGTTCATCCATTTTGGATCATGATTTTAAGGAATGATCTAAAATTCGAGGCAAATTTATACCTCAGGTGGACCACACCACAGGAAACAGTGGCGATTGAATGCATGTCATTAAAAGCTTCCTGGGTCTACCTGTTGATTACGTCAAACGGACTTAGATAAAGGGAAAACACAAATTACGGGTGTTCAAAAGACCACTGTTTCTAGTGGTGTGGTCCACCTTAGATTTAGATCTGCCTTATTTTTGGATCATGGCCTAAAATGAGCTGGCAAAATGGATGGACGGCGTTGATAAGAGATGTACATCAATGTGGCCCCCACAGAGCACTGTAGTCGTTACTGACAGGTTCAGTGTGTAATCCGTCCAAAAGGCTCGAGCTCTTTGGCCCCACCTTACCGAAATCCACTTGGTCCATCACATGCACTCCACATGAAACATCTAAAATGAGACACCAACGTTACGTTTATGTGCGGGCCAACCATGGTGTGTATCCTTCATCAAACCCATTCATCACGCTTGTATTTTAAGGACAAAAATCATCTTAATCCAAAACTCAGGTCCCACAAAACCCATGAGCTTAAATGTTTTAAGGGCAAAGTCACATTGTTCTCATCGTCATGGATGGACACCATGGATAAATGCATGCAACAATGTGGGCCGCCATGTGTAGTGGATTTCAAAATTCACGAAATCCTACATGGGACCAAATGGAATTCCATGGGACTAAATGCATTTCCATCCCACCTAATTTCAACCTTTCTCATCCTCTTCAAATGCTGAATGGAATTACACGGGACAAAATGCAATTCTATCCTACTTAATCCCATCTAATACCCTGCGCCAAACGCCCCCTAAGTGTACAGAGTAAACTTTGTGGGGTCCACCGTGATTTATGTATTTTATCCACTTATTTCATCCCTTTTACCAGCTTCAGCCCAAACATGAAGCATATTCAAAGCTCAAATAGACCACATCAAACGAAACATAATGAATTCAACATTTACCATTGAAAAATTCTTGGGGGCCATAGAAGATTTGGATCAAGCTGATATTTGTATTTTTCCTTTATCCATGTCTGTCTGATTTATGAACAGGTTGGATGACAAATAAATATCACTATTGGCCTTAGGAAGTTTTCAATGGTGGAAATCATTATTCCCACTGTTTACTGTGATGTAGTCCACTTGGCCATCGATATGCTAGAATTCTAGGCTTAACCCCTAAAAGGAGCTGAAAAAACTGATAAATGGTGTGGATAAACCTCATACATTGACATTGGGCCCAACAGAGTTTACTTAGTACGATAAAAAGGTATGGATGCACAATCAACCCAAGGATTATCAGCCGATGGATGGAATGGTTTTCACATATACAGTATAGTGGCCATAAAACTTGGGTGTCTTATATATTGCATAAAATAAGTGTTGTAGACAACTACTCCATGCCGGTTAGCTTGTCTACAACCCATGTAAGCATATATCATGCCTAAATGTGAACTACTACATGATGGTCAGAGCTGAGTTGACTCAAAGTCTAAGGGCATGTTTGGACGGGCCAATCCCATGGGATTGGATTGTATTAGGGTGGATGGCAAGTAATGATGGCTCTGTCAGTGAATTGGTGCCAATCCAATGGGATTGCTATATCCAGGGATCTCACCACTGAGTATGTTTGGCTCGCCTGGCCAATCCCGGGATTACACCGGCCAATCCTGGGATTGCTCCGTCTAACCAAACATGTCCCAGGCATATTAGATGGGATTAGGAGGGATTGGGTGGATTTCAAGGTAATGATGGTGATCTCAGTGGATTGCTGGCAATCCCATGGGATTGCTATATCCAACTTCTGCCTGTTTGGCACGCCCGACCAAATCCCGGGATTGCTCCTTCCAATCCAACCTAATACAACCTAATACAATCCACCTTGCCTGGCCAAACAGGCCCTAAAAGAGCTTGACCAAAGCTGACCCACCCTTAATTTTGAGTGGGTCTACTTCAGACCAAGCTGACCCACATTCAATTTTTGAGTGGGTCAGCTTTGGAACATTTTAAATGGATCAAGCTTAGACCAAAAACTTTAGACCCGATAAAGTAGTTGATTACAAGTTCAGGGAAGGAAGGAGTTAGAAGTTATCTATGTTGCGAATTTCAATAAAGGAGTAGAAATTGAGAAATTATAATTGGCTGGTTAGTGAGTGGATGAGAAAGTGAGAGCAGATGCACTGACATGTGGGACGTTGGTCAGAAAAAGAGATGAATGAGTTTTAAAGTTCACATACAAACTGTCGTATTTGATCATTTGTCATCGATCAACTGACTAGAAATGACTTTGGGGTGTTTTTGTTTTGCACCTCATAAAAAGGTAACTGATACGTGGATATTTAGATGATTAGCTTATTTTAGCACAAGGGAATGACACCATCCATTAAGAGACAGAATTTCTTTGTGATCACACGCACAAGAATTCTTTCTTGACCATACATAGTAATATCAAAATAAAAACAAAATAGAGAAAATATGTAAATCACAACACAGAGAATTAGGTATTTCAAATTCCAAATTCACATATATCTACTAAGTTTAAAGGAAGGGAAGAAGCAGCTTTTAGTACAATAATATCTCTTTTTCATCATACAATATATATTACCTCAAAAAGGAACTAAGGTTTACATAAAAACACCGAGTAAAATTACAAAATTACTCTTTGAGCTAAGGGCTACCCCCCGGACCCCAAACAAGGGAGCATTACCTTCTTGTGATACTTAATAAACTTGATGTAGAGCTCAACCTGTGAAAATGGTGGCTGAATAAATAATACATGCATCTTTGATGATCAAGCTCCACATATCCTAACATTATCTAAACTTGAATAACATTAGCATAAAAAGATAATTTAAAAATTAAAAAAAAAAAAAGAAAAACCACAAGAGTCTACCACCGCGATATGAAAGCTGGAAAAAAGCAAAAAAAAAAAAAAAAAAGAACCTTCAAGACTGTCAAGGTCCAGTACTCCTTTCATGTAGGGATTATTACAGAACCCCTTAGGCCTATTCTATTTCTAATCCTATTTCTACCAACTTAGACTCAACCTGAAAATCTCATGAACTGGGTCTAGATCCTCTAATTCTAGGCACGACCCACTAAATAAATTAATTGGCTTATTTTGACTTGGACATGGATCAAATTCAGCAGGTGGGATCTAAGTCAAAATACAGACCCAATTATCAATGGCTCAGTCTGTTTCATGGACACCCCTCCTTCCAACTTGACCTGACCCATTTGCACACCTACTGAAAACATAAAATTTTAATAACAAAAAATATTGAATTTTGGAATAAATGATAGAGAAAAAAAAAAACTACTTCTTGGTCAAGTTGATTCAAGAGTCTAACCTAACCAAGGTGATTCATCTGAGTTTTTAAACTATGGTTGTAATGGGAGTGGATTAGTGGGTGTTAACCTTCATATCCCCGCCGCCCATCCATTTTTCAGATCATTTTAGGATGATATCCCAAAACTTAAGCAGATCCAAATCTCTGGTGGACCACACCAATGGAATGAGTATTTAATGACCATTAAAGGCTTTTTTTTTATAGGCCACAAAAGTTTTGGATCAAGACGATCTTTATATTTTCCCTTCATCCAGGGCCTGGTTGACTTTATCAACGGGTTGGATGGAAAATTAAAATTACGGATCTGCCTACAGTGGACCATGGGAAGTTTTTAACGGTGGGTGTACCATCACCATTATTTCCTCTGGTGTGGTCCACCTGAGATTTGGATCTGCTTAATGTTTGGGACTACATCTTAAAATGGGCCGGAAAATGGATAAACAGCATGGATGTACAACACGTCATCAAGGTGGGCCCCACGGTAAGGGCAACACCTTTAGGGTTGGATAGTTATGAAGCGGTCCCTTGCCTTTCACCAATTGCAAGGCGAGTAGTATAGTTCTGGTGGACACCTGTCTTTTACCAAATGACGAATTTACCCTCTAATATTGGTTGTCCTTTCCTTTTATTACATGAAAAAGAATAGTCATGGCATGGTTGACTGAGAAAATTCAAAAAGGAAAAGTGTCTCACTCAGAGACAAAGTTCGTATCTGTCTTGTTTAATGAAGCTGTATGACCCCCACAAAACCGTCCCAGCCTTATCATAAGCTACAGAAATTAAGGGTATTTTGGTAAACTTCAAATACTGATGTAATGTACTGTCCACCACCTTTTCCATAAGTAATGGTCATAAAATAAAGGATTGAAAGAGACTCATCTCTTACCATTAGAACTGAGCCGGCTCGATCAGCTGCCACCCTCAACT